>JANAVB010016413.1:0-5000 GCA_029216955.1 Iris pallida
AGAGTAAGAACAAAAAGGGGCCTAAACTTAGTCTCTGTGAGTTTCATTGTCAGAGAAATAATGGCACAGATAACACTTTGCTCTACCATGTTTATGTCCTTTACAGAGTTTGGAGTTTGACGGCGGATATCAAGTGCCACCAAACACTGTTGATATATCTTCACATGATAGATCTGATAGATGCTCTATCCATTGCACTAACCATGCTTGCTAGCATTTCAAAAACCAAGCATAGACTAAATTCACGGTATTTGAGAGCATTGGGGTATATTTTCAGTAAAGGAGAAAGCACAAGGCGGACCTACATTGTTCATATTTTTTCGAGTGTCAATAGTAAATAAAATACATGATAATAATACTTGATCCCTTAAGTTCAGTAGTGGCAAGAAACATACTGGGATTTTTTCTGTTAGAAGCCTCCGAACAGTAGCAGCTCCCACTTTAATTTTTGAATCTGATTCTAGAACATAATCCTGGTGAAGTATGATAAGGTCCAGGATATCCCCAATATATGGGCTCATAAACTCACCAAGGTTTGATATGACTGCCTCCAACACAGTAAGAACAGAGCAAAAGTGGCCCTCTATAACTATCAATCAAGTACTTGAAGTAAGGTACAAATCTGCATGTCATGTACAAGTGACTGTGATAAGTACAACAGATACATAGACTTACAACGTAAGTTTTTGTGTCCATGCACAAGTCTGCATGTCATGTACAAGTGACTGTGAAAACTACAACAGATACATAAACTTACAATTACAGGCCCTTGACAACTAGATTCACTTTGGGTGCTACTTTAAGGCATGTTAGATGAATAGACAATCTACATACTCTAGGAGACCCACCAGAGAAGCAGAATGTTAATAGATAAAGGCATATGCACACACACAGGCGCACACACATGCACATGCAGAGGGAGAGTTCCTTACCATGTATAATCTTAAATGGTCTTAAACTAGTACCATCCAGTAACAGATTTTAAAGTATATATGTAGTACACTAGTATATATATATATATATATATATTATATATATATATATATATATATATATATATATATATATATATATATATATAATATATATATAGAGAGAGAGAGAGAGAGAGAATACCAATATATAGGGTAATAGGGGTAGTGATCTTAAATGGCCTTGCAATGTATAATCTTCAATGATAAAAAAAAATTAACTTGAGTTGGTGATTTTTCTCATAATTCAAATAACTCATTGAAGTTCCAACTATCAACTCTAAAGATGCTTGTAATAAGAGATAACTGACAAGAAAATTATCCATGGTCATGTATGAATTGTCTACCTAAGTTGGATATATCACAATACAAAATTATGTTTAAGGCACTCCATGACTCAAATCCTCTACTGTGACTTTAATCTCTCTTTTTGGTACAGTAGGGTCCACTATGTAGAAAGAATTGAAAAATTCGAGAAAGGCAAAGCATTCTTGAAAGCTAACTATGTCCTAAATGGCATCAAGTTTCTCTTAACAACTTTTGTTTTTTTCGATGTCAAGGATTATGAATCATATATATACATTAACATTCAAACTTGGGCAATTTTCGATCAATAACCTATGGTTGTTGTGTATCCTCTTTTATCTTGAGTTCCTAACTCTCTAGTAATACTAACTTTCAAGTTCAACAGTACTGGCTCTTGCAACTGTTCACCTTCACAATCATGCTGTCTCACAAAAGAACCTTAAACTGAATTGTCAATTCATCACATGGCATGATATATACATTTTCTTCTTTTAAAGGAACTTCACGATTGAATTTCTTCTAATTTAATGAAGTTTAAAGATGCAATGACAAATCAAGAAGGTTCATATCTGATACATCACATACAATAAAAAAGAGTTATTTTCATATCTAAGTTTGGGAGAAAAGCTTCTATCCTAATATTAGGGCAGACAAAGCGATGGACCTATATGCGAAGAATGCCAATATACAAACGGGCTTGAATCCCTGAATAAGTTGTATGCCTTCTCGCATGTGGTTGGTGATCAGGTATGCAATGCATAAGCAAGTTGATGCATACATAAGCAAGTATGCAATGCAATAACCTATGACAAATCGCATATTAAAGTACTTCATTCAGATTAGGCATCAGGTCCAAGAACCTTACAATATTCCTTCTAAAAAGCCCCAAAATCAATAGACCCTAAAATCAACAACTAAAATTAAATTAAACATATCATATATAAAAAAAAATAGCTATGCAACAAATAAAAGTTGAATTTCTTAATGGAAAACCCTAAAATCAACAAAGCCCTAAAATCAGAGAGAGAAGATGAAGGAGGTACCTGTTGGGAGGGTCGTCGATGTCCTAAAATCAACAAATCCCTAAAATCTTGATATTGTGAGAGAGAAGGAGAGGAAAAAAGACTTCGAACCGAAATCGAAGGACTTACCGAGATTGAGCGGGGATTGGAGAAGAAGACTCTTTGCCACTTCGTTGGTGACGGAGGAGTGCCTCTAAACATGGCCGACGCCTCCTTCAAAATCGAGCTCGAAAGAGGGAAAAGAGAGGGAAGAGAGGGAATCGGGAAAAGAAGCGTAGGAATTGGAAATTTCTTTGTTTTCTAACATGTTTGATCCATGAGTCCTGATATTTCTTAGAAAAATATTTTCTTTGTCACAATTTTTACTGTGACACTCTTATAAAAATAAAAATAAGAATTTTTAGTAACAGTTTTTAATTGTTGTAACGGTAGTAACCGTCATAATATAGTCACGGTAATAACCGTTAGCAATTGTAAAAAAATTATGTTACAAATTAAGTGTTTTGGTGTAGTGATGTATTCATATTTATCCATGTGCACTCATATGTTATTCATGTACACTCATGACCATATGAGCTCCATGTATATAGTAGTTGTTATCCATGTGCAATAACATAACATGCATTGATCCTTGTGTATTGATTGGGGGCAGGGAGAGTGTAGTTGGTTATGTGATCATTATCCCCAGTAGTTGTTATCCATGTGCACTCCTTAGCTGTATCCATGTGCAACCCAAGCTGTTTACATAACCAATTCATGCTCTGAATCACGTAGAAGGTTATATTTCTCTATTTATCATATTATATCTCAGTTTATATTCTCTCTCTTGTTGATTTTCTTTACAGCGATTCATGTATAGTTTTCTATAGCTTGCTTTATATGTCCATTCCTGCTATGAACTGTTGTGAGAGATATGTGCTCGTTCCATTCCTGACTGAAAACCAATATTTTTTAGGTTTAGCCGCGATCACTCTTAGCATTGGGAAGGCTTGGGTATGCTGAGGTCAACCTAGAAATAGAAAACAGTTGTACCATTTTCATTAGTTATAAAATCTTGTATTTCCTTTAATTTTAAATGATGTAAATGTTGTAATAAATTTAGAATTGTGAATGAGCAGCAAATACTATATTTTGTGTTTTTGAGCAATTATTTCTTGCGAGCTTGACAGCGTTCTACCGCCGACTCTGCGGCGTAGGCTGGCTTGGACACGTCTCGTATCCAAAAAGCAGGTGTGGGTCGTGACACCATCAGTAATGACGAGAGGAGTAGAGCGACCACTACGAAGATTCATCCTATTGGCACGAAAACATAGATTACGTTAGGACGAGATCAAGCTAGATGCAAGACAAGCAGTCAAACGAGAATCCAAAATTTGAAATCAAAGAAGGTGATTTAGCATATGGATGAGATTCCTAAACTCTATTCCTATATGCAGGCTTGCTTGGTATGGTAAAGTAACTAAACAATTTATCTTGACCAACATGGGCTACCACAAAAACATGTAACATCCCAATCCCAATATACGTAGGACTAAGTACGTAGACATGTCAGCTGTACTTATACGAAGAATACACCAATATATGGTAATCACCGTATTGGTACATAAGCTGTAATAATGATACATGGTAAGCCACAATAATTTAACTAAATCTCATCCACAGCACAACACAGAGAATATAATAAAGTCCACTAAATAAGATAGATGATGATGTCAAAATATAGCCGGGTGGACATTCCCACTCCAGACAGCTATGGAAAAATAGTCTCAACTAAATGGAGTCCAACCTCATCAAACAGCAAAAAAGATGATAAAAGATGTCCAATACATGGTCTCAGATAATAAAGAATAAAAACTAAGTATGAGCAGGAGATGCCTCGTCACCGAAGTATGATGGATCCAATGCTGTACCGTACTCCTCTGGATAGTCCTGCTCGTCTAATCCTGGAGAGATCACCAGGTCCTCAGAGGGACGTAACAAGATACAGAAAAATATGCTACAATAACTGAAATATAAACAACAACTGGGCTACCTAACCGTCTTTGTGAAAATGTAATTTGATGACAACGTTCCACACAGGGGCCTTCCGAAGCTAGAAATACGGTGCGTTAGCGTTTCAACCATGGCACTAGTGGCATCTAGAGAAAAGTAAATGCACGGCCCATTTGCACTCGAGTGAGAGCTAAGTGGCATCTAAAGAAAAATAAATGCACGGCCACTAGCTCTTGGGTGAGTCACTAACGGCAGCTAGAGAAAAATAAATGTACGGCCCATTAGCACTCGACTGAGTGACTAAGGGCATCTAGAGAAAAGTAAATAAGTGAAAGCCCCTACATCTAATAGCTGTCTCCTTCCATCCCATGCACTACACGTACTGTATCCACATCACGACATTCCTAATAACTGCTAAGTCTTCTAGACAACCATAACTATTTAGCAGTTATTGCCTATCGCACGGCATGTGCGCACCGATGGCCAGTCGATACGTACGTCCGAGATCTATATAAGACTCATGACTCGTAATACACAAGTGTCAGGGCCAAAGAAGCATAGAATACTTCATACACATGAGGTCGTCTCTTAACTCTAGGTAGATATGCATAAATAAAGAAAAAACGAAAAGAACGACTAATATAGTCGCTTGCACCCAAGTGTGACTTGGACACGCAGTTTAAACAAATAAATAGAAAATAAATAAGTA
>JANAVB010016413.1:10000-98070 GCA_029216955.1 Iris pallida
GAGTCTACCTAGCAGGCAATGGGGTCAGGGATGCTATACCAAGAAAAACATACATGAGTTCAGTCCCGCAAACCAAAGGAATGGTTCTGCCCAATCCATCGAACCAAATTCCCAACCGAAAATTCTGGAAAAATTCGGCAAAGTCTCCTTTGTAATCTGGATGGGAGCACCCTACGAATAGGGGCTAAAAACCGCTCGGCACAACCTGCCGCAGAATCGCAGGATCGCAGGCTGAGAACACTAAGCCTCAGCCTCCAGCATGTCACGACCCGATCCTAATTTCTTGGGTCGACTCGGATCATGCCCAGCCTGCACCGTTGTTGAGACGGCGGCAGTAAGCTGTAATCCATATGCAGGTACAATCAACAACAATTGATACTAATAATTGCCACAACATTTATTTAAACGATAAAATAAAACTTGTTCATTACAAAGCTTGTCCATAATTTTAACATAACATTATTTTTTATTTAAAAGATAAACTAAAACTCCAACTAAGCAGAAGTGTCATCATCATCATCAGGAACCTCCTCTGGGAGCACAGCAGGGTACAGCTCCGGGTCATAGTAAGTATTAATCAGAAGCTCGGATTCATCAATAGAACCTATTGGGGGTGGGGTATCCAGTCAGGAAAGGAGCAAGTACAATTATGAAAATAACAATTTGCATAATGATTAGAAACTTGCAATATTAAATAATTTCGAAACAACAATTTTTCATTTATGAAGTAAACAATGTGATTGAGTATGCAGTATCTATGATCGGTTTAGGATGATTCAATTGTATCCTATTGATACGGTCCGGCCTAACCCCGTGTGAAGAGGGGTAAGCTCGCACATTCATTAACTATTGGGCTTTGATCATAGATAACTACGCTACTCCCCATTATCCCGATGCAATGATTCAATATGTAACTCTAGGAGAGAGTACGTGTAACAATTGTGTATTTAACATGCAAAATTCTAATATTAATTAAACTGTAATTAACCACAACCGTACTTGCCTTGGATTATGACTGGAAAAAGGATTGTTGATGGAGACTAGTACCGTCCTTGAAATCCTACAATTGAGAATCCTGACTCAGCATCAGAAAATTGAACCATTCTAAGTGTGCTAGTTACAATCTCTAGAATTGGTCCTAGTCCAGTTTTATGTTGTTACTAAATTACACGCTTATCGAGATAGTTTCTATAAATCAATTTGCGAATGAACTAAATCATGTTAACATTTATTTGAGAAAATTTGTTTCTTTCCGACTGTTTCGCAAAACTTGTATTTTTTTTGTAATATATATATAAAATTTAGGTTTTTCTTTTAATGAGAAAGTTGTGAATTTGTTGAATTACAAACTTGTATTTTTCCTAGTTATTTATTGTGAGAAAATTATTTTATTTTCTATAATAAAATAAATATTTATTTATTGTTTTACGTGTTTTACGTCAACCAACAAACTAGAAAACAAATAAATAAAAAAGTACTAAGCTATTACAAACTTTACACACCAACAGGAATGAATGGGCTTATGCCCTTACAGACCATTTACATAAATTTAAATAAGAGAAAACATTTGGTTAGTCTTTATAAATTATCCTACAACTAATAAATTAAATTAAATTGATTTCGAGTCTCAGACTCTGGTCCAAACTTCATTTTCAACTGCTCTGCCTCAACGTCCGGTCGAACCGGTGCGTTTGCATTGCGTTGGGGCCCAGTGACCGTTAAGGTCGTCGTCCAAAATATTATTTAAATAATATTTAATCCGAAAAATCATTTTAATAATCATTTAATAAATTTCCCAAAAATTTCGGCAGCACTTCCTCTATTTTCGGTCAACCCAAAAACTGGGAGTGCTTCCGTTAACCTGCAAATTAATTCCAAACCCGATATTTATATAACCATCCATATAGAAATACTTTCCGAAGCCAAATCGGAAAACCCGAAACAATATCGGAAATCCCGAAATTTATCGGAAAACGACAGAACTAACAGTTCATCTTGAAACTCACAGAACCAATTTGAAAACCCAACAAGAAAACCAAATAAACATAACTTTCTAAATCTCAGAATTTATTCCCGAAAATTTCTCGGAAAACCCGAGAATTGAAAACACAGAACCGCTCGGCGCAACCCGCCGCAGAATCGCAGGATCGCAGGCTGAGAACACTAAGCCTCAGCCTCCAGCAGCACTACGATGCGTACTAGAAACCAATCGAACCCGAGACCACTAAGTCTCGACCTCCAGCAGCACTACGATGCGTACTGGGCGCCAAGCCAACATGCATAATAATAAAATAACAGCCTCGCATGGCGTACCACAACACATGTCCAAAAATCCCTAACCCAAGCACAATTACCGCCACAAGTAAAGTTAGCCAAAGTCGTTACCCGACCACGAGTCGGATACGGGGCATATGGGGACAATCTGTATAAGTGAGTTGTGCTCGTGTCCTTGGAGGTGTAGATGACCCATCCGAGTTATCCGATACGGTCTATCCCGGTATTCGACCAAGCTATCATAAATTATCATCATGGCAGTTCTACTGCTAAGCTATACTAATCATGGTTATACAATTTACAAGTATAAATTAATTAAATGCAATAAAATCTAGGAGAGCGGGCAAGAGTCGTCGAGGAGCAAGGGATACTTGCCTAGAGGGCTCGGCTAGGTAAGCAAGTCTTCGGCAGTCGCGATCCAAGCAAGCACGCCAATCGAGGTCCTCAGAACACACAATAAACAATCATTAGAATTAAATAATAAAATAATAATAGGAAGCACGAAGGATGGAAGAGGCTATACCGTACGGGTCCCGCAAGCAGCGCAGGGATCTGGCACGGAAATCGAGGCTTGCGGATCGATACGGGCATACAAACCGAGACATGTACGTATATCGAGACGCATACGAGAATCGAAGGAACACGAATATCAAGACGAACGGGAAACACGAGCACGTAAATCGAGATGTGTACGTAGATCGAGCAAATCAGGAATATCAGAATGGTCCACGAATCACGTGACACGCAAATCGAGGCGACCACGTAAATCGAAATGACCCAAAGTCCAAAGAGCACGTAAATCGATACGGCACACAAATCGAGATGCACACGCAAATCGATGTGGTGCGTAGTCCAATGCGGCACGCAAACTGAGACGGTCATGCAAATCGATACATGTATGCGAATCGATGCGGCACAAAAATCAAGAAAGACACAAAGGCCGAGGTACAAAAAACGAGACGGTGCGCAAACCGAGATGGCACGTTGCCCGAGACAGCACGGGGCTCGAGGCGTCCCGCTACCCAAGGCAATACGTAGATCTAGGTGCACGAAAACCAAGAATGTGCACAAATTGATGTGTACACAAACCAAGGCACGTGCAGAACGTGGTGCACGTGGACCGAGCATCGTACTGCTCGAGGCAGCACGTGCATCGAGGCACGTGTCCCGAAGAGCACGCAGCCTGAGGATGGCTCGCTACTCGAGCAGCACGGGGCCCAAGGGCGCCCCGCCGCTCGTGGCTAGCGCGGCACTCACGGCGGGGCACGGCGGCTCGCGGACAGAAGGAAAGAGGGAGAAGAGGAGCAGATCTATGGGAGAAGAGCCGTCGGGGTCGGTCAGGCTCCGACGGAGGAGAGGAGACAGAGAGAGGAGGCCGAAGGAGCTCACCGGGGTCAGTCGGGCCGGGACAGCTCCGCAACAGAGAAGAACAGCAGCGGAAGGAGAAGCTCCGGCCAGGCAGGCCGGGAAGAGGGCGGCGGCCACGAGTGGTGGTGGTCACGACGGAGGAAGGTCGGGGGCCACGAAGAAGAGGGTGGAGACGACGGCGATGCGGCTCCTGGAAGAGGGGACGGAGGAGGAGGAGAAGAAGACGATGGTGGTGGCGGCGGTGGCTGGAAGTCGTGGTGGTGGTGGCTGATTGCGGAGACGACGATGATGGTGGAGGAGACGACGATGATGGTGGTGCTGGTCAATGTGGTGGCGGTGCTGGTGGGGGAAGGTGGCCGGAGATGGAGGGAGGGGCTGGGGGTGAGTGTGGAGAGAGCAGAGAGAGAGATCAGAGGGGATTTGGAGGGGTTCTCCAGGGAAGAGAGGGGAGATTTCGGGAGAGAGAGAGAGATGGATGATGTGAGGGGGAGTGAAATGACAAGAGAGAGAGGGGGAATAGATATTTTGGAGGGTAGATTAGGAACAAGAAAATTAATAATAGTAATAATAATAATAATAATAATGAGGATAAAATTACCTCCAAGAAAATAATAAAAATTTCAAGAATATCCCAAAAATTAAAATCCTCCAAATACAATAATACGGTCGAATATGTACTTCAAAATAGGATTATTACATCCTACCCACACCTTACAAAAATTTCGTCCTCGAAATTTCAAAATTATAAAAGTAGGGTTATCAAAACTAGTACATATACATACGCCACGAAAACTCTACCCACCTTACAGAAATCAAGTAATATAACATGAAATGCACAAAATCTCAATATGAAAACAACAAAGAGAACAAGGTCTAGCTAAATAAATCAACTCGCAAGGTAAATCCAAAACATCGAAAGGATCTCGAAAATCAAGGTCTCGCATACACGAAATAACCCCATAAATCAAAACAAGTATAGAATGTCGAAAACAATGTCAGAAAACGTAAAATTCCAACTGCATAAAAAAATAATAAATCTGCATAAAATCATAAAATACAGGATATCTGTCTATAACCGATGACCGTAGTTTCCTAATATCCGAAAAATGTGTGCCATGGTCATTTCCTGCCTCGCCATCCGGAATGGCTGCAAAAGATTCACCATGACACTATAATCAAGCAGTTGCAACTTTCGTTACCACGCCGTCAATGTATACTAGGGTCATCCGGTACTCTTAACAAATACCTAAAACGAATCAAATCCATAACCCAAATATTCGTATCACTAAAATTACAAAATTCTCTAACAATGTAATGAGAGTCCTAGAAAACAATCAAAATCCAAAATCCAGATGAGTCGTAACACACATCCAAAAATATCTTCAATATTAACCACAAGATAGCTTTTCTAGGAAAATACTCCATATTCGTAGGAAAATACTCCAAACCAAGGATCCATATCAAAATATAATATATAGCAAGTATATCTATAAAAATAATATCTGAAACAGATAATCATGAGTGCGGAACTGTCTGGAATCAAGGAAGCCGAATCGATACAAGAATATCCCTCGGATACTCAATAAATGTTAAAATATCCAATCTCAGAGTCTCGATGAAATCTTCATTCTGCAGCAATCCAACCAACGCTCGAAGAGGGCGATAATGATACTAAGTCAACACGAAGTCAACGCACGAAATGGATAACAGGAAATCAAACAAGGCAAAACACCGATAGAGAGTACAGAACCTAAGATAAATAATCATGTAACCAAAATGATGGAGATAACATCTCATCAAATAAGGTGATCGACATGACCAACTATAGGATCATATCTATCAAACAAGGATCAGAGGTAGATAACACGAATAAGACATGGCCAAGCAAAATAGGTCCAGGTAGAGATGAGGACCAGTTCACAGGTTCAAGGGAGCGAAGGGCAAGTGTATAGGCAAGTTAGAATCCCAAGGAATTATGGACTGAGATCAATAATCATGTGATACCCAACGATATCTCAAAATGAGACCTGCATGGGCCACCACTAAAACCATGTCACGCCCCAGTACCGAAATACGAGGACGGACCTAGGCCAGCTACACCATATAAGGTACGAATAAGCTATACAGCGATGACGACTGTCAAGTCTTGCTGGGTATCCTAGCATGCAATCAATCTATGGCCTAAATTCGATCTCATGTCCACAGGCAAGTCATAATGAAACAACATCAAGAGAGATAATCATATGGAAAGCAGAGAATACACATATGATAATAAAAAAATCCACAGTACAGAATAATAAAGTAGACTAGTATACCTTCCCACAGTTCCTAGCATGGTCGAGAACTGAAGCACATCCTCCAAGTCAAGTCTGAAAGATCCACAGGGTCGGTCTCAGGCAATCTGGAAACAATTCAGGGTTGGTCAGGCCAACCGTAGCAAGTACCAGAAAGGAAGGCTCAAGGACGGGTGAAGAAAAGCCAGCAGGATAAAATATGACAGTAAGACATCTATAAACAATAAGAGAAGGTAAAAGATCGTACGGTACCAACGCACGATAACAATCCAACAACTAAAAGTATCCTGGTCGTAACCTCGGTCGATAGCCTATCGTAGCACAATAACCAACCCAACAATCAAACAAGAACATGAGTTGGATCATGCACTACGATCGTCCATGGGTTGGATCATCACAATCATCCTAATATACACTAATGCCTGTATCGCTAACTGGAGATCGTAGTCTGTCATCGGGACAGTAATCCAATCCTATACCAAACAAGAACAAAGGAATAAAATAATAAGCCGGAACAGCATTATGCACTAGCTAGCTTGGCAAACAGCAAGCCATACAATTTATATGAATAAGAGGCCACTCAAAATGCCTACGGCTCTCTATGTGGAGGTTGGGTTACCCTAACAATGCAAGTATGGGAATCCTCAGATCGTGCCTTCCAGCGGGGCTAGCGAGGCCAAGTATAGCATATAAGAAGAGCACCGATCCCTCGTAAGGCCACCGGGCTTTGCATGTCACTACCGGTCCCTTGTAAGGCTACCGTGCCGAGCATGCCATGTATATAATGTATAGTACATAAGTAGCCGGATATTGCCATCCACTAGTACGAATGGTAACAATATCCGTGGCGGCCAGCCTGCAGGTCATGACTAATGTCTGGGATAAGGCTGGTAATATACGATCTCGGGATTCCGTTCCCTCCCAATGTTTCTACCAGTTTAAGTTGCCTAGATTAACCCCACATTTATTCAAAATCATATGCCGTGGTCACATGATCATCCTCCTAGATGTCGTACCTCAGTACAAGAACGCTAAGTAAGAATCAAGCTCGGCACCTATAGTCACAGTTGTGATCCATTCTTAGTATTATGCAACAAGCAAGCAAGCAATCTTAACCACGCTAAGATTATAGGCCAACTACCAGATACCCGTACAGGTAATCATAAAATATAGCTAGAATATCAAGATGGCATCGCAATGCCATATAATCATGGAAGTAGCACCTCAAAGTGCCAGTAGACAAGGGGCACCGCAGTGCAAGGTTAGGGCCAGTACCTCAAAGGATAAGCTGGACTTATAGCACGGATACAAGTAGTCAGGTCTGGGACAAGGACAAATCTGTCAGTCACGAGAAGTCATCTGCCTACATCGTGGCATGGATATCAGGTCAAGTACAAGATCAGAACCTCTACTATAATAACATCTCAAGTATATATGGGAGCCTACAGCTCCAATCATCAAGTTGGTCCATCCACCAGATCAATCTAACAAGAGTCTCCCATCCATGATGGAGTGAATATCATGTCAATAAAGACAACCACCAAATACCAAGCTCATTCCCTAACAATGCTAGGCCCTCTGGCTCACAAGAATCGTCTGAATCGATGATTACAAGCTATCAGCAAATAAGTCTCACCACCCCAAGATATAGCAACAAACCAAGTTTTGGGCGCTTGGGAAGTCGAATAAAAATCATATAATAATATCCTCGATATTCTATTCGTTCTGCGAGACACTCGTACCAATATCAAAATTCAAAAGTCCTCAAAGACATATCTGATCAAATTAGAACATCACCAAAGAACTAGCAATACTATCTAAGAATCCACTTAGTCTACCATTATCACTATCTCAATATCATATCTCCTCATAGTCAATCCTCGAATAAGATCATAATTCCAACACATGGGTCAACACTAATCAACGTCGTCGAAAGATGGCAAGAATTGTGTGAACCACTCTGGATCAGATCCACAACCCTTAAACCAAACAAGGACCAGGGTTACAGACCTTCTCTCGAGTAGAACCGCTCTCCTTACACAATCCAGCAGACAGGACAGACAATAGGATAACAACTAAACTAGAAAACCATCTAAAAAGAAAGGTCACGGGTCAAGAGTCCAATAGGTGATACCGTCAAAAAGGCAAGGATTATGTGAACCACTCTGGATCAGATCCACAACCCTTAAACCAAACAAGGACCAGGGTTGCAGATCATCACCCTAGTAGAACCGCTCTCCTTACACAATCCGGCGGACAAGGCACATCAGGAGCTTGGCGACTAATCTAGGCTGGAGTCTACCTAGCAGGCAATGGGGTCATGGATGCTATACCAAGAAGAACATGCATGAGTTCAGTCCCGCAAACCAAAGGAATGGTTCTGCCCAATCCTTCGAACCAAATTTCCAACCGGGAATTCTGAAAAAATTCGACAAAGTCTCCATTGTAATCTGGATGGGAGCACCCTACGAATAGGGGCTAAAAACCACTCGACACAACCCGTCGCAGAATCGCAGAATCGCAGAATTGCAGAATTATAGAATTGCAGGCTGAGAACACTAAGTCTCAGCCTCCAGCAGCACTACGATGCCTACTGAAAATCAATCAAACCTGAGACCACTAAGTCCCGGCCTCCAGCAGCACTACGATACGTACTGGGTGCCAAGCCAACATGCATAATAATAAAATAACCGCCTCACAGGGCGTACCACAACACATGTCCATAAATCCCTAACCCAAGCACAATCACCGCAACAAGTAAAGTTAGCCAAAGCCGTTACCCGACCGTGAGTCGGACACAGGGCATATGGGGACAATCCGTACAAGTGAGTCATGCTCGTGTCCTCGGAGGTGTGGATGACCCATCCGAGTTGTCCGATACGGTCTATCCCGGTATCCGACCAAGCTATCCAAAATTATCATCATGGCAGTTCTACTGCTAAGCTATACTAATCATGGTTATACAATTTACAAGTATAAATTAATTAAATGCAATAAAATCTAGGAGAGATGGCAAGAGTCGTCGATGAGCAAGGGATACTTGTCTAGAGGGCTTGGCTAGGTAAGCAATTCTTCGGCAGTCGTGATCCAAGCTAGTACGCCAATCGAGGTCCTTAGAACACACAATAAACAATCATTAGAATTAAATAATAAAATAATAATATGAAGCACGGAGGATGGAAGAAGCTATACCGTACGGGTCCCGCAAGCAGCGCAGGGATCTGGCACAAAAATCGAGGCACGCGGATCGATACGGGCATGCATACCGAGACATGCACATATATCGAGATACGTACGAGAATCGAAAGAACACGAGTATCGAGACGAACGGGAAACACGTGCACGTAAATCGAGACGTGCACATAGATCGAGAAAATTATGAATATCAGAATGGTCTACGAATCATGCGACACGCAAATCAAGGCGAGCATGTAAATCGAAACGACCCAAAGTCCAAGAAGCACGTAAATCGATATGGCACACAAATCGAGGTGCATACGCAAATCAATTTAGTGCAGAGTCTAATGCGGCACGCAAACAGAGACGGTCATGCAAATCGATGCATGTACGCGAATCGATGCGGCACGAAAATCAAGAAAGGCACAAAGGTCGAGGCACAGAAAATGAGACGGTATGCAAACCGAGATGGCACGTTGCCCGAGACAGCGCGGGGCTCGAGGCGTCCTGCTGCCCAAGGCAATACGTAGATCTTGGTGCACGAAAACCAATAATGTGCGCAAATTGATGCACACGCAAACCAAGGCACACACAGAACGTAGCGCACGTGGATCGAGCATCGTACTGCTCGAGGCAGCGTGTGCATCGAGGCACGTGGCCCGAAGAGCACGCAGCCCGACGTTAGCTCGCTGCTCGAGCAGCACGGGGCCCAAGGGCGTCCCACCGCTCGAGGCTGGCGTGGCGCTCGCGGCGGGGCACAGCGGCTCGTCGAACAGAAGGAAAGAGGGAGAGGAGGAGCAGATCTGTGGGGGAAAGAGCCGTCGGGGTCGGCCAGGCTCCAACGGAGGGAAGGAGACAGAGAGGGGAGGTCGAAGGAGCTCACCGGGGTCAGTCGGGCCCGGGCAGCTCCGCGACAGAGAAGAAAAGCAACGGGAGGAGGAGCTCCGGCCAGGCAGGCCGGGAAGAGGGCGGTGGCCACGAGTGGTGGTGGTTGCGACGGAGGAAGACCGTGGGCCGCGAAGGAGAGGCTGGAGAAGACGGCGATGCGGCTCTTGGAAGAGGAGGCGGAGGAGGAGGAGAAGAAGACGATGGTGGTGGCGGCGGTGGCTGGAAGTCGTGGTGGTGGTGGCTGATAGCGGAGACGACGATGATGGTGGAGGAGACGACGATGATGGTGGTGCTGGTCAAAGTGGTGGCGATGCTGGTGGGGGAAGGTGGCCGAAGATGGAGGGAAGGGCTGGGGGTGAGTGTAGGGAGTGTAGAGAGAGGGATCAGAGGGGATTTGGAGGGGTTCTCCAGGGAAGAGAGAGGGGAGATTTCAGAAGAGAGAGAGGGATGATGTTAGGGAGAGTGAAATAACAAAGGAGAGAGGGGAAATAGATATTTTGGAGGATAGATTAGGAACAAGAAAATTAATAATAATAATAATAATGAGGATAAAATTACCTCCAAGAAAATAATAAAAATTTCAAGAATACCACAAAAACTAAAATCCTCTAAATATAATAATACGGTCAAATATGTACTTCAAAATAGGAATATTACATCAATTCAATTGGCCATAAAATCAAATAATGATAATATCTAATAAACATTATGATTATTAAATCACAAAAATCACTTTAATAATAATAAAATAATAAAATTATCCAGAATAGTAAACTTATACTACCCATTTATTCGAGTCCAGAAAATTATACAAATATTGACAAGCACCTATTTAATAATAAAATACAAATCTTTGTACAATAATAAAATAATTTAAAATACTCATAAATTCCATAAAATCATATTTAAGGCAATTAAATAAATAAAAAAATTCCAAAAATTTAGGGGTTTACACCATGGGCCGAGTTGGTTATCAAGGAAACAGCGCGTCCAACAGCTTCAAGCGCTTTAACCCTCCTTTCTTTGATGGCAGTGAAGATGCTATCGCTGCTGATGCGTGGCTTTAGGACATAGAAATTATCCTGGAGGCAGCCAGGATTCCTGAGGAAGAGAAGGTGGTCGTGGTACGCCTTCAGTTATTGGACTTAGCCCGTACCTGATAGGCGATATTAGCAGTTGGATTAGCGACACCTGTTTTATGGGCGATATTCAGCGACAAGTTTCAGACGAAGTATTTTGATGCTGTAGCTTGGTATGATCTGCAGACAAAATTTACTAATCTTAGGCAGATGGGAAGAATGGTCGACGGTTATGCGGTCGAGTTTTCAAGACTAAGTCGGTTTGCTCCCACATTGGTGGCGACCGAATTGAACTGAGCCCAGCAGTTTCAGCAGGGGCTCTACCTAGAAATTATTTTAGCTGTGGAGCAGTTTGAGCACCAGATGTTTGATGTCGTCTTGCGAGCAGCAAAGAGGAATGAGTATACGTCGCAGAGGATCATAGATCGAACCGGAAGTAAGAAAAGGTCCTATGGACAGATGAGTTTGTCCTCGGCACCAGCCCCGGCAGCTAGGGCTTTGACTATTGGAGTTCCTAGGAGGGCAAATTTAGTTTTGTCGGTTCATCACTCAACACCGACGTACCCTCAGCAACAAAAGAAGAAGCAATCTTCCGTAATGGGCTGCACTCATTGTGGGAAGCCATGGCACATAGTATCTGAGTGTCGCAGAGCACAGGGATTGTGCTTGGCTTGTGGGGCACCAGATCATAAGATTGGGTCCTGCCCGTATAGAGCCAGTTTATTATCGTTGAACCTAACCAGTCCATCGGTTAGGGGTCCAGCACCAGTGCAGCAGCAGTACTAGCCTCCGAGGCTATTGCCGTCTCAGGCTCAACAGTTTGCCCAAGCTCAGAATCAGAGCAGGCAGAGAGGTTTCCAGTAGAGAGGACCATCACCAAGAGGACAAGGTCATGCTATGGCTCTGACGGTAGCAAAAGAATTAGCATCAAGTGAGGTGGTGGCAGGTACCATTCTCGTCAACTCTTTTCTAGCATCAGTATTATTTGATTCGGTTGTATGGCATTCATTTATGTCTACACAATTTGCTACATGGATAGGACAGAAGTTCGAGTCGTTATCAGTAAGACAAATATACTTACTGGTAACGGTCTTGTAGAAGTAGATAGAGTGTTTTTCTCGTGTCAAATCGTAGTTAGCAGTAAAGAGTTTTTCGCTAGATTGATAGAATTTCTGATGGTCGACTATGATGTAGTCCTAGGAATTGATTGGTTGAAGGATCAGTATGCAAAAATAGATTGCTATCTCGGTAGGATTATTTTTGGTATTCCAGGCGAATCGGAGTTTTTATTTTCTAGAGTCGAAGTAGAACCTTCTTCCCCGGTATTGCATATGGCAGTAGCAGCAGCAGTTCAGTTTTCCATAGTAGTAGAAGAGTTTCCTGATGTATTTCCCGAAGAGCTTCCAGGCATGCCCACAGAGAGAGAAATAGAGTTCACCATCGATTTGCTTCCAGAGACGACACCAGTGTCAGAGAGAGTCTACAGGATGGCACCATCAGAGTTGGAGATCTTGTACAAGATGATTGAAGAACTCAGAACCAAGGGATTCATTCGTGCTAGTGGATCGCCTTGGGAATCTCCAATGCTTCTTATGAAAAAGAAGGATGGTACATCAAGATTATGTATTGATTATCGTACCTTGACCTTTGTAACAATCAAAAACAGGTATCCTCTACCAAGGATAGATGATCTGTTCGATCAACTCAGTGGAGCTAATGTATTTTTGAAGATTAACTTGCAATCATGATACCATCAGGTCAGAGTCAGAGAGCAAGATATCTCGAAGACAGCGTTCAGATCAAGATATGGATATTGGGAGTTCCTTGTTATGCCATTTGGAGCGACCAATACACCAGCCGTATTCATGGACCTCATGAATCGTATCTTCATGCCCTATTTGGACCAGTTCATGGTAGTATTTATAGACGACATCTTGGTCTATAGTAACAGCGAAGCGGAGCATGAATAGCATCTCCGTGTAGTCCTTCAGATTCTCAGAGAGCATCAGTTGTATGCGAAGTTCAGTAAATACGAGTTTTGGCTTGATCATATTTCGTACCTAGGATATTTTATCACCAGAGGTAGGATGGAAGTTGACCCCCAGAAGATAGTAGCTATAGAGACATGGCCAGTTCCCAGCACTGTCGCAGAAGTTCAAAGTTTCCTAGGATTAGTCGGCTATTACCGGAGGTTCGTATCAGATTTTACTCGGATTTCAGCACCCATGACTCAGTTGACCCACAAGGATGTACAATTTGCTTGGACGGTAGAGTGTCAGATTTCGTTTGAGAAGTTGAAGCAAGGATTAATGATGGCCCCCATTCTTATGCTTCTAGATGGAACTGGAGGATTTTTTGTTTATTGTGATGCTTTCGGCAGAGGATTAGGATACATCTTGATGCAATATAGTAAGGTAGTAGCTTATATGTCACGTCAACTTCATGATCATGAGAGAAATTACCCAACCTATGACTTAGAATTAGCAGCTGTAGTTTTCGTACTTAAGTTGTGGAGGCATTACTTGTATGGAGATCGAGTGGAGATCTTCACCGACTACAAGATCCTTAAGTATGTGTTTAATCAGAAGGATCTCAACATGCATCAAAGGAGATGGCTAGAGCTACTTGTGGATTATGACATCAACCTGCAGTAACATCCTAGGAAGGCCAATGTTGTTACAGATGCATTAAGCAGAAGAGCCGGAGTTTATTTTCTAACAGCACAGCCAGAGTTGTTACCGGATCTTCAGAAGATGGGTATTGAAGTTGTTCTTCCCACTAATGGGGCATTGATGACCAACCTGCAAGTTTAGTCCAGTATAGTTGAGAGGATTAAGATGGCCCAGTCAACGGATTCTAAGCTTCAGCGGCTTAGAGCAGAGTGTGAAGCAGGACGAAGACCCGAGTTATGTATTCATGAGGATGGTACACTCCGACATGAAAGGTGTCTTTGTGTGCCCAATGGTGATATCAGACAGAAGATCATGGCAGAGGCTCACAGTTTGCAGTATTCGATTCATCCCGGTGGTACGAAGATGTATCGAGACGTCCGTCAGTATTTTTGGTGGAATGACATGAAGAGGGAGATAGCCCAGTTTGTTTTTCGTTGTTTAGTTTGCCAGCAAGTTAAAGCTGAACATCAGAGGCCAGCTGGACTTCATCAACCTTTACCGATCCCAGAATGGAAATGGGAGCATATTACCATAGATTTTGTAACTGGGTTATCAAAATCCCTCGCTGGGAGAGATTTATATGGGTTATAGTTGGCAGACTCACCAAGGTAGCTAATTTTCTTTCTTTCAGAATTAGCCAGTCAACGGACAGGCTAGCAGAGATATACCTCAGACAGATAATCAGATTATATGGATTACCGGTCAGTATTATATCGGACAGAGATTCAAGATATATATCGCACTATTGGCGAAGTCTTCAGGAGAGTTTGGGGACTCATCTCAAGTTCAGTTCAGCTTATCATCCGCAGACAGATGGTCAGTTAGAACGCAGATACAGACTCTTGAAGATATGTTGCGATCTTGTACGCTTTACTTCGGTGGTTCGTAGAAAGATCACATGTACCTAGTGGAGTTCTTCTATAATAACAGTTTCCAGGCCAGTATCCAGATGGCACCCTTCGAAGCACTGTACGGCAAGAAGTGTAGATCTCCTTTAGCCTGGGATGATATAGACGAGAGGCAGATACATGGTCCAGAAATGATTACACAGACAATCGAGGTGGTCAGACAAGTCAGAGATCATCTTTGAGTTGCCCAAGATCGCCAGCGCCATTGGGCCGATTCTCACCGGCGACCCCTTGAGTTTTCAGTCGGCGACCACATATTCCTTAGGATCTCGCCTACCCATAGCGTCATTCATTTCCGCATACGGGAAAAGCTTAGTCCTAGGTATATAGGGCCGTTCGATATTCTTGAGCGAGTAGGTGATGTTGTAGGAACCCTAGAGGGGGGTGAATAGGGTCACGCTAACTAATCAAGCACTTAGCACAAGCTAATGGGCAATTTAAAAATATAAGTGCAAGAGAAGAAGCAATAACAATATCGACACACGATATATCCTGGTATCCTTCCAAGAGGCACTCCAGTCCCGGAACTCTCTCTGACTTTAATCCACTATTTGAGTAAATAGTTACACACGAGTTTGGATCCGAAGAACTCACCAACTTCTTACACGAGAGCTTTAATCCGAAGGCCTCTCCGACTTCAACCGAGAGTTTGGATACGAAGACTCTCCAACTTCAACCGAGAGTTTGGATATGAAGACTCTCCAACTTCAACCTTTCACAATAGGTTTTGATCTCCTTATACAATAAGATGAAGATCTCACTTTCCAGCTCAATAACTCTAACACAATTTGTGGATGGCAAATAAAAGCTTTGTAGAGTTGTTTGTGGATAGGCTTTGGTGGTTTAGAAATTTTTAGGCTCAAAGCATCAACCTTGAATGAAGGGGCTCAAGGCTATTTATAACCAAAGCATTAAAAAGAGCTCAAGGCAACTTTTCAGACAGCGACCGGTATACCGTCGGTATAGATCGGTATACCGTCGATATGCCGGTCTGGAATTACAACGGCTAAAAATATAGCCATTGGGATCATTAAATGCTCGAAATCCGACCGTTAGAATTTCAACTTTACCGAACCGGTATACCGTCGGTATGAACCGGTATACCGTCGGTATGCCGATTTTGTATACAGAAAACTTTATGTGAACAAAATCGATATACCATCGGTATAGACTGGTATACCGTCGGTATGTCGGTTTTCATCCAAAAAATGATCATGGGCTAGTTTCTATCATAGCTTTCGATTTTATCATCCATTTCTTGTGTTTACAATTATTCTTAAGACTCATTACAGACTCCAGATATACTGTAGCAGGTGCAGACTTCTTCAGAGTCTTGAAATGATGATGGCATGGCCTGGCTTCTTCCTTTGATAGGTGCTGGCTTTTTTCCTTAGCGACAGCTGTCCAAAGATATCCAGTTTGTGAAAACTGAATTGTGTAGCTTCGAAGATATCGTCGGATGGTTCAGAGAAATCTTGTGGGATCCGTCATCTTTGGCCCACCATGATTTCTTCAATGCATATGTCCACATTGATCTTGCTTATTAATTTTCTACATGTACATGTTAGACAAATAAAACAATATATATAGTAGCAAGTATGATAAGTTTAATGCACATTAGGGCAATGCTGAGTTTAAGTATGAGTGCTAAGGTGATAGCATAAATGTTAGTGATATCATAATGATTAAACTTAATTGAATGATCACAATCAAAAACATAGTTTTGATTTTGGCAACCCGATTAAATTTAAGATAGATAAGCTCATATCACTAATATGTAAACCAATAGGCATATATCACCAATAGTATAAGTATAAGTAGAAATGCTATAGCGATAGTATGAAGATTAGTGATAATGAAATGCTAAACTTAACATATTAACCATATTCAAAAACATGATACAATCATTGGGCCAACAGATGTGTCCTATCATCTCGCTCTTCCACCGTCGTTACGTGAGGTATATGACGTGTTCCATGTATCCCAATTACACGGTACATTCCGGATCCGAGCCATATCCTTGATCATTCAGAATTAATTGTTGGTACCAACATTTCATATGAGGAAAGGCCCGTATCCATATTGGACCGGAGAGAGAAGGTACTCAAGAACAAGACTATTAGTTTAGTTCATGTCGCTTGGGGTTACCCCTCTTTAGGTGAGTCAACGTGGGAGCGTGAGGATGATATCCAATCGCAATATCCACACATGTTTGACTCATAAGGTGTAATGTCTCTCTTATGTCTTATGCATTTACTTTCTCGCTTGCATGAATGATTGCTTGATTGACTGCTAGTCGTAGATTGCACGTGTTAGATTAGATTGCCCTGATATCTCTAGCCTCTTGATTAAATTTCGAGGACGAAATTCTTTTAAGGTGGGTAGAGTTGTCACCTTCGTTTTCCGTTATACGTATTTTCAGTATACGTGTACGGGATTTTGACCCGTACCATGACTTGTCGTTTGCTAGCTAATCTTGTTTTAATCTTGTTTAGATTCATCATGGCATGTATTGGCTTGGTTTGGTTTATTTTGGTTTAATTGGTTAGACCCCCCTTGGTTCATCATGATAAACCATCCTTTATAACTCACCAACCCTTTCTCTCTCTTTATTATTTCTTCTTCTTCTTCTTCATTTACTCCTCTCCACCTACACCCAAGAGCCCTAGGCAAGTGCAACTTGCTTCACGATGGATCTCAAGTTTTATTGTTCTATTATCTTCCTTACATGATTATAAACCCCTTTAGAACTTGGAGTTTTTTATTTTTATGGATAGAATCTTCTAGATCTACATTGTAACTTTGGGGTTTCATGAGTTCATAGAGTTTTCTTGGTTTTGATCTACTAAAACTTATTATTTTTGAAAATTAATAGTTCTATGAGCAAGAGCACAGGATTTTGTATGAATTTGGTTTTTGATTCACCTCATTTTGAGTTAAAATGAAGTTTTTATGGCCAAAACAAGTTTTCTGAATTTTTTATGTCGGCTGAGGAATGTAGTGCTGGCGTATATGTAAATTTTACGCAGGGAACCCTATTCATGCATATTTTATGCAGGATTATATCCTGAATATAAATTTTACGCAGGATTGTATCCTAAATGTAAATTTTACGCAGGGGACCCTGTTCATGCGTATTATACTCAGGATTGTATCCTGAATGTAAATTTTACGCAGGAAACTCTGTTCATGCGTATTTTACGCAGGATTGTATCATGAATGTAATTTTTACGCTGGAACCCTTCTCTTTTGCGTATTTTATGCAGAATTAAATTTTTGGCGTAAAAAGTGCACAAAATGACTGTTTTTGCCAAGTTTACTATTTTCTAACCAGAATTTTGAAAAACTTAAAACATGAAAGTTTTAGATCTTTTTCTTACATTTCTGAATATCCTTGGAGCACCTCATTTAGAGTTCGTATGTGGAAGTTATGCCTATTTTCTGAGATGTGTTGAACCTTGGATTTTGGGGAATACCATTAGATTTTGTGTTTTCATGCATTGAGCTATGACCTTATATGAACTAGACCTTGTGATAAATGACTCTCCAATTATGTGCATAACATAGGCTTCTTTTTACTAATGATAATGATTCATAACGAAGTTATGTTCAGTTTTACGCCAACGATGTTATGTTCCGATTTTATGCCGGGCCAACCCTGCGTATCACACGGAGTGTTGTGAGATATTTTTTGCGTTAACTCTTTTACAAGAGTTCTTCTCCTATTGTCTTGAGGGAGCTCTTGTGTTCTAATTTTACGCCTGAACATTTTCGCGCACTTTCTTGAATATTGAGAATTGTTGTGTTATGACAACTCCCATGCATGTTTCTCCTAGTTCTTGTATATATGCTTGTGATCTCACATGTGTCCTGTACTTGGCCTAACTTGTGACGACCCCACTTGATAACGTGTTAATATGGAGCATGATGGCCTTGAGCATGGTATGACTTGATAACAAGAATATGAGGTGATCATCCTCG
Organism: Iris pallida; assembly: GCA_029216955.1. Taxonomy (NCBI): domain Eukaryota; kingdom Viridiplantae; phylum Streptophyta; class Magnoliopsida; order Asparagales; family Iridaceae; genus Iris; species Iris pallida. Next base: position 28,642 of record JANAVB010016413.1, read on the forward strand.
ATAGTGGCCCGTCGAGGTGCACCCTTGACAAGCACTTGGCATGATAACTCTAACAGTGACTCGTCGTGGTGCACTCTTGACAAGTAACAAGTAAACATGACATGTACCAGCTTAATAGTAGCCCGGGGTGGCGCACTCCTGACAAGTAATCTTGATAAGTAATATGTAACTCTCGTCTTGACACCGTGGATGATTTCTCTTGATTGTCTCTATACAAGTTATATGTCCCGTCTTACATCATATCTAGGACATGAATCCTTGATTTCCTACGGTCAGGGATTCATACTGAATCGGACTAGGATAATGACTAGATTGATCAAGTAGTTCATATAGGAAGATGTTTCTAGTTACAGGCGAGCCCGTTATCCCGGCCACACCTGAGGGACTTGTAGCCTGCCGTCGAGTAGGGCACATTTTCAGCCCACTGTCATGTGGGGCACTCCATGAAACAAGTTCTAAGCACACTGTTAGGTGTTGCACTACAAGTTACCTAATGATTCTTAATAACTCTTAAATAAATCTCGCCTGGATAACCTGGATAGCTGCAGGGCTTGTGACTGCTGGAACATCTCATTGCATCTTGATAGTAACTAGGTTTGTGATAACCCTAGTTAGTTAAAGTATCAAGCCGTACTCTTTGCTTGGCCGTGAGTGTTGGATGGATTCCAATCCTGTCTAGTCTTGCCTAGCCCCAGTACATGCTATCTCAGGACATGCTTGCTTATGTTTTACTATTGTCGATAATTGGTTGGAGACTAAGCTATGTTCAGGTGAAGGGTTACAACAGGGTCCTTGTTTGGTTTACGGTTGTAACTTGGTTACCGAAATAGTCCCTTAGTTGTCATATCGTTTATCACATTGTTTTCTTTAACTCATGTCTTTATTATTGATTCTCATGTGCTAATATGCTGGTTTTAGTTCTTAAGTGAAGCCTCCCTTGTGGCACTTGCTCTTCTAGGGTCTGACCCAGCTGGTTTTGTATGGCCAGATTTCGGAGTAGCTTCCGAGGATCTTCCCGCCTTCCAGTCAGATGGTGAACACTAGAAGAAACTATGGCAAGAGTGGGTTTATTTTGCTCTTCCGCTCAAATTGTAAAATTATTCTTTTATGGCGTTTAGTCGCCGAACAAGTGTTAGCTCGTGTTGAAACCTATACTTTTGTCTGCCTACGGGCTGTAACATGATTGACAAATTCTAGGGTTGATCATATATTACTTAAACTCTTGCTAGTCCTCGCATTTTGTATGACTAGCTTCATGATCATCTATATATGTAATGTTTGGGACGTCTTACCTTTCATGCCTGATGATCTGATATCTTGTAACAAGTATTACTTGCTTGAGATTGAGACACTAGACTTGTTCTTGACCATAAGAGACCGATGGCTTGTAGATAAACCCTTATGCATCTAGACAGCCGTGACCGTATGTCGAGGTGGATTACACTTCTATATACGCAGCTGGCTCTGTCTGTCCCCCGCTCTCCAGTATTCTGGTTCTGGGATGTGACATTGTCCAATCAAAGAAAGAAGTAAAGCGCATCTCTAGCATTTTCTATGTTCCTGGACTCAAGCACAATCTTCTGAGTGTTGGTCAGCTTCTATTGAAGGGATTCCAACTTCATTTTAATGAAAATCTGTGTGAGATAAAAGACAAGAATGGTGTGCTTATCACGAAGGTAAAGATGACACTAAGCAAGATGTTTCCTTTGAAGCTTCATTCTCAAATTGACTCATGCATGCATACTATCCAAGACAACTCGTGGCTATGACATTTTAGATTTGGACATCTGAGTTTTAAAACTCTTTCACTGATGGCTAGCAAGAATATTGTTGAAGGCATGCCGAAGGTTGATATTCAAGAGAAAGTATGTGACGTATGTGCACTTGAAAAGCATCACAGAAATTCTTTTCCAATTGGAAAATCTTGGAGAGCATCACAACCACTTGAGCTTATACATTCAGATCTTTGTGGTCCAAAGCAAACTACTTCAATTGGAGGTAATCGTTATTTCCTTACCTTTATTGATGACTATAGTAGAAAGACATGTGTTTTCTTCCTTAAAGAAAAATCAGAAGTATATGGATATTTCAAAAACTTTAAGGCATTGGTGGAAAAGGAAAGTGGCTTCCCATTAAAGACTTTGCGTACCGATCGCGGAGGTGAATATGTTGGGCATGATTTTCAAACTTATTTGGAGGAAAATGGAATTCGCCATCAGCTTACTGCTCGATATACTCTTCAACAGAATGGGATCGCAGAGAGGAAGAACCGATCAATTGTGGACTTAGCTCTAAGCATGTTGAAGGCAAAAATGTATTCCTAATGACTTCTGGGCTGAATCTGTCGCATGTGCTATCTATCTTTTGAATCGTACATCATCTAAAAGTTTGCAAGACAAGACTCCTCAAGAAGCATGGAGTGGTCATAAGCCAAGTGTGGCTCATTTGAGAGTTTTTTGTAGCATTGCTTATTCTCATATTCCAGACGAGAGAAGGAAGAAGTTGGATGACAAATATGAAAATTGTATCTTCTTGGGATATAGCGAGCACTCAAAGGCGTACAAGTTATTTAATCTAGTTACCAAGAAACTTGTCAAAAGTAGGGATATGAAATTTGACGAAGCAGCAACCTGGAATTGGAATGAAGGTGATATAAAAGGTAAAGTAGTCCATGTGGAAGAAGAAGAAAAAGGATCCCAAATTCAGCATGATGATGATGAGGTAAACACTCCACCTCCTTCTCCTCATTCCTCTCCATCTTTTCCATCTTCATCTTCTCCGTCTTCGAGTTTGCATTCTCCTCCAAAGAAGGCAAGGAGCATACAAGAGCTATATGAAGCAACAAAAAATTTGGAAGAAGATTTGGCTAATTTTGCCTTATTTGCCGATGTTGATCCAATTACTTTTGAAGATGCTTCAAAAGAAGAGAAGTGGAAGTATGCTATGGATCAAGAAATTGATTATATTCAAAGAAATAAAACTTGGGAGCTTGTGAGCCTTCCAAGTGGGAAAGAAGCTATTGATGTGAAGTTGGTGTACAAGACCAAGCTGAATTCTAAAGGTGAAGCTGAAAAACACAAAGCTCGTCTAGTTGTGAAAGGTTAAAAACAAAAATTTGGTTTTGATTACCAAGATGTGTTTGTCCCAGTTGCCCGTCTTGAAACTATACGAATTGTTTTAGCTCTATCGGCTCAAAGAGGATGGAAGGTTTATCAAATGGATGTCAAGTCGGCATTCTTAAATGGTTTTCTTGAAGAAGAAGTCTATGTGCACCAGCCACCTGGTTATGTAGTAGAGGATGAAGAAGAGAAGGTATGTCATTTTAAGAAGGCTCTGTATGGGCTCAAGCAAGCTCCGAAAGCATGGTATAGTCACATCGCAGCTATTTTTTGAAGACTGGATTCAAAAGATGTCCCTTTGAGCATACACTTTATATCAAAGAAGGCGATCAAGGTAAATTCTTGATAGTTTGCTTATATGTGGATGATCTAATTTTTACTAGCAATACCACAAGCATGTGTGATGAATTTAAGAAGGCATTGATGCATGAATTCGAGATGACTGACATGGGTTTACTTTATTTCTTTCTTGGAATTGAAGTCAAGCAAGAAGAAGATGGAATTTTTATTTCACAAAAGAAGTATGCCAATAATATTTTGAAGAAATTCAAAATGGAGGGTGCCATTCCACTTAGCACTCCAATGGAAGTTGGTTTGAAGTTATGCAAATCTGAAGATGAAAAAGATGTTGATGCAATTCTCTATCGTAGTCTTATTGGTAGTCTTATGTACTTGACTGCAACAAGACTGGATCTTATGTTCATTGTGAGCATGCTTAGTCGATTCATGGAATCACCAAAAAGGAGCCATTGGGATGCAGGAAAAAGGGTACTAAGGTATCTTTGTGGAACCATCAATAAAGGCATACATTACAAAAGTGTTGAGGATTCAAGGTTGATTGGCTATTGTGATAGTGACTGGGCAGGAAGTGTTGATGATTCTAGAAGTACTTCTAGCTATGTTTTTCATATTGGTTCTGGTGCAGTCTCATGGGCATCCAAGAAACAAAAGGTCGTTGCTCTTTCAACAGCTGAAGCAGAATATATTACTTTGGCATTAGCATCTTGTCAATCATTATAGATTAGATGGATCTTGGGTGAGCTCAAACATGAACAAGTTGAAGGTACAACACTGTTTTGTGATAATTCTTCAGCAATTTCTCTTACCAAGAATCATGTTTTCCATGGAAAAAGTAAGCACATCATGATCAAGTACCATTTCATTCGTGATCTGGTTAGAGATGGTGAGATTCATGTCAGACATTGCAGAACAAAAGATCAAGTTGCTGATATATTTACAAAAGCCTTGAAGTATGATATTTTCCAGAAGATGAAAGAAGAACTAGGCATGGTGAAGATCTAACTTAAGGGAGGCTGTTAGAAATATAAGCTAGAGAGTTACAAGTTTTAATTAAAGAGAAGAAACACCCTATGTTATGTCATGTTCATATGCATGACAAGTTTCATTTCGGTTTTCTCATTTTCTATTTAACTTATACCTTTAATGAACATGTAACTTATGCAAATACATATGCTATATAAGAGCATAATCTTGTATCCATTTTCATCAAGCAAAATCAATAAACATTATTCCACTTCAATATTTTGAGTATCCTCTTCTAGTGTTTTAGAAACAAGAGAACACATTCCTCTTTTTCTTTCACATCTCCTGAAGAAGTTTATCTCCATCAGAATTCAATATGACAAATTGTGGACTCATGTCCTGCCTCCTCAGTATGGAGGTTAATAACAAGAAGATGGAATTTATATATCCCAGAAGAAGTACATGAAGGAGCTTCTTAAACAGATTCCTATGAGAATTGTAAAGCTATTGATACACATAAGGATGACAAAGAAAGGAGAAGAAGAAGTAATCGATCCTATTTTGTTCAGAAGCTTAGTTGAAAGTTGTACCAAATCTGTCACTAGAACATATATAGTTTATAGTGTTGTTCTTGTTAGTGTATATATGAAGGCGATCAATGAATCTCAATAACTTGCATCCAAGAGAATTCTCAAATATCTCATAGGAACGATTGAGTTTGAGCCTATATTCTCATCATGATGTGGAAACAAAATTACTTGGATACTCGGATAGTAACTGGGAAGGTGATCAAGGGGAACTGCATGATGTGTTGTATTTGGGACGACTACATTCTCATGGTCCTCAAAAAGCAAGATATTGTGGTATTATAATCATTGAAGTAAAATATGTAGCAGCGGTCTCCAGTACATGTGAAGTCGTGTGAAGTCATTTGGCCTAAAAGTCTAATGAAAGAATCAGGGGCGGATCTAGAAAGTTTTGTTGGTGGAGGCAACATTGATACTCAAAGAATATTTTTAACAAAAACAATAAAGCATCAAACTGCTTATTCGAAAGAGTGATAACCGGTGGTATTATTGTTATATAATGTATTTAGGAAATACTTTTTTATTATAGAATTTTGTATATATATTAAATGGTGGACATTTGGGGGCATTATGAGACTAAATTACTATTAATTTCTCTCCTTAACAAATTTTGAGGCAATAATTGCACGATAAATATAATAGAAATATTTTATAAAACTTGGGTTCTTGGAGATACCTTAAAAAGAGTTGGATAATTGGACTCCAAAAGATAAATGGATTCTTGAATTCTTCAACATTCCTATATTGTAATATAGAAATAGGAAACTGCAAAAGTTAATATATATTCATGGAATTTTCCAAATTCCAATCTTAATATAAAATAGGAAACATTCAAATATATTCTAAAATGATGATAAAAATTGGAATCTTGGGGGATATAAAAGAGATGGTCTGACGCATCCGAATTTTGTGTAAGTTAAGATGGATTCTCCCAATTATGTAATATGTAGAATTCATTCAAAATATATATATTGAAAAATGGTATCTAAAATGGAAAATACAATTCAATTTAATGATACCACAACACATTAGAATTTAAAAGAATTTGATTGTTTGGCATACCACAATGCACTAGAATCAAATATGAGTAAAATATTTGAAAAACTAATATTAGTTGATGATATCTGTTGGATAGGAAACAAACGGTTTGATCTAAGGGCTGATTGATTAAATTTACTAAAGGAGATAAAATTTAAATCATGGGGTAAGATACGGTAAATAATAATCTAAACTAACTATTATCATTCCCATATTTATTCCATCTCATCTCTATATGAGCACAAACTTAGTGGGGGCAAAAGATGAAAATTGGGAAGAAAATAAGAACAACCGAAAGTTCAGTGAGGGTACTTCCCCCCACTCGCCCACATGTACATCGATCCCTGGAAATAATTATGTTATTTCCAGGAAGACCCACAAGAATATTTGTTGGCAATAAGTCAACAATCTAGCTTACCAAGAACCCAGTAAAACGTGGAAGAATTAAGAACATTGACACTAACTTCATTTTCTTGGAGATTACGTTAAGACACGAAGACGGTATAATTCTCCTATCGTAACACTACAAATCAAGTGGCAAATATTTCTACAGAGACATTGTCCTGTTGGATTGTATCTCGTTTCCAGTTGAGCGCTCAAAAAGAGGTCACAATGGAGTTGGTAATTTAGTCCCACATCGGGTAGGCGATGGGATCATGTGGTGTAGATAATTGAGATTGGTTCAGGCCTTACATGAGAATTCTCTTTTAAGAGATATGGGCCCAATTCAATATCGTATCTCATAGGCCAACTCCGATTCGGGTCACACCGCGTTCCCAACAAGTGGTATCAGAGCCCATAGTTACTGTAATGTCCCACTTCACACGATACATTATACTTAGTCGTTGACTCGAAGAGTTGCATTGACCCGAAATACGTATCGATGCGAATCGATACAAAGAGTTACGTTGACCCGAGGAATGCATCGAGTAAGATCAATGCAAGTGTTAAGTTGGTCCGAGAGAAAGCATTGAGTAGGTTCGAAGATCATAAGAAATCGAATCGATGCAACGCACAAGTCCGATTCGAACGAATATTGATTTTAGTTGGTTTCATGTGCAGGCTATGCTTTTACGCTGAAATATAAGAGTTCGATATTTTGCCTTGTTTGCAACGGAGTCTGTAAAACCAAATCATCGCCTCGCAACGAACTGAGACATAGGCACGGTAAGATAAATCAGTCGGATAATTTAACGAAATACAAAGTGATAGAATGGCTAAGTCAAAAGAGTTGGTCGTACAACAAAGTTATGAAATCGAGCCGCATCGGTTCGACAAAACGACAAGGCATTTTGGTTTAAGGTGTGAGGACTTTGACCCTTCTTTCCTACTCCGTCATGCCTAAGTAAAATGTACCGTTGTATGCTAAAGTTAACTTATCGAGTCCATTGACGTGGCTCGATCGAGAGAAATCATACTCCGTGTCGAACACTAGATAAAACAATTGAAATAAAACGTGCATCCAATGCATGAGTCACTATTGAACATCGAAACACCGCAACGTCGATGTCATGTCCCGTTCCCGTAGGAGCGATCGTCTTCGCTAAGGCGTGATGCCGCACGAGCCTAGGTTGCACTCGTGCAAGACGGGTTCCATAACGATCGATTTCAGCGGCTGCGACGGGGTCGTCGCACAGAAGTCCCAAGCAGAGACATTAAATAATAGCAGCGGAATTTGAAGCAAAACACAAGTCGTTGCAAACACTCTTTTCTTGAAATTGAAACAAAGGTTACAATGGGACGCAAGGCCAAGATTACAAGTCTTTCAAGCTCACTCAAGCTCACATTACAAGTCACTCAGCTCTCTCTCATCTCTCAATACATGTCTTGAGCCAGCGAATACTTTGGAAGGCGACGTCCATACATTATGTCTTGTGTAAGTCTTGAATACATGCGGCCGCACGCTTCGAATCGCCAAGGAACTCCAAGCCTCGACGCATACAAGCGAGCTCCGCGCCACGAGCTTCTACATGTGCCTGCACTTAAAAACTATATGGGTGTCAGCACTCAACTGTACGGGTGGAATGATCTCCTTGTCCACCCATACAAAACCAACACGTTTGATTTATTCGTACAACATAGTCCCTTCTTATCAATTGTCTTTCTAGTCTTATCTTAGTATGTAAAACCCCTAAATTTCTATTTTTTTACAAATTTTGTACTAATTATTTTATTTATACATCGCGTAGTTGCATAGTACGTCGTCCGCGAAATTTCGTTTTTCGAAATTGCTCGACGAGTGCGAATATGTGCGAGCGTACATATTTTTAGAAAAATATTTTTCTATTTTATAGTTTCAAAATAATATATGTAAGAATTATTTTAGCTACATACCAACATTTCCAAGTCCGTTATTTTATTTATTTATTTTATTATAAAAAGTCTTTCGTAAAAACAGTGATTAATAATAAATAATATTCTTCGTGCATACATATATATCATAAATATTTTATTAAATTTATTTTTAAATAATAATGTATTTTTGAAATTATTATTATAGTATTTTTGGAAAACGTATTTTGAAATTATTGTGGCAATTTAAATCTTGATTTGATTTATGGATATGTTTAAATAGTTAAATTAATATCTATAATAGAAATATGATTTATCTTATTTGATTTTAAACTAAAGAATGGAAATTAATTAGATTTAAATTGATTTCGATTTGGATTTGAAATTTATTGAATTGATTTAAATTAATAGATGAATTATCTAACTGGGTTAAATAAATCCTAATCCTTATCTTAATGGGAATTCCCACATCCTATAAATAGGCAGGTACTCCTCCATAAATTTTTTTTATCATTCACAAATTCTCCACAAATATTTTTCCAACCCTAATCCTGTGCATCGTGTCCGTGTCGCCTTTCCATCCACTATAAGTTTTAATACATATACAATTGTTCCCGACACCGTGTCCGACAAACCCGGACACACCTTCCCGCCACAACGCCATCCCGGCCAGTGGCCGTCATCACCATTGTCCGCAGCAACCACCTTTCCCACTGTACGCGACCCCTACCCCCGTCGTAGCCCCATCACCCCGGCCACCGCCGCGACCACTACCCAGCCTTCCTCTGTCCGCTCATCCATTGCCACCACCACAGAACCATCGGCCCAACCCGAGCTCCGCCAACACTATCCTATCTCCACCGGCCACCCTTGCCGTAACCACCAGCAACCCACCGCCAACACCTCCATCTACATACCACCAGGCTATCCCATGTCCGACCCGATCAACCACCATCCAAAATCTCCATTCGCCCCAACCACTGCGGCCACCGTCGCGGCACGCTACCTCCACCACCCTACAAACAACCTCCATCGACAAAAGCCCCAAAAGAAACACAAGCCACCACTGCCGCTCGGTCAATGTCGGCCACCCACCCCATCATCAACCCAGATCGATCACTATCACCACCATCATCGTAACCCCTCAACCAAGACCACCATGCAACTCCGACAAACAGCCCCCCATTACCATTATCACCCAAAAGAAACCAAAGGCGTAGAAAAATCCTACCTCCGCCACCGGCGTCGCGAACCCTCCGAATCTCGTCGGTGCTCGTCAACGGACCACTCCTTTCGCCTAGATCTGCCCCCCCCGCACGGAGAGCCGCCCACACAACCGTGCCCTCGTCGTGGCTACGCACGACTCCGCCGCCGTGTGCCATGTCTCATGTCGTCGCAGTCCCTCCTCCGCGACTTGAACCCGAACGCCGCCACCATATCACCTTGCATAGTTGTTACACCGAAGTCGCAGTTCGTGCCACATTCATTATTGTAGTTCACCAGGCGTATTACCAGGCAAGACACCTTGCCATTTGCTGTTTATTTATTTTAGCTCATATTTTAGGCATTATTTATTTTCTTTATGCAAAATAAACTATGATATATGGCATAACCTGTTAGAACTTACTGTTCTATTATATTTTCTACTATGTATTATTTTTTTACACATTAAATCTAGATTTAAGGGACCACCTTGTGTGTTGCATTTATTGGCCTTGACACGTTGTAACATGAAGTGGTGTGTCGCATGTAGAACACGGACATGCGTGACTGGATGGCCACCGGTGCGTATAAGCCGTGCGATAGGAATAACCGCTAATAGAAGTTGCATGCTAGTTTGACTTAGCGGTTATAAAAGTTTTGTGTTGTGGATACAACATAGTAGGCATTGGACGGGGAGGACAATTTCTTAGCGTATGGGCTTCGATGCACTTTCCCTTTTGTAACCAGTGAGCTCCGTCGGAGACGCGGGTCAGATTACCCATGATTACTGACGGCCACTGACATTCTGCGGAACATTATGTTCTTATTGATTGGGCCTCTGGTGCCCCAAGGGGGGACCATGCCGATCCTATTTAGCCATGGCCCATGCGTAGGAAAGATTGTTCTTAACTACATTTTACTTAGAATGGTTAGGCACCTTTATCCGTTAGGTACGAGTACTTTTGGTTTGGGTACTTGTATCTGACCGTGGCTTGGAACAATAACTTGTCGCAGATTAATTCATCACATCTTGTCCTTGTTTGGTTGTAGGTGTGACTTACTACTTCGATGAGAAGGTATTGAACCTTGTTGGGGTCCGGATACCATATTGGATTTATAGCATGGAAAGATACGTCACCGTAAATTAGTTTACCATCTCCTGACCTTGTTTGGTTGGAGGGATGGTAAGCTAGTTCAATAGGTGTGTATTGGACCGTGTTATAATTCAATTGACTTATTTATTTGAGCAATATTTATTCAGTTTATATGGCATGATATTATGTGTCTTGTTACGTCCCTCTGAGGACCTGGTTATCTCCAGGTGTGTGCTCTTGTCTTTCGCAGGTGCTTTAGCTCTAGCCGTGACCATTTCCATTTCTTCGAGGATGATTGCGCTTGGGTCGTCTTCGCTTCGCTCGCCAAAAACTCATTTCTTTTCTCATGTATTTTTCCTTTACTTGTTGGTAGTAGATTTGTCTCCGCCCAATATATTGTATCAAGACAATTCATTATCATTATATGATATCTTTTATTCATTTATTTTGTGTGGATGAGATTAGTGATGGTTCTACTGCATTTTACAGCTTATGCATCCATACGAGGCCTATGTACTTCGTATGAATACAGCTGGCATGTCTACGTTCCTAGTCCTACGTATTTTGGGACTGGAGCATTACATATTTTTGTGGTGGCCCATACAGGTCGAGAAAAATTGTTTGGTTACTTTACCGTACCAAGCAAGCCTGCGAATAGGATTAGAAGTCTAGGATCTCATCCACATACTTGACTTTTTTTCTCGATTCCATATTCGACCGATTCATCGATTACATTTTGCTTGATTCCTTCTATCATAATTCTTATCTTTCCTTCGTGCTTGCTAGAGATTGACCCTACTAGTTAGATGTCCCAAACACCCATAGCTTAATTCTTTAAGTTAGGTAGAATATCCCACGACCTGCCACACCCTTGACTATTAAGGGAATACAAATAGTATTATCTAGACCATAGAGAGTAGAGAAATTTAACCCATTTGGTCAACCAAGCCTTGGTCAATAAAACCGTAGAATGATGGTATAGGAATGAACAAGACTTAGATCCTTATGACTCTTAGACTATAAATATTGGTTCTTATTTCATCTACCCTCGTGCCTATGTTTTACTATCTAGACTAATGATGCTAATATAGCCTAGTATTTGCAAGCTTATTCTTTATCAAGCTTGATCAAGGCATATGCTACTGAACGGCCGCTCACTAACATATTGTCTAATCAGAACCAGTGCATGATGGTCTGATCAACCTAGTGCACTTTGGTTCGCTTTTATCCATCGTTCTACGTGGATGGGGACAAAGCTAAACTTGCCCTCTAGAATTCCATCCACGACTGCCTTGATAATTCCTTTGAAATTATTTGATCATCGTTGAACCACATATTCGTATTCGATAAACGCCTCCATCAAACTCTCTATTAGAAGGACGGAGACGTTATACTAGAACTTCATCTAGCCTTCCTATCGACTATGACCATTCTCACTCGATGTTGCTAAATCTTCATCCTAAACCACTCATCCTTTTCTTGGCCCTATATTCTCTATCATGAACCTTCCAAATCACTTAATTTAGGCATGAACCTAATCGATCTTTTATTCGTGCCTCAACCTACTCTCAAGAACCCATATCTACTAGGTCTCTAACTTATTTTCTCTTGATACCATATCATACTCTATTGCATGATACTCTTGATTTAAACTTTAAACCCTTAATCTTCTACTCATGCCTTAACTCGCGACCCTCGTAACATAACCGTGTTAAATTCTATGATTTAGATCACGATTTCTTACGACATAATTTTATGAAAACATTGTCATCGTTTCTTCCCCATCGATACCCTCTTGTACCTTCTCACCCCCTACTTATTCTTAATTTCGAGGACGAAATTCTTTTATGTTGGGTAGGATGTAAAACCCCTAAATTTCTATTTTTTTTACAAATTTTGTACTGATTTTTTTATTTATACGTCGCGTAGTTGCATTGTACGTCGTGCGCGAAATTTTATTTTTCGAAATTGCTCGACGAGTGCGTATATGTGCGAGCGTACATATTTTTAGAAAAATATTTTTCTATTTTATAGTTTCAAAATAATATATGTAGGAATTATTTTAGCTACATACCAACATTTCCAAGTCCGTTATTTTATTTATTTATTTTATTATAAAAAATCTTTCGTAAAAACAGTTATTAATAATAAATAATATTCTTCGTGCATATATATATATATATATATATATATATATATATATATATATATATATATATATATATATATATCATAAATATTTTATTAAATTTATTTTTAAATAATAATGTATTTTTGAAATTATTATTATAGTATTTTTGGAAAACGTATTTTGAAATTATTGTGGCAATTTAAATCTTGATTTGATTTATGGATATGTTTAAATAGTTAAATTAATATCTATAATAAAAATATGATTTATCTTATTTGATTTTAAACTAAAGAATGAAAATTAATTAGATTTAAATTGATTTCGATTTGGATTTGAAATTTATTGAATTGATTTAAATTAATAGATGAATTATCTAATTGGGTTAAATAAATCCTAATCCTTATCTTAATGGGAATTCTCACATCCTATAAATAGGCAGGTACTCCTCCATAAATTTTTTTATTATTCACAAATTCTCCACAAATATTTTTCCAACCCTAATCCCCTGCATCGTGTCCGTGTCGCCTTTCCATCCACTATAAGTTTTAATACATATACAATTGTTCCCGACACCGTGGCTGACAAACCCGGACACACCTTCCCGCCACCACGCCATCCCGGCCAGTGGCCGTCATCACCATTGTCCGCAGCAACCACCTTTCCTACTGTACGCGACCCCTACCACCGTCGTAGCCCCATCACCCCGGCCACCGCCGCGGCCACTACCCAGCCTTCCCCTGTCCGCTCATCTATTGCCACCACCACAGAACCATCGGCCCAACCCGAGCTCCGCCAACACCATTCCATCTCCATCGGCCACCCTTACCGTAACCACCAGTAACCCACCGCCAACACCTCCGTCTACATACCACCAGGCTATCCCCTATCCGACCGATCAACCACCACCCAAAATCCCCATTTGCCCCGACCATTGCGGCACGCTACCTCCACCACCATACAAACAACCGCCATCGACAAAAGCCCCAAAAGAAACACAAGCCACCACTGCCACTCGGTCAATGTCGGCCACCCGCCCCATTATCAACCCAGATCACCATAACCACCATCATCGTAACCCCTCAACCAAGACCACCATGCAACTCCGACAAACAGCCTCCATCACCATCATCACCCAAAAGAAACCAAAGGCGTAGAAAAATCCTACCTCCGCCACCGGCACCGCGAACCCTCCGAATCTCGTCGGTGCTCGTCAACGGACCACTCCTTTCGCATAGCTCTGGCCGCCCCTCCCCCCCGCACGGAGAGCCGCCCACACAGCCGTGCCCTCGTCGTGGCTACGCACGACTCCGCCGTCGTGTGCCACGCCTCCTGCCGTCGCAGTCCCTCCTCTGCGACTTGAACCCGAATGCCGCCACCGTAGGTCCGCACAGCCGACACCAAGTACCGTCTGTAGACCGACGAGCGCGACCGCCATGGCCGAAGCCCCGCTTCCTGTAGAAGCATGAAAAAGAAGGGTTCTTGCTTTTAATCCCACATCGGAAAGGAGAAGAAGAGAGGTCTCATTCCACTCTATATATAGACCCCTCTTGCCTCCTTTGAAAAGGGCACCAAAAATAAATAAAGAAAAGGGAGCCCGTTCCACCCATAAAAAGTTGCAGTTGTTCTTCTCTTCTTCTGGGTTGGCTGCAAGTTCTTCTATCGCTGTCATGGCGAGGATATTTTGGACTCTGAGTACTATGCGCCCCATGGACTGGTACGAAGAAGTCCAAGACGGCATGGGCCATGCGCCTCAAACATGCTATGCCAACGGCAAACCAGAAGCATGCGCTCACAATCATGCGCGCTGCTGATGGTAAGCTGTATAAGGTCGACTCGGGTGCTTCTGCGCCAGAAACGAGCCGACCTTCAAAGTCATTGTCTCACTTGGGCGCATCTACTGCGTTCGCAACCAAGTCGAGCAAGGCAAACCCTGTGGTCTTGAACTCCCGTGCCTCCTCTGGTTTGTGCGTCCGAGGTTCGTTCAAAGTCACTTTAAGTGTTGTACCCCTACTACTGATCTGAGTGCCTGTTTGGTGTTGGATCAAGGGGCGCAGCATTCACTTGACCACCCCGACGCTTGGCCTTGCCATGCGCCTGATGGGGGTGTGAAGGTGGCACTCCCTCTAACAATTTGAGTAATGTGATCATTCATAAACGCCGATAAGGAGAGCCGACCAACAAGCATAATGCGCCCCTCACAGGGCACATTTGTGCTACGGTCGCCATCAACTGCTGCTACCGCAAGACAGTGGCTTCACCACCAAGGCAGTCTGTGTTCCAACAGTTGTAACCTGCTGTACCTATCTTCCAGCGCATCACTCCGCCCCGTCAGAGTGAATCACTTCCTCGTCAACGCACAAGCGCATCTACCAGCCTGGGGCTCTTATCTTCTGAAGGAGTTAAACCATCAAAGCTTCTTCGAACAAGGAGAACCATCATCCACAGTACAACGTCTTGCCAAGGAGGAGGATCAGTCGAATCCATCTTCGTCGAGAAGTCAAGGGAGAGACAACAAAACTCTCTCAAACAGTTGCTATTCATAGGCCAGGGCAAATCAAACCCATGCGTCAAGTGGCAACCTTCCCGAAGTTAGTACAATGAACTTGTATTCATGATGATGAATTCTCTCCTTCGAATTCAGCTAAGTCAGAGAGTCATTAATGACTCGAAGAACTCAACAGACGGACCAATAAAGACGTGTCATATAGAGCGGATGCGCCGGCCAGACCGCGCATCACACAGACGCGCCTCTCGACACCAAGTGCCTCACCAGCATGCGCCCCCATGCGGCCCCATGCGTCTACTGGAACGTCGATCGATGCGCCCACTCAACAGTCCATCACCTGTCAAAGAATATTAAATGCTGAAGTCTGACAGAGTTGGCAGCACGCCTCTCGAGGACTGAACAGTTGACAGCTTTTTCAGAAAATAAAGCGTCGCCAACGTCAACATTATCATTACTTTCCTCCGGCGGTTACAAGCCACGTGGCCGCCCAACCACTCGCATGTGCCTCCGCGACCATGCGCCCAAAGTTTTACATGCGCCTCAAAAGCCATGCGTCTCATACTTTCTCTCTGATCCCTCAAGACAGAAGTAAAGTCACTACTGAAGCTCTGCATGTGCCTCAAAAGCCATGCATCCCAAGACTTCTCTCTGATCCCAAAAGACAGAAGTAAAGTCACTACTGAAGCTTCGCATGCGCCTCAAAAGCCATGCGCCCTGAATGGTTCGTGACTCCCAAAGGTTACGAGCCAAAGTCTCCTCATACGCCCAATCCCAGGCGCATCCTACCAGATCATTCCCTACTAAATCCGAGATCTCCGAGCCATAGGCCGATGACACGTGTCCTTTGACTCGATTCACCCAAGATCTCAGCAACAGAAAAATCCTCTTCTCTGCTACGAGCCGACCCACAACAGTAGTATAAAGAATTCAACCCCTCAATCAGGGCGTATCGTCCATGCGCCTCCATCAGCAATCACCACGTGGCGTTCCCGCGTCCAGGCGCATCCTACATATGCGCATGAGCAGCCAGCCTGCAGACTATAAATAGAGGGATCATTTCCTTCGTACACATACACAGAGAGACGAACATACATAGACAGACAGAGACATCACACAACCAAAGAGGCAGATACAGACACTCAACGTCTTCCTCCTCTCAGCAAGCTCCAGCACCCAGAGCAATCCAAACCTTCAGAGAACCGATAACCGTCGTCAGATCGTCAACGGAGTCAATGCATTACCACTCTCTCCATCAGCACAAGGGACCCAGATAAACAAAAGTGTACTCCTAGGACTATGTCTAAGTCCTATATTGTAACACTGTTCTGTTTGTATTGAAATTTACAATCAAAAGATTTTAATAGCAAATAAGCTGGCGACTCTGCTGGGGACCTCTTTCTCCTCCACCGAGAAAGCTGTGTCGCAATCCGACGATGTGAAGGTGGGCTCCTCCCACAAGACACTGGTTGTACGCCTCAATCAACAGGCGTATGAGGAGTTCATCTCTGAAGGCAGTACGAGTCCTTCGAAACGGCTGCCAAAGCCAAAGAAGACCCGCCTGGTCTGGGTGCGCAAGGTCGACGCCTCTGGCACCACCACCGAAGGGGATGCGCCGATCCAGCCTTTCCTTCCTGCTGACGTCCTCAGCAACCAAGATGCACCTACCGGTGTAGCACATCCCTCGGGGAAACGTACAGCTGACCACATTCCCCAGCCATCTCTCTCTCAGGCGAGGAAGATGCGTCGACGGAGCAGGGGCACAGCTAATGTCCCGTACATCACCTCCGATGTGCCACAGAAGGTCTCTGTCTTTGACAGACTCACTCGCTGTAGTGGGGAGGAGAATTTGGATTCTGAGTACTACGCTCCCCAGCGGGCTAGTACGAAGAAGTCCAAGGCAGCACGGGCCATGCGTCCCAAATGTGCTATGCCAGCAGCAAGCCAGAAGCATGCGCTCACAATCATTTGCGCTGCTGATGGTAAGTTGTATAAGGTTGACTCAGGTGCTTCTGTGCCAAAAACGAGCCAACCTTCAAAGTCCTTATCTCACTTGGACGCATCTGTTGCGTTCGCAACCAAGTCGAGTAAGGCAAACCCAGTGGTTTTGAACCCCCGTGCCCCCTAGGGTTGTGCGTCTGAGGTTCGTTCAAGTCACTTTAAATGTTGTTCCTCCACTACTGATCTGAGCACCTATTTGGTGTTGGACGAGGGAGCGCAGCATTCACCTGACCACCCCGGCGCTTGACCTTGCCATGTGCCTGAAGGGGGTGCGAAGGTAGCACTCTCCTCCAACGATCTGCGTAATGTGATCACTCACAAGCACCGATCAGGAGAGTCGACTGACAAGTACGATGTGCCTTTCACAGGGTACACTTGTGCTGTGGTCACCATCAACTGCTGTTGCAAGTCAGCAGTCCCACCAAGACAGTCGGTGTTCCAGCGGCGGCAGTCATCGACACCCCTCCGACATCGTTTCGGGAAAAAAATGTCAACAAAAGAGGAGCCAAAACTAGAGGTTGCTTCATGCAATGTAATCTCCAACTCCTCGTCAGCCCGAAAGGCGACTGGTATTTCCTCGTCCAAGAGCCAGCCGAGGAAATCCAAAACAACAGTCTCGTCCTTCGGAGTGTTCGAAGGCACTCGGGGAGGAAGAAGCTCTTGGAGGAAGCTGGGGGTAGTCAAGCCCTTGTTGATCCTCCTTCCGAAGATGAGGGTGTCCTCCAAAGCACAGCTGGGGTGGATCTTCATCCTCAGGGCAAAGTCAGCCTCCCAGACATAGCTATGGGTCATCTAGCCCCTGTGGACCTGCACCTTGAAGATGAAGAAGTCCTTCAAGACATGACTGGGGGTAATTAGGCCCTTACGGATACTTCTCCCGAAGACGAAGGCGTCTACCAAAACTTAGCTGGGGGTAGTCTAGCCCCTATGGATCCGAGTGTAGCACCCACTTTTTGAAATAAGGGTATTTTAGTCATTTTAGCTATTTTAGTCATTTTGTGATTTTTCTAGATATTATTGACTTGTGATTGATTTAGCCTTTGGTCTAACTTAGTAAACCCACATTAGAGACCAACCATGACCTATGATGAGTATCTAGCTAATTAGATTTTATTTTTAGACTTTGGTTTAATTTAGAAGCCATTTGGCTATTTTTAGGCTAATTAATTAATTGGCCTTTGTAGCCTTTTGTTATTTGAGCTTAAACTCAACTTAAATAGAGGAGTGGGACCCATGGACCATCCTTGACCCTATTAGGACTCCTATGGCCGGCCAAAACAGGAAGCCCCCATCCCCTATATAAGCATTGTATTGGAATAGACACCCCCTTCACAAAACCCTAGTTTCCAGCCCTCCAAAACCCTAACTTTTTCATCCGACCTCCGTTTCACCTCAAACGAAGTGCGTTGTGATCGTGGGAAGGAGGAGAATTTGCTGGAGCATTGTTAGCAAGGAGTTGGAGGCGTTTGCTCGGTGGAAACTGGTCGTCTCATCGATCGAGGAGTCAGTTTCTTGGATACTTCAACTCTCAATAGGTAAACACCCAAACACCATAGTTTCTTCTGATTTTTCTTCATATTAGCATGCATCTAGGTACCCTAGAACTACCCATGAAGTTTGGTTAGGTTTCGTGTCCGTTTGATGGGTGTATCGGACACGTATCGGATTAGGTTCATAGGTGTTCGATGATTTTCCTCTTAGATTTCGATCGTGTTATTTTTGTAATCTAATTTCACGAATTTGTAGCCCTATAGGTCAGGATTCCTAAGCCCTAGGTTCTTGGTTGAATCGACACGTTTTCGTGTCCGAAACAAGACACGCACGCGCAGCACGAGGACCGCGCGCGTGTCCTGCTACTGCTGTGTCCTTTCTCTTTGGACACAGCGATTCAACCCGAGATTTTTGGTCTGTAGCTAGGCTCCATGACTGACAGCACCCTCGTAAAGTTTCGTGGGATTTCGTGGAGCGTAGAGAGAGAGAGATCGACTCGGCATCGATCGTGCACTGTCGCACGCGCGCCAGTTTTTGGCGTCTGATACGCGTGTCGTGCGACTCGGACACGCGTAGGATGGCCAGTGCAGACACGTGGGCATGTAGCCCTATATGTGGGCTACATGTACGAGCGACCACGTGTCGTAGATGGGTCTGTGTCGAGCCCTAGATCGTGTGACACGCGTGCACGAGAATTAGTTTCAGTTTTGGTTCTTGGTGTCCAGGACACTTCGTGTCCTATTTTTTTTTGGACACGATTGCACCTACACCTCATGTCTAAACCCAGGATACATTACCAACCTTCAGGTTCGAGCATTAATAGTTTTTTTTGATGTTTTGGGTTATGTGTAGGTTGATGTTAAGTATCAGGTTTTGAAGAACTGTTCTGTTCAGTTCTTTCTTTCCTTCTTTTTGTTTTGATTTCGAATAGATACTTTGTATTAACCAAGCTTTCAGCCCCTATTTAACCTTGTCTAGGTAAACACCTATTAGGTTGTAGCATCAGTAGGATTCGAGGGTTCGAAGTCATGAATAGGTTGATGGTTGAGTATCAATTCCTGAGAAACTGTTCTCAGTTTCTGGATTCTTTTCCCTTCGATTGACATGTGTTTGTTCATGTATTAATGAATCCTACAGGTTCCTAATTAACCTCCCAGGTATGATTACATGTTAGGTTTCATAACAGGATAGGTTGGATCATGTGTGTTGACTTTGGGACTGTTTGAGAATCGGGTAGCCATAGGTTTGAGGAGTTCTTAATTCCAGTTTTTACTGTGTTTTGATTCATCCCAGTTTGTTCAGAAATTGATTTAGGTTCCTTCAGTTTTAATGTGTTTTCTGAGTATAACTCAACCTACAGGTCACACAATATCATACCTAGGAGATTACATATAGTTTGCAGCAAGGTGAAGGTTGTATTTGAAATTGGGTTTTGGTTTGGTGTTAGATATAGGCTGTCATTGCAATGACAGAAACCTGAGTGTATATCAGGTTTATAGAAACCAGTTTTCCTGTTTAGTTAGTTACTGATATGTTTTGTTCAGCCTTCAATGAAATCCTTGTATTAACTGAAACCTACAGGCTTGACCCTATATGAGAGATTACCTAGTAGTTGATTGTTTAAGTTAGTTAGTTTAGATCAATTAGTTGATATTTAGTTTAGTTAGTTAGGATAGAAACTGATTTTAAGGTATACATGTAGGTATGTACTGTTTAAGGTGGGCTGAACTGATATGGGGGCTGTTGTGTGATAAAATTCAGGGAATAGACAACTACAGTAGCAGT
Organism: Iris pallida; assembly: GCA_029216955.1. Taxonomy (NCBI): domain Eukaryota; kingdom Viridiplantae; phylum Streptophyta; class Magnoliopsida; order Asparagales; family Iridaceae; genus Iris; species Iris pallida. The sequence continues at coordinate 49,149 of JANAVB010016413.1, forward strand.
AGACATGCCTATGTGCATGTGTCTAAGGTGAGGATGCCTTGAGTGGTGTAGTAAAGACCTAGCATTGAGATTACCCCAATTTCTACACTAGCATTTTCCTAAGGGATACACTAACTTAGAGTTGTTGGTAGAGGTTAGTCTAAAGTGTAAATATTAGAGATAGGTTACTATGAGTTAGGGTAGTAGCATTGTGATGATACATTGGTTGTTAAGATTAGACTTCTTGAAAATATAAGATACCAACCAACTACCAAAATCAACTTTAAGACTAGTATTGACCTAAGAATTGACTTATGGGCTAGTTGACCTAACTTGAACCTAGTTTGACTAGTCTGGTTGACCAAAGTTGACCCAAGGTTGACTTTGACTTAGATTGACCCAAATCATGTAGAATTTGCATTGAAGGTATTCCTTATGATATTTTAGACTGCATTATGACATGTGGTTGTTTTAAATAGGATCGTATTACTCCAGACCAGTCACTTTTCATCATCAGCAGTTCGGATTGCCAGGCGAGTACATTCTCTGATCTTTTTATGCTTCTTTGGACATGTACTCTTGTTATAGACTAGTGTACTTGATGCTGACACGACGTTCACACGGATCGGTACCCTATGGATCTTTTCATGCGATGTTATCCCCTCGGATACATCGAGTATGTCATGTTTCATGTACTTTATCATGTTCATCATGTACTCCATGTATTCACTTTTATCCATGTGCACTCATATGTTATTCATGTACACTCATGACCATATGAGCTCTATGTATACAGTAGTTGTTATCCATGTGCAATAACATAACATGCTTTGATCCTTGTGTATTGGTTGGGGGCAGGGAGAGTGTAGTTGGTTATGTGATCATTATCCCCAGTAGTTGTTATGCATGTTCTTTCCGTAGTTGTATCCATGTGCGACCCAAGCTGTTTACATAACCAATTCATGCTCTGTTTCACGTAGAAGGTTATATTCCCTATTTATCATATTTATATCTCAGTTATATCTTCTCTCATGTTGATTTCTCTTTACAGCGATTCATGTATAGTTTTCTATAGCTTGCTTTATGTGTCCATTCCTGTTATGAACTGTTGTGAGAGATATGTGCTCGTTCCGTCCTGATTGGGCATGTTGAAAATTTTACAGGTGATGATGAGGAGTATTGTCCTACTTATTCTGGCATTGGCTTAAATGACACTGGCAACGTGGACCCACAGGAGGATCCCACAGTCGCTGAGGACTTGCCCATAGTCTAGCTGAGACTTAGTACTTTACTTTGTATTTTCTATTTGAGACTTTTGTGAGTTGTACTTGAGATATTTTTGGTGGTTTACACCTATACTTTTATAGTGACTTTCTTGAGATTATTCTCATGTTCCATCTTAGTATTGTGATTGAGTTACGTATTATTTACTCTCTATTCATAGCTTGGTTAGATTGTGTTAGATATGGTAACTCAGGACAGCGTTCTACCGCCGACACTGCGGCGTAGGCTGGGCGTTCGTTACTTCTCGTGCCCTCACACTGGGTGCGGGTCGTGACACGTTTTTAGTGGTGGCCCATGCAGGTCCTCGATCACAACTAGTGTGATTCATAGTGGTACTCGAACTAGAGTATCATTACAGCCTGCAGTAGGATATAAGATATAAGTTAAGGTACTCAATCACTATTAGGAATTCCTGAGAGATTCCTGGGACGACCCTTGAGAATCTCATTTTGAGCTTCGATTTAAATTTCTTTTTTTTTCCTTACTTTAGTCCACCTTCCTCCCTCGATTCTTGCATCTTGTTTGAACTCTTTTCACCAATACCCTTACTTTCTTGTGTTTAATAATGGTTAGGAAGATGGCTACACTGCTATATACTCATTGGTCAAACGCATGGCTAGGAGGATTACATTAAGGAATTGGAATACACGGAGATTTTGATTAAGTTATAAGGGCATTTTTTTAAATAGATGCTTTAATGATTAGTAGTTTGTAAGTTGGGATATTACCAAGAAAATTTACCTTGAAGATTCTAAGTAGTAATCACCAGAGGATTATAAAATTATATCTTGATACTGGAAGAAATTAGTTAGAATCTAAATAAATTGATTTTAGGAGTTGATGGGATTCATGAATTATTGGATTATGATTATACATCCTTACGTATATAGATTGGTTTGAATGATCAAAAAAAAAGGGATGGCAGTATGAACTATTAAATTGAGTCGTACAAGCTGCGATGTATATATTGAATTTCAAATTTGAGTGGAAGCAATGATATTAAAATTTTTGGTTTAGAAGATCGGGAAGATATGAAAACGATTGTTTTGGAAGAAATTTTTTGGAATCATGTCAATTGATTAAAGATTTAAAAATCCATTTGGATTTTGGTTTAAGAAGTAGTGATTATGTTTCAATGACTTAGAAGAAGAAAAAAAAAATTTATGGTTGATAAGCGCGTTAAAATACTGAGCTGTAACTGCTAGATTGTCGTGATAAGCTGAGTGTCTATCTTGAGGATTATTTGAGACAAATTGGGAGTTTTTCAATTTATGAAGTGATATAGAATTTTATGGATTCATGATTTATCAACTCTGGAGTTTAAAGTAGGATTGAAACGTTAAATTTGGAAAGGTTAGTAGTAACGAGATAAAAGTTATTATGAGATTTATGAAAAGAATTTAAATGTTAGTCGTGGTTAGATTGGAAGGCTTAGAGTGAATACAAATTGAGGTAGTTATTTTTGGAATTTCTTTTTAAAGGAATGTAAAGGTAGGCCACCAAGGTAACCTTAATGAGATAGAAATGTTCCACACTAATTGCCATATCACTCGTGACTATGATAGTAGTATATACTCCAGTGTTGTTAGTCGTCTGCCAAACTATGGGACTGTATCTCAACATTGACTTACTCAACCTTCCCTCAAATTTAGATCTTTTATTGTAATTTTCTAACCATTGTATTTGATCGTTCCTTAGCAGTATTCGCCTTTAGTACTGTGTCCCTAGATTATTTCACTGGATTCTTAATTAAATTTATTTCATGCTTCAACTTGATTACCTTTATTTTTGTATTAGTTTGTCACCTCTTGAACCTTTACCATGATACTAGATTACTTTCTGACTTAAATTCGAGATTCAACCATGACTCAATTCTTTCGACCCGACATGGGATGGAGTTCTTCTTGTTCTTTAAATGCTTAACATTGTACCTTATCTTGATCGCTTGACCAGCTTAGTTAAGGATCTTGGACTGTTTCTTTTCTTCTTCATCATTACCTCCCTTACTTATATTTGACTACCTTATGTTGCTAATTTAGCCTTAGTTTTGCAAGCTTATCCCTTTTTGAGCTTGATCATGACATATTTTATTGGGTCGCGACCCACTAACATATTGTCTAATCAGAACCGGTGTATGATGGTCTGATCAACCTAGTGCACTTGGTTCGCTTTCATATATTACTCTACGTAGATGAGACTCTAGAGCATCTGTCTCATCCACGACAGTTTGGCAATTCTCTTTGAACTATTTTCGTCGTCTATGAACCACGTATTGTACTCAATAGTATCGTCCTTGAACTCTTTTGCTTTTGTCTTTCACATATTTCAGAAAGGCAAGGCACTATACTTAATAGGTCAACCCAGAGTATCACGCTTAGCTTCCGTATCAAAAGGAGGATAGTGGCTTAATTCTATATCCTCACAGTATCCTTTAGAATTTCAATAGTGTTGAATTCTAAACCCACGATTGCGACCAGTCGACTTGGTCATTCCCTTATCGTCTAATGTTTGGAACCTTATTCAGTTGAATTAATTCAATTGTGACATGGATTTCAAATCTTGGATACTCGTGCCGAGACTTCAACGACCTCGTTCCCCATTTTGCCTAAACCTCGATTCATCCTGGATTTGATCAACTTAGATCATATCGAGACTAAAATATCTATAGATATATGTATATATAGTATGTTTGGATTTCAGTGTTATTGACAAGTCGTGCTTTAAACTTTCGATTTGTGATCATCCTTAGAATATTAATGCTTTATAGTTATTTTCAGTTGTTTTTTTTTATCACCAGTATTTGTATAGGACGACAGACTGCCTTACAGTCCGATGATTTATTATTTCTTCTTATCTTTTCCAGAATGGCACCCATGACCAGAGTTTGTCCCCACTGTACAACTGCAATTTCGGATGAGACCGAGATTGTACCTTCCCCTTCTATTGCCCAGGAAGTGTTAGCAGCCTCACCGGAGAATTTCCCTCCATCTCCTGTCCTTCAGGAGGGGACTGCAGTTCAGCCGGAGACCGAGGGCCTTCCTTTGCCTCCTGGAGTGGTACCCCATGCCATTCCTGTTGAAGCTCATATTCACAGATTTCTTCAGGATTTGCGGGAGGTACAGAGACTTCAGGCTGAGCTTATGAGAGAGCAGAGCCTAAGGATCCAACTGTTGTGGGATTACATGCATACGAGGGAGGAGCCTAGTCCCAAGAGAGCAAGGAGCAGTTTATACCCAGAGCCTCAGGAGTACCCAGGCTTTCAGCCTAGACCAGCCTATCCAGTTCAGATTCCTGTCCGGCAGAGACCAGCTGAGCGAGTGTCTACCTGTGCCTTCTGTAAGAAGCTTGGGCACGAATGGAAAGACTGTAGGAAGAGACTAAGATTGTGCCTATTTTGTGGGTCAGCTGCACACAAGATACGGGACTGTCCTACTACACTTGCCCCTAGACGAGGCCTACCTCCAGGAGAGAGAGTTCCAGCTACCATACCTAGAAGAGGTGAGTCCTTGACACATACCTTATCCTGTCTTGATGATTATTGTACCCTACCATAATATTTGTATGATTGATACCTTATGACTACTTTTGATCTAGTATGACTTTAGTAGCTAGATGAGACTCCAGACTGATTGCCTGCCATAACCCTGTATGATTCTTTTCAACTACATAATTTAGATAAGTTTTCTTAAAGACCATGATTGTTGGGGATTGACCTAGAAAGAGTAGGATCTTTTTAATTTCGAGGACGAAATTATTTTAAGGAGGGTAGACTTGTAGCACCCACTTTTTGAAATAAGGGTATTTTAGTCATTTTAGCTATTTTAGTCATTTTGTGATTTTTCTAGATATTATTGACTTGTGATTGATTTAGCCTTTGGTCTAACTTAGTAAACCCACATTAGAGACCAACCATGACCTATGATGAGTATCTAGCTAATTAGATTTTATTTTTAGACTTTGGTTTAATTTAGAAGCCATTTGGCTATTTTTAGGCTAATTAATTAATTGGCCTTTGTAGCCTTTTGTTATTTGAGCTTAAACTCAACTTAAATAGAGGAGTGGGACCCATGGACCATCCTTGACCCTATTAGGACTCCTATGGCCGGCCAAAACAGGAAGCCCCCATCCCCTATATAAGCATTGTATTGGAATAGACACCCCCTTCACAAAACCCTAGTTTCCAGCCCTCCAAAACCCTAACTTTTTCATCCGACCTCCGTTTCACCTCAAACGAAGTGCGTTGTGATCGTGGGAAGGAGGAGAATTTGCTGGAGCATTGTTAGCAAGGAGTTGGAGGCGTTTGCTCGGTGGAAACTGGTCGTCTCATCGATCGAGGAGTCAGTTTCTTGGATACTTCAACTCTCAATAGGTAAACACCCAAACACCATAGTTTCTTCTGATTTTTCTTCATATTAGCATGCATCTAGGTACCCTAGAACTACCCATGAAGTTTGGTTAGGTTTCGTGTCCGTTTGATGGGTGTATCGGACACGTATCGGATTAGGTTCATAGGTGTTCGATGATTTTCCTCTTAGATTTCGATCGTGTTATTTTTGTAATCTAATTTCACGAATTTGTAGCCCTATAGGTCAGGATTCCTAAGCCCTAGGTTCTTGGTTGAATCGACACGTTTTCGTGTTCGAAACAAGACACGCACGCGCAGCACGAGGACCGCGCGCGTGTCCTGCTACTGCTGTGTCCTTTCTCTTTGGACACAGCGATTCAACCCGAGATTTTTGGTCTGTAGCTAGGCTCCATGACTGACAGCACCCTCGTAAAGTTTCGTGGGATTTCGTGGAGCGTAGAGAGAGAGAGATCGACTCGGCATCGATCGTGCACTGTCGCACGCGCGCCAGTTTTTGGCGTCTGATACGCGTGTCGTGCGACTCGGACACGCGTAGGATGGCCAGTGCAGACACGTGGGCATGTAGCCCTATATGTGGGCTACATGTACGAGCGACCACGTGTCGTAGATGGGTCTGTGTCGAGCCCTAGATCGTGTGACACGCGTGCACGAGAATTAGTTTCAGTTTTGGTTCTTGGTGTCCAGGACACTTCGTGTCCTATTTTTTTTTGGACACGATTGCACCTACACCTCATGTCTAAACCCAGGATACATTACCAACCTTCAGGTTCGAGCATTAATAGTTTTTTTTGATGTTTTGGGTTATGTGTAGGTTGATGTTAAGTATCAGGTTTTGAAGAACTGTTCTGTTCAGTTCTTTCTTTCCTTCTTTTTGTTTTGATTTCGAATAGATACTTTGTATTAACCAAGCTTTCAGCCCCTATTTAACCTTGTCTAGGTAAACACCTATTAGGTTGTAGCATCAGTAGGATTCGAGGGTTCGAAGTCATGAATAGGTTGATGGTTGAGTATCAATTCCTGAGAAACTGTTCTCAGTTTCTGGATTCTTTTCCCTTCGATTGACATGTGTTTGTTCATGTATTAATGAATCCTACAGGTTCCTAATTAACCTCCCAGGTATGATTACATGTTAGGTTTCATAACAGGATAGGTTGGATCATGTGTGTTGACTTTGGGACTGTTTGAGAATCGGGTAGCCATAGGTTTGAGGAGTTCTTAATTCCAGTTTTTACTGTGTTTTGATTCATCCCAGTTTGTTCAGAAATTGATTTAGGTTCCTTCAGTTTTAATGTGTTTTCTGAGTATAACTCAACCTACAGGTCACACAATATCATACCTAGGAGATTACATATAGTTTGCAGCAAGGTGAAGGTTGTATTTGAAATTGGGTTTTGGTTTGGTGTTAGATATAGGCTGTCATTGCAATGACAGAAACCTGAGTGTATATCAGGTTTATAGAAACCAGTTTTCCTGTTTAGTTAGTTGCTGATATGTTTTGTTCAGCCTTCAATGAAATCCTTGTATTAACTGAAACCTACAGGCTTGACCCTATATGAGAGATTACCTAGTAGTTGATTGTTTAAGTTAGTTAGTTTAGATCAATTAGTTGATATTTAGTTTAGTTAGTTAGGATAGAAACTGATTTTAAGGTATACATGTAGGTATGTACTGTTTAAGGTGGGCTGAACTGATATGGGGGCTGTTGTGTGATAAAATTCAGGGAATAGACAACTACAGTAGCAGTAGACATGCCTATGTGCATGTGTCTAAGGTGAGGATGCCTTGAGTGGTGTAGTAAAGACCTAGCATTGAGATTACCCCAATTTCTACACTAGCATTTTCCTAAGGGATACACTAACTTAGAGTTGTTGGTAGAGGTTAGTCTAAAGTGTAAATATTAGAGATAGGTTACTATGAGTTAGGGTAGTAGCATTGTGATGATACATTGGTTGTTAAGATTAGACTTCTTGAAAATATAAGATACCAACCAACTACCAAAATCAACTTTAAGACTAGTATTGACCTAAGAATTGACTTATGGGCTAGTTGACCTAACTTGAACCTAGTTTGACTAGTCTGGTTGACCAAAGTTGACCCAAGGTTGACTTTGACTTAGATTGACCCAAATCATGTAGAATTTGCATTGAAGGTATTCCTTATGATATTTTAGACTGCATTATAACATGTGGTTGTTTTAAATAGGATCGTATTACTCCAGACCAGTCACTTTTCATCATCAGCAGTTCGGATTGCCAGGCGAGTACATTCTCTGATCTTTTTATGCTTCTTTGGACATGTACTCTTGTTATAGACTAGTGTACTTGATGCTGACACGACGTTCACATGGATCGGTACCCTATGGATCTTTTCATGCGATGTTATCCCCTCGGATACATCGAGTATGTCATGTTTCATGTACTTTATCATGTTCATCATGTACTCCATGTATTCACTTTTATCCATGTGCACTCATATGTTATTCATGTACACTCATGACCATATGAGCTCCATGTATACAGTAGTTGTTATCCATGTGCAATAACATAACATGCTTTGATCCTTGTGTATTGGTTGGGGGCAGGGAGAGTGTAGTTGGTTATGTGATCATTATCCCCAGTAGTTGTTATGCATGTTCTTTCCGTAGTTGTATCCATGTGCGACCCAAGCTGTTTACATAACCAATTCATGCTCTGTTTCACGTAGAAGGTTATATTCCCTATTTATCATATTTATATCTCAGTTATATCTTCTCTCATGTTGATTTCTCTTTACAGCGATTCATGTATAGTTTTCTATAGCTTGCTTTATGTGTCCATTCCTGTTATGAACTGTTGTGAGAGATATGTGCTCGTTCCGTCCTGATTGGGCATGTTGAAAATTTTACAGGTGATGATGAGGAGTATTGTCCTACTTATTCTGGCATTGGCTTAAATGACACTGGCAACGTGGACCCACAGGAGGATCCCACAGTCGCTGAGGACTTGCCCATAGTCTAGCTGAGACTTAGTACTTTACTTTGTATTTTCTATTTGAGACTTTTGTGAGTTGTACTTGAGATATTTTTGGTGGTTTACACCTATACTTTTATAGTGACTTTCTTGAGATTATTCTCATGTTCCATCTTAGTATTGTGATTGAGTTACGTATTATTTACTCTCTATTCATAGCTTGGTTAGATTGTGTTAGATATGGTAACTCAGGACAGCGTTCTACCGCCGACACTGCGGCGTAGGCTGGGCGTTCGTTACTTCTCGTGCCCTCACACTGGGTGCGGGTCGTGACACCGAGCCTCGAAGACGAAGGAGTCCTCAAGAACATAGCTGGGGGTAGCCAAGATGAAGCTCCGGGAACAACAACTCCTCTACAGGAGAGTGAGGCTGAAAGCGAAGCCTCAACTAAGCCATCCGACTCCAGCCGTGTCATGACAGTCTACATGGCTGGAGGTGATATCGAGTCTGATGCGCCGCCACCAGACCTCGTCCAGCGCATGGATACCTTGGAGGGAGGACTCAAAACCCTCTCTGCCTCTATGCAAATACTGACTCAAGCAGTGTTTGAAATACGGTCAGCTTTGTCCAGGACACCTTCTAGCAGTCCCGACCCCGGGACCAATGGAGAGTCAAGTGTACCCCCTCAACGGGTATCCTTGGATAAAGATCGTCGCGAAGCCCCCCGGATGTCGGAGCCCTCAAATGCTTAACTCCAGGTGGTACCATCTTCCCCGACTCCCAGCTCCACGGAAGACGTGGTCGAGATGATCAGGGACCTACGCGAGCGCTTTAAGTCCAAGACGAGACAAGAGGAGCGCCAAAAGATGGGCATGCCCCAACCTTATCCCCTCGAATGAAATAAAGTAGTTTATCCTCCCAAATATAAACCACAAACACTGACGCCATACAACAGGATGGACTCTCCGCGTCGCTATCTGACGTATTTCCAGTCTCAGACGGGACATCTCTCGAAGGAGGATGCGCTACTCACCAGCATATTTGTCGGCGCACTGAAAGAAGTGGCGTACGACTGGTACTGCAGCCTCCCCGACAATTCCATATCGTCCTTCGACGATTTGACACACCTTTTTCTCGACCGTTTCTACGACGGCGGAATGGACATGACAATGGCGTCCCTCATAGAGATATGCCAGAAGGAGAAGGAAATAGTTCGGGTATTCATCGAATGCTTCCGACAGGCCTGCTTCAGACTGCCCCCGGGCATGCCAGAACATGCACTCCTCTTCTCCTGCAGCATGAACATGCAGCCTGCAGTCAAACTCTGGCTCAACTCTACTCCTTCTCCCGATTGGAGTTCCTTGATCATCGAAGACGAGGCCGCAGAAAAGAAGGCGGCCAATGCTTGTCTTCTGGGAGTCAGTTTTCCCACCTTTGAAGACAAGGGGAAACAGCCTGCAGCCAACAACCCCGGACGAGAGACGAAGGGGAAACAGGCATTGACTGTCAATGCCTCAAAAGGTGCATCAGCACCTACTCAGAAGCCTCCACTTGCACCAAGACCAAAGGAGGTTTATTCTTTCAACGATGAAGACACCCTGCAACTCTTTGAGATAATGAAGCAGGGTGACAAGATCAACTTGCCGGACCCGAAGCGTCTGGACGAGGTTGGGAAAGTAGACAATCCGAGGTACTGTCACAACCATCGATTTGTCGGACATCCAACCAAGGACTGCTATATCCTCAAAAACTACATCCAGCGCATGATCAATACGGATGTTATCTCCGTCGACTACGAGAAGAAGACGGTTTCGGCCAACGTGGTATCGCTCCAGTTCGGCACCTTGCCGCCAACTACAACACAAGATGGCGTCGTCCCCATCCCTAAGGCGATAATGGAGGTGGTTAACTTACCACCTACTCGTGACAACATGAGTGGACTCATCCCACTCACCACATCTCGGGGAGAGATCTTATGGGTTCACCCTGATCTCGTCTCCGAGGTTACTCAATCGGAGGTACACTCTGCCTCTAAAACCAAAGGCAGAAAGATCAAGTCTTGCCGCATGGTCTCTTCCTCCGTAGAAGAGGCACTTCCTGTACAAATGCGTTCACAACAGAACGCCCAACCCGACGAAGCTACCGTCGAGGTGGTGTCTCCTTGTACTGTCCCTGCTACCGAGGAAGGGGATCCGTCCAAGCCTCCAGCAGCTAATAAGCAGAAGCATGTAGAGGCTCATTTCGACAGACCTCTACGAAAGGAGAATGCTTCAGGGTTAGCCAAGCCCCACAACTTCGACATACTGGCACAACTTGCCAATACTCCTGCCTGCCTTTCTCTGTTTGAGCTCCTTCGTCTTTCCAAAGACAGTCGCGAAGCTCTTTGTGAAGCCCTGAAGGATGCTGAGTCCTTCATCAGTCAGGTCAAGCAGCCTGAAGATCTCCCAACTACATATACGCACTATCATTGTGCGAATGAGGTTATCTCCAATATAATATTCATCCAATAAGACATGCTGCTCAAGCACAACCGACACAACAGGCCGCTGTATTATACAGGGTATATCGGTTCTGTCAAGGTAAAGCAGATTCAGATCGATCTGGGGTCTTCCCTCAGCATTATTCCGAAGACACTGCTCTCAATACTAGGGATCCCAATGTACCGACTGGCGCCATCCAACAAAACAATCAGTGGCTTCAATGCTAGCAAAAGTGAGCCACTGGGCAAGATACGTCTAAAGTGCCATATCGGTAACCTCAGAACTGAGGTGACTTGTTATGTCGTGGACGCCGACGTCAACTACAACCTCCTGTTGGGTCATCCATGGCTGCATGAGTACATGGTGGTGCCATCCATACTCCACCAATGTATGAAGTACGTGTCCACCAACGACGTCATCCGGACGGAGTTCGCGGACATTGACCCTTTCAAAGGGGTTGAAGCCTGCTTCACTGATTCCTCCTTGTACAAGTCACCTGACGAAGAGGAAGCCAATAATGCTGACGATAAAGCAGAAATGGCAGCAGAGTCGGACATGGAGTCGGAGATGACTTTCGACGCTCCTTTGAAGATCCGACTCAAAGGCAAACCGCCTCAGAAGTTGCCTTCCATGAACATCAAGCTACCCGGGAAAGCACCAATTACTCCTGATGCTCCCCTGAAGATACGAATCAAGGGAAAGCCGTCTCAAACATCGGCTCCCTTCCTGGCAAAACTACAGGGGAAGGCACCCATCACCGAAGGCACAGTTGAGGCACCTCTGAAGGTGCGTCTTAAGGGCAAGCCGCCGCAACCATCTCCCAAGCTGCCAGAGAAGGTCCACATAGCCCTTTCGGACCTCGAAATCAAAGCTGTGGTGGACTCTCCCGATCCAATTCCAGTACTCACAGATGAAGAGCTAGGAGAATATATCTCTGCTGATGTAGACGCACCCTCTCTGGACAATGTAATCTCGCGGGATAAAATCTCTTATTTCATCAATAATAGAGTGTCTTTTAATTATTCTAGTCTTCCATATTGGAATTCCATGCATACATTAGATAACGCTCTACGGTCGTTGTAAACACAAATAACGACTGTCCATCATGTAAATCGAGTAGTCCCATTCCAAGGGGTCTGTTCTATAGTCCCACCGCGGAGTCGAGACGAAGAATCCATCAATTTCGGCAAAGTTGAGGGTCATCAAGACCTCCCGCCACTCGAGCCAGAACCAGATATCAGCAGAATACAAGTCTATCGGTACACAGACAAGGCAAAGTACTGATGGAAGTGGGGATTCCCAGGACCCTTTCTTTGGTGTGCGTATTGATCGATAGAAAGTTAAACAGATCTAATACGTGTTCTAACCCTTCATAGGCGGAAACTAGGGTTCACGAATTATACCTGCGACGGAAAGGAGACAAGTAATTCCTGGCAATCTCGAGCGGACGACCCCAAGATCTTCTGCACGTTTTCCTTCCTCGAGTTGGACGTCGTGTGGGCGACGATCTCCCAACTTTTTCTTCTCCTTGGCAGCACTCTCTTTCTCTCCTTACGTGAATCACGAATTTAGAGAAAATTTCAGATTTCTAATTATTAATCTGGCGGCCAGAGAATAGAGGATATATATAGGCTACGGCAGGGACCATGAGGAGAAATTAGGATTAGGCCTCCTAACGGATCTGGATATCCCGTGTTCAGTCCGAACACACAATCCAGGCCCATTAACAATAGCTCGGTCCACTAATGAGCTATTGTTGCACTACCTCCCTAATCCCAAATTATGTTTGTGGGCTCCTTTTATTATATGCTCGTTTGGCTCCCCATGTTAAGATATCGTATGTCCGTCGATCAAATTAAGTTACTGACAACTATATTGATTCGACATCTTTTATCCTTAAGTAGTACCGCTTAACTTTATTTGTCATGTCGGATATAATCCACCTACAGGGTTTACATGACAATCCTTATGAGCTCCTTAAGAGGACATCATCAACCCGATGTATCGGGACATGGATTCCATTTATAATCAACAGCCCATCATACATACAATGTTATTACCCAATTCATAGAGGTTGTTGATCCATAATGAATTTCACTCTTTTATGAGTCAAAGTAATGCACATTGCATATACATGTCCGTTATTATATCCGGATTAAGAGTACAAGCATCCATAATAACAGAGGTGTTTGTTCTCTTATGTAGTCAGTACAAAGAGAACAACCTCAAGTGGTCCTGTTTAATACACACAAAGTGTACTAGTGTAAACCTATAGTCAAGATAGACTAATACCAGATTACACTACAACCTTTCCAATAGATTGTCCAAGTCCATCTAGGTTGTGAACTATTTATATACTCCATAGAAAACTGATAATATGATCTTCTGTGTGACACCACACACCATATTATCTACAATATAGAATATCATACATTTGCATTAACACTTGCAACAAATACAATATGCAAACATTTGTCCATATGATTTTCATTCAAAATTTAAGGAAATAAGGTTACTACAAAAGTGATGCTTTTAGTATATAACCCTAACAATCTCCCACTTATACTCAAAGCATTGCTTTTCAGTATACTGTTACAAATCTCCCACTTATACTTAAAGCCATGCTGCTACACATCTGACTCCCATTCCCTCAATATGACTGTCAAAAGCCTTAGCTGGTAAGCTCTTTGTAAAGGGATCAGCTAGGTTGTCGGTTGATGCTATCTTGAACACAACAACTTTTCCTTTCTTTACGAAATCTTATATCAGGTGGTACTTGTGCTCAATGTGTTTGCCTGTCTTATGGGCTCGTGGTTCCTTCGAGTTTACAACTGCACCACTATTATCACAATAAAGTGTAATAGACTTAGGTAAACTAGGTACCACATCCAAGTCCAATAGAAAGTTTCTGAGCCAAACCGCTTCTTTGGCTGCCTCAAAGGCTGCCACATACTCGACTTCCATGGTGGAATCAGCAATACATTTTTGCTTGATACTCCTCCACACAATGGCTCCACCTTCCAAAGTAAACACATAACCTGAGGTACATTTCCTGGAATCCCTATCTGACTGAAAATCTGAGTCTGTATACCCCAAGGGAACTAAACTATCTGCCTGGTAAACTAGCATATACTCTTTAGTCCTTTTCAGGTACTTCAAAATATGCTTTACGACAATCCAGTGCTCTTGTCCTGGGTTAGACTGATATCTGCTGACCATGCCTACGGCAAAGCAGATGTCTGGTCTCGTACATAGCATTGCATACATTAAGCTTCCTACTGCTGAAGCATAAGGAACTGTCTTCATGTTCTCTATCTCTTTAGGTGTTATCGGACACTCCTCCTTTGATAGAGTAATTCCATGTCTAAAAGGTAAGAAACCTTTCTTAGAATTTTGCATACTAAAACGAGTTAGTACAGTATCGATATAGGAAGCTTGGGATAAGCCCATCATCCTTTTCTTGTGATCTCGTAGAACTTTGATCCCAAGGATGTGACCTACTTCTCCCAAGTCCTTCATATCAAACTGTTTGGATAACCATACCCTTACATCAGATAATACCTTAACATTGTTTCCAATGAGCAAGATGTCATCCACATAAATTACTAGGAACACCACCACGTTTCCGTCACACTTTCTGTATACACATGATTCATCCTGACATTGATCAAATCCATAGAATTTTATCACCTGATCAAAACAGATGTTCCAAAATCTGGAAGCTTGCTTAAATCCATAAATAGACTTTTTGAGCTTACAAACAAGATGCTCCTGGCCCTTTTCAATGAACCCGTCTGGTTGCTTCATATAGATGTCTTCCTCAAGACTTCCATTAAGGAAAGCTATCTTGACATCCATTTGCCAAATCTAATAATCGAGATGAGCTGCAATAGATAAAAGAATCCGAATAGACTTAAGCATGGCTACAGGAGAAAAGGTTTCCTCATAATCGATATCCTCTCTTTGAGTAAAACCTTTTGCTACAAGCCGAGCTTTAAAGGTTTCAACCTTACCGTCTGATCCTCTTTTTCTCTTATAGACCCACTTGTATCCAATGGCTTTTACACCAACGGGTGGTTCTACAAGCTCCCAGACCTGATTAGAATCCATAGATTCTATTTTAGATATCATTGCTTTTTGCCAAGACTCTGTATCTTTATCTTGGAGTGCTTCATTGTAGGTACAGGGATCATAATCTTGTTTCTCAGGGACGAAGTCTGACGACTCACCCAAGAACATATATCTATCAGGTTGTATCACAACCCTCCTACTACGACGAGGCACTATCGGTTATGGTATAACATTTGTGACACGTTGTGCAGTTATTTGTGGTTCATCCTCTTGTACTGTTGGTACTGAAGTACTTGGTGTCTCATGTCTCAGTTCTTCTAGAACAACTCTACTTGTGGGTTTATGGTTCATCACATAGTCTTCCTCTAAGAATCGGTCATTGGTGCTAACAATGACCTTCTGATCCTTAGGACTATAAAATAAACCTCCTTTTGTTCCTCTTGGATAGCCTACAAACAAGCGTACTTCTGTACAAGATTCCAACTTATCTGCTTTCCCATTCAGCACATGTGCTGGACTATCCCAAATGCGAACATGTTTCAGACTAGGCTTACGCCCAATCCACAGCTCTGTGGGAGTAAGAGGTACTGACTTAGAAGGAACCAAGTTCAAAATATAAGCTGCAGTCTCTAAGGCATATCCCCTAAACGAATCTGGCAAATCCGAATAACTCATCATTGATCTAACCATCTCCATAAGAGTTCTATTCCTTCTTTCGGCTACACCATTCTGTTGGGACGTTCTAGGTACAGTCAATTGGGATGCAATCCCAGCCTCTGATAAATAATCCCTAAACTCTCCAAAGAGGTACTCACCACCACGATCTGATCGTAATGACTTGATACATTTCCATGACGTTTCTCCGTTTCAGACTTGTACTCTTTGAATTTCTCAAAGCACTCAGACTTACGGCGCATAAAATAAATGTATCCATACCTTGAATAATCGTCAATAAATGTGACAAAATATTCAAAGCCACCTCTAGCTTGGATAGTCATAGGTCCACACAAATCAGAATGAACCAATTCCAACACATCTTTGGCCCTATACCCCTTTGCCGTAAAAGACCTTTTGGTCATTTTACCTTCCAAGCAGGATTCACAGACTGGTAGTGCCTCCACTTCCAATGAACTCAAAGGTCCATCTTCAACCAGTCTTTGAATCCTTCTTAGGTTAATATGCCCCAATCGTAAGTGCCAAAGATATGTTTGGTTCATACAAGAAAGTTCTTTTCTCTTCTTTAAGTTAGATGACATATTATTCATTTCCATAAGTTGTATTGTGGGCGAAATAGGATTAATGACATACAAATTATCAACTAATGCACCAGAACAGATAAAATGTTTATTCTTTCTAATAACAATATTGTTATTAAAATAAATTGAATATCCATCCTTAACTAACATAGAAACAGAAACTAAATTCCTTCTAAGTGAAGGTGCATAAAGACAATCTCTCAATGTCAAAGACTTATTTCTACCAAAAGATAAAGTAACATCTCCTAATGCAACGACCGATACTTTTGTAGCATCACCCATAAACGAGCATATCTCTCCATCACTGAGCCGTCTGGTTTCCTGGAACCCCTACAATGTATTGCAGACATGATTAGTGTCTCCTGTATCTACACACCAGGTGTCGGTAGATAACACCACTAAACATGTTTCAACTACTAGTAAATGAGATATACCTTCTTTGTTTCCTTGTTTGAGAAGTGGACAATCAGTATTCCAATGTCCTGACCCTTTGCACTTGAAACATTTGCCTTTCGACTTTTTCACCGCGCCTTGAGGTCCCATGCCCTTCTTTGCTAAGTTTGCCTGTTTCTGAATGTTATTCTTCTTCTTACCGCCTTTTGGCTTAGAAGTAGAAGCCTTTTCAGAAACAAAAACATGACCACTCTGCCTAAAGAGAGATTCAGCATCCTGTAGCTCTTTTGCAAGTTCTGCCAAACTATACAACCTTTTGTTCATGTTGTAATTAAGGCAAAAATTATCAAAACTTTTAGGCAGAGTCCCGATAATGATATCGACCTGGGTTTCCCCATCGATTTCAGCTCCAAGGATCTCCATCTCATTCAGATGACCCATCATCTTGAGAACATGATCCCTTACTGGTGTGCCCTCAGCCATTTTTGTATTCATCAAACATTTCATAGCAAACTGCCTAGCTGCTCTACTCTGATGTCCAAAAAGTTCCTTGAGGTTATACATCATGTCATAAGCTGTGGCCATGGCCTGATGCTGATGTTGCAGTACATTTGACATAGATGCCAGAATGTAACATCGCGCCATTTCATCTGCCTTTTTCCACTTCTTATAAGCCTCTTTGACCTCTTCATCAGAGTTAGCATCAGGCTTAGGTGGGCATTCCTCAACAAGTACATATTTGTACTCCTCAGCAGTCAGAACAATGTCTAAATTATGTTTCCAATCAATATAATTAGGTCCAGTAAGTTTGTTTTCTTTAAGAATCACCATAAGTGGACTGAAAGAACCTATTTTTTTGAAATCCTGAGAATCACATAAATAAAATTATGTAGGGCAAAAAATTTTTTTTGAATTAACTAAATATTGATTCCCTCAAAACAATAATAAAAAATTCACCAACACCTTGAACACCATGAATTTAGCATGCCACGATAGTGTGGACGTATACAAATTCAACTTTGTTCAAGTAGATTTTTCTTATTAATTTTACTATCATGTCAATATAACTTTATGACAAATAAAATTAATATGCTGGTCTTGCTCTGATCATACAAATAATAGCAGTGACTCCGATGGGGATGATACCATTATTTGTATCTAAGTGTATACCATTACTTAATACTAAGTCCATTACCTTGTAATGAGTTCCTTCAGATGGAGAAGTGAACACATACTAGGTAACTTTCTACAATTAGCCCTAAGGAAGTTTGTACTGATGATCCATACTTATACTCATCCGATATGGAGGAAAGCACTAAAGCCAACACGCAAGTATAATTACATCACCTACAAACCAGTAATGGAGACCATAGGATTTATACTAAATAAAAATCCTCTCCCACTTAGTTATTTAACAATGAGGGTTTTTCTACTAGTTGATATTATGTCCATGTTGTCCATTATTAATGTAGGCTTGGTTTTTCAAAAAAACAACCACACAATAATAAACATGTATAATTAGAAAAAGCAAAATGACAAAAATAAGAGAAAATATCCAACTATTATGGTCATCTTTGCTGCTCCGTCCTCAACTATCCGAATCCAAAATCTGGCGCTGCGCAGATTTATACGGGGTTCGACCTGCCCGGTCAGGTCGCGGGGTTCGGGGCAGTGCCCCGATTTTTTTTTTTAAGGTTTTGGCTGTCGATTCCTTCATCGAAAATCATCTGTCGACCTCTGGATTGCTCAAAACCAGCATCTCGTCCGGCGTCAGAAACAGCCACCACCGCCATCATGATTGATCAAAAATAATTAAAATTACATCAATCCTATGCCTTCCGAAGGAGTTCACACATAATCTAGATTGAAAAATTAAATTAATAAGCACGATCAACCCTCGTGATTTTAATTACATCCACAGCAACAACAACATCCACGACATGTCCGTGGTTTAAACAACATAATCAAAAACATGCATTGGACCATAATAGTTGGATCTAAGATGCCTGCAAAACTGAGTTAGAACAGATCTATATCTACCGACTATTACATAGCACAAGTTTTATTGGACAACATGGACATATCAATCAATACGTAGATCCAAAGTGGCTCTGATACCAATTGATGGAACTGGGGATTCCCAGGACCCTTCTTTTGGTGTGCGTATTGATCGATAGAAAGTTAAACAGATCTAATACGTGTTCTAACCCTTCATAGGCGAAAACTAGGGTTCACGAATTATACCTGCGACGGAAAGGAGACAAGTAATTCCTGGCAATCTCGAGCAGACGACCCCAAGATCTTCTGCACGTATTCCTTCCTCGAATTGGACGTCATGTAGGCGACGATCTTCCAACTTTTTCTTCTCCTTGGCAGCACTCTCTTTCTCTCCTTACGTGAATCACGAATTTAGAAAAAATTTCAGATTTCTAATCATTAATCTGGCGGCAAGAGAATAGAGGATATATATAGGCTACGGCAGGGACCATGAGGAGAAATTAGGGTTAGGCCTCCTAACGGATCTGGATATCCCGTGTTCAGCCCGAACACACAATCCAGACCCATTAACAATAGCTCGGTCCACTAATGAGCTATTATTGCACTACCTCCCTAATCCCAAATTATGTTTGTGGGCTCCTTTTATTATATGCTCGTTTGGCTCCCCATGTTAAGATATCGTATGTCCGTCGATCAAATTAAGTTACTGACAACTATATTGATTCGACATCTTTTATCCTTAAGTAGTACCGCTCAACTTTATTTGTCATGTCGAATATAATCCACCTGCAGGGTTTACATGACAATCCTTATGAGCTCCTTAAGAGGACATCATCAACCCGATGTATCGGGACATGGATTCCATTTATAATCAACAGCACATCATACATACAATATTATTACCCAATTCATAGAGGTTGTTGATCCATAATGAATCTCACTCTTTTATGAGTCAAAGTAATGCACATTGTATATACATGTCCGTTATTATATCCGGATTAAGAGTATAAGCATCCATAATAACAGAGGTGTTTGTTCTCTTATGTAGTCAGTACAAAAAGAACAACCTCAAGTGGTCCTGTTCAATACACACAAAGTGTACTAGTGTAAACCTATAGTCAAGATAGACTAATATCATATTACACTACAACCTTTTCAATAGATTGTCCAAGTCCATCTAGGTTGTGAACTATTTATATACTCCATAGGAAACTGATAATATGATCTTCTGTGTGCCACCACACACCATATTATCTACAATATAGAATATCAGACATTTGCATTAACACTTGCAACAAATACAATATGCAAACATTTGCCCATATGATTCTCATTCAAAATTTAAGGAAATAAGGTTACTACAAAAGTGATACTTTTAGTATATAACCCTAACAAGTACCTCATCCAAAAGATGGTTTACGACCTAAAAAGCAACAAAGGCCTGAACTACGGCAAGCGACGTCTTCCTCTCCGGTTTCCAACACCTAAAGGAAAGCTGCAGGACTACTATAATCGGACTCGATGGGGGATAGGCTATGTCACGCTGCCGTCAACTCCAGAGAGTTCGGAGGCAGAAGAAGCAGAACATTCTCATTAGTCTGAAGCATCAACTTGGGATTCTGATACCAGTATCGGCTTAGTCTTCAAGAGAGTGCTGTCAGCCAACATGACATCCGCTCAACCTCAAGAAGATGAAGGCGAAGATCAAGCGCCAAAATTCTTAGAAGAAGAATCCTGGGCGCAACGCTTAAGAGAACAATGGGAGTCTCGTTTTGAGCTACGCGAACCCCCTACCGAAGACGAAGTCGAGCAGATCGACCTTGGGGATGGATCATCTTCCAAACCCAACTTCATCAACAAAAGCCTAAAAGGAGGAGACCGGGAGTGTTTAATCCAACTGGCTAAAGAATATATTGATGTCTTCGCCTGGAGCTACGAAGACATGCCAGGACTTGATCCTCAGATCGCGATGCATAGGCTTAACATCTTACCTGATGCCAAGCCTATCAAACAACAACAGCGACGCTTTCGTCCGGACATCATGAACGCTATCGATCAGAAGGTGGACAAACTCTTGACCAGCGGCTTCATCCGTGAAGAACAACACCCGGATTGGGTGGCCAACGTTGTCCCTGTCACCAAGAAGAATATGAAGATTCGAGTTTATATCGACTTCAGGGATCTCAACGCCGCCTGCCCGAAGGACGAATTCCCGCTTTCCATCACCGACGTGATGATCGACAACACATGTGGCTTTGAACGCATGTCTTTCATGGACGGGTATTCGGGCTACAACCAGATCAAGATGTTCCCCGATGACGTAAAACATACGTCATTTTGGACTCCAAAGGGCATTTTCTGCTACATAGTGATGCCCTTCAGCTTGAAGAATGCTGGTGCCACATGCCAACGAGCTATGAGCACCATTTTCCGTCAGCATCTTTGTAAGACAGTCGAATGCTATATTGATGACATCGCAGTCAAGAGCCATCTCAAAGGAGATCACCTACAAGACCTGAAGACAGTCTTCGATCTTATGCGGGCGCACCAACTCAAGATGAACCCCGCTAAATCCTTCTTAGGGGTTTCTAGCGAAAAGTTCTTGGGCTTCATTATCACGGTGAAAGACATTCATGTCGATCTCGAGAAGACCAAAGCCAACCTCGACATGGGCCCTCCGAAGAACCTCCGAGAACTTCGAGGCCTGCAGGGGCGTCTGGCATACATCCGGAGGTTCATAGCAAACCTTTCCGAAAAATGTCGACCCTTCACTCAGCTTATGAAGAAGGGAGTCTCTTACGTCTGGACAGAGGAATGCCAAAAAGCTTTCGACGATATCAAAACTTACCTGACGAGTCCGCCAGTCCTAGTGGCGCCCGTCGCCGGCAAACCATTCCTCCTCTACGTCCGTGCCATGGATCATTCCCTCGGCGCTCTGATGGCTCAGAATAGCGATACAGGGTATAAGCAAGCTATCTACTACCTCAGTAGAACACTGATCGGGGCCAAACACCGGTACAACCCCGTTGAAAAGGAGTGCTTGGCGTTGGTATTCGCCATCCAGAAGACTCGCCATTATGTCTCGGGCCAGACGATTCATGTCATCTCCCGAGTCAATCCACTCAGAGTTCTCATGACGAAGCCAGGGTCATTAAACTCCCGGCTAGCTACGTGGGCGATCCTGCTAACGCCATACAATATGGTGTTCGTTTTGCAAAAAGCCGTCAAGGGTCAAGCTCTGGCAGACTTTTTAGCTGTACACCCCATCACGGAGTCCTCCAGACTCTATAAAGACATCCCGGATGAGGTCCAAGAATCTAACGTCACCGAAGAAAGCTCCGTCTGGTGGATGTTTTTCGATGGCGCTTCAAGAACAGGCCCCAAAGGCCAAATTATCGCAGGAGTGGGGGTAGTCTTGGTCTCTCCCGATCAGCTGGTTATCCAGCTCGCCTACTCCCTTTCAAAGCCGTGCTCCAACAATGTTGTCGAGTACAACGCTCTCATCATAGGATCCAGCTAGCGCGACAGCTGGGCGTGGATCATCTGGAAGCCTACGGCGACTCAAAACTCGTCGTAAAACAGATCAGAGGGAATACGAGGTTCGCCATAAAGACCTGATCCCTTGCCATGAAGTCGCATTGGACATCATTTCAACCTTCGCCGAGTTCTTCATCGAACATGTTCCTCGTTTACAAAATCTGGAGGCTGACGCCCTGGCTAGCCTCGCAGCCTCGTTAGCAGCACCCCTCGAGACTCAACACTACGTCACGGTAGTTGGTCGAGACTTGGTCTGTCCTAAAAACAACATGTGCTCACAAGTGGCCCATACCATGTCAACAAGTAATGGTGTTAATGTTCGAGACTGGAGATTTCTGTTCATCGACTTTGCTGTTTACGGAATTCTTCCAGAAGACCCGAAAGAAGCCGTCTCAGTCAGGAGGTGCTCCCTTCGATTCTACTACGATACAGCTACTAAAATGTTGTACCGACGCTCCTACGATGGACTTCTCCTGCGATGTCTGTCCAATGAAGAAACAGCCAAAGCCCTTCGAGAAGCTCACGATGGGACCTGCGGAGCCCATCAACTTGGCCCTAAGTTGCAGGACCGACTGCGACGCATGGGCTACTACTGGCCAACCATGGCCGCTGACGCTGTTGACTATGCTAAGAAGTGTCATGCGTGCCAACTTCACGCAGACTTTATCCATACACCGTCAGAACCACTACATCCTACAGTCGCCTCCTGGCCCTTCGAGGCTTAGGGCATAGACTTTGTGGGACCGATCACCCCTCCTTTATCGAGAGGACACCGCTTCATCCTAGCCATCACCGACTACTTCTCCAAGTGGGCAGAAGCAGTCCCGCTGGCGGAAGTAAAGAGCTCTAGGGTGATCAGCTTCATCATGCACCATGTCATCTATCGTTTCGGAATACCCCGAAAGATTATCCACGATAATGGTCCTCAGTTCATCAGCCATATTTTCAGCAGATTCTGTGACAAGAATCACATTCAAAACGTGGCCTCAACCGCCTACAATCCGGCAGCAAACGGATTGGCCGAGGCGTTCAACAAGACTATCGTCAGGCTACTCAAAAAGGTCGTCTCATCCAACAAACGCGATTGGGACGAAAAGCTCGGCAAATGCCTTTGGGCCTACCGCACAACGGTACGGACCTCGACGGACAACACACCATTCTTCCTGGTCTACGGGAGCGAAGCGGTACTACCTCTCGAGATACAGATACCCTCACTCCACGTACCAATCACAAACCAACTCACAGAAGAGGACAATCAACGTCGTCGTCTGCGGAAACTGG
This sequence comes from Iris pallida, assembly GCA_029216955.1. NCBI lineage: Eukaryota > Viridiplantae > Streptophyta > Magnoliopsida > Asparagales > Iridaceae > Iris > Iris pallida. Next base: position 72,742 of record JANAVB010016413.1, read on the forward strand.
AGGCACTTGACGAAAAGCGTCTCCTAGCTCAACAACGCATTGAACTCTACCAAGCCCGTATATCACAGGCTTTCAACAAGAAGGTCAAGCAAAGGACTTTCTAAGTAGGCGACCTGGTTCTGGTAGTCAGGAGGCCGATGGTGTTGACTCACAAGACACCAGAAAAGTTTGAGCCCAAGTGGAAAGGACCTTCATCATAGAGACGGTATACTCAAACGGTGCTTACCGCCTCGCTAAACCCAATGGAGACTTGTTCATGATGCCCATCAACGGCAAGTTCCTAAAGAAGTACTACTCTTGACATCTTTCAGACATGTACTTCCACAAAGGGTCAGTGGACCCAATCATCAGGATTCACATACAAATCCCTTCCACAAAATCAGACGCTTTCGGAACCCAGCTGTTCCGTGGCATCCTCTAGTAGAAAGATAACCACGTCCACATCACCTCTGAGTTGTCCCCTACACCCTACAAAGCAGAATCTTACACTCCGTAAGACTACGCTACCCATCATGTTTACCACGTCCACATTACCTCTAAGTTAACATCCCGTACAGACAACCCCTTGTTGTCGTACATTGATCGCAAAACTTTTACGTCCACATTACCTCTGAGTAGTTTCGCGTATCCCCCAGAGTCATTCCTACCACGTCCATAAAACCTCTGAGTAGGAAGATTCTATCATTTAAATCCCATATTTGCCATGTCCACTTCACCTCTGAGCAAACATGTTGGTTCTCTCAAACTTATTATCTGTACCTAAAAACCAAGGTGCGCAAAAGATAATAGGTCCACACAAATCATCAAGTTCATGACAGCAAAAATGAACACATCATAAATTTTTTTTGTATTTTTTTATTCTAAAAAAAGAGTAAAAGATTACACCCTCCCCAGCAGAACTTCCATGTCCATATTACCTCTGAGTAGTTTCGCGTATCTCCCTCCAGTGTCATTCCTACCACGTCCATATCACCTCTGAGTAGAAAAGCTCTACCATCAATCCTATATTTACCATGTCCATACTACCTCTGAGTAAATATGTTGGTTCTCTCTCTCTCTCTCTCTCAACTTATTACCTGTACCTAAAACCAAGGTGCGCCAAGGATGATAAGTCCACATAAATCCTCCAGTAGAAGTACCCAAACCAATCATGTCCATACTACCTCTGATAGGATTGTCACACCTAAACAGCTCCACTGTTCATGCTTCTTGTTTAAAGTATTTTAAAACTTGTCTAAAAGTTTTAAAAACTTTGAAGGGGGTCTTGTAGAAGCATAAAAAAGAAGGGATCTTGCTTTTAATCCCACATCGAAAAGGAGAAGAAGAGAGGTCTCATTCCACTCTATATATAGAGCCCTCTTGCCTCATTTGAAAAGGGCACCAAAAATAAATAAAAAAATGGAGCCCGTTCTAGGGAGCCCGTTCGAGCCACAAAAAGTTGCAGTTGTTCTTCTCTTCTTCTGGGTTAGCTGCAAGTTCTTCACTCGCTGTCATGGCAAGGATAATTTGGACTCTGAGTACTATACGTCCCACGGGATGGTACGAAGAAGTCCAAGGTGGCACGGGCCATGCGCCTCAAACGTGCTATGCCAATGGCAAACCAGAAGCATGCGCTCACAATCATGCGCGCTGCTGATGCTAAGCTGTATAAGGTCGACTCGGGTGCTTCTGTGCCAGAAACGAGCCGACCTTCAAAGTCCTTGTCTCACTTGGGCACATCTACTGCGTTCGCAACCAAGTCGAACAAGGCAAACCCTGTGGTCTTGAACTCCTGCGCCTCCTCTGGTTTGTGCGTCCGAGGTTCGTTCAAAGTCACTTTAAGTGTTGTACCCCTACTACTGATCTGAGCGCCTATTTGGTGTTGGATCAAGGGGCACAGCATTCACTTGACCACCCCAGCGCTTGGCCTTGCCATGCGCCTGATGGGGGTGTAAAGGTGGCACTCTCACTTGACCACCCCGGCGCTTGGCCTTGCCATGTGCCTGATGGTGGTGTGAAGGTGGTACTCCCTCTAACGATTTGTGTAATGTGAACATTCACAAACACCGATCAGGAGAGCCGACCAACAAGCATAATGTGTCCCTCACAGGGCACATTTGTGCTAAGGTCGCCATCAACTGCTGCTACCATAAGACAGTGGCTCCACCACCGTGGCAGTCTGTGTTCCAATAGTTACAACCTGTTGTACCTATCTCCCAGCGCATCACTCCGCCCCGTCAGAGTGAATCACTTCCTCGTCAACGCCCAGGCGCATCTACCAGCCTGGAGCTCTTATCTTCTGAAGGAGTTAAACCGTCAAAGCTTCTTCGAACAAGGAGAACCATCATCCACAGTACCATGTCTTGCCAAGGAGGAGGATCAGTTGAATCCATCTTCGTCGAGAAGTCAAGGGAGAGACAACAAAACTCTCTCAAACTGTTGCTATTCATAGGCCAGGGCAAATCAAACCCATGCGCAAAGTGGAAACCTTCCCGAAGTTAGTGCAGTGAACTTGTATTCATGATGATGAATTCTCTCCTTCAAATTCAGCTAAGTCAGAGAGTCATTAATGACTCGAAGAACTCAACAGACGGACCAATAAAGACGTGTCAGATGGAGCGAATGCGTCGGCCAGACCGTGCATCACACAGACGCACCTTTCGACACCAAGCGCCTCACAAGCATGCTCCCCCATGCGGCCCTATGCGCCTAGTGGAACGCCGATCGATGCGCCCACTCAACAGTCCATCACCTGTCAAAGAACATTAAATGCTGAAGTCTGACAGAGTTGGCGCACGCCTCTCGAGGACTGAACAGTTAACAACTTTTTCAGAAAATGAAGCGTCGCCAACGTCAGCATCATCATTACTTTCCTCCGGCGGTTACAAGCCACGTGGCCACCCAACCACTCGCATGCGCCTCCGCGGCCATGCGTCCAAAGTTCTGCATGCGCCTCAAAAGCTATGCATCTCAGACTTTCTCTCTGATCTCTAAGGACAGTAGTAAAGTCACTACTGAAGCTCTGCATGCGCCTCAAAAGCCATGCGTCCCAAGACTACTCTCCGATCCCAAAAGAGAGAAGTAAAGTCACGACTGAAGCTTCGCATGTGCCTCAAAAGCCATGTGCCATGAATGTTCGTGACTCCCAATGGTTACGAGCCAAAGTCTTCTCATGCGCCCAATCCCAGGCGCATCCTACCAGATCATTCCCCACCAAATCTGAGATCTCCGAGCCATGGGCCGATGACACATGTCCTTTGACTCGATTTACCCAAGATCTCAGCAACAGAAAAATCCTCTTCTCTGCTACGTGCCGACCCACAACAGCAGTATGAATAATTTAACCCCTCAATCAGGGTGCATCGTCCATGCGCCTCCATCAGCAATCACCACACAGCGTCCTCGCGTCCAGGCGCATCCTACATATGCGCATATGAGCAGCCAGCCTGTAGACTATAAATAGAGGGATTATTTTCTTCGTACACATACACAGAGAGACGAACATACATAGACAAACAGAGATATCGCACAACCAGAGAGGCAGATATAGACACTCAATGTCTTCCTCCTCTCAGCAAGCTCCAGCACCCAGAGCAATCTAAACCTTCAGAGAACCGATAACCGTCGTCAGATCATCAACGGAGTCAACGTATTACCACTCGCTCCATCGGCACAAGGGACCCAGATAAACAAAAGTATACTCCTAGGACTACGTCTAAGTCCTATATTGTAACACTGTTCTGTTTGTATTGAAATTTGCAATCAAAAGATTTTAATGGCAAACACTTCCCTCAGCCTCTCCGCTCCCTCTTCTTCCCTCACTCTCTTGCTCCCGCTTCTCTCACTCCCCTCTCTCGTCCACTGCTCTTTTTTACTGACTCTACTCTCTCCCTCTTTCCCTTTCTTAATAAAAGTTTTGAGGTTTTCTCCTCAAACAAGGAGACAGCAGTATGTTAACTTTTAATTTGATTATTATTTGTTTTATTTTTTTTATTTTTTGATTGTTTCTGCTAGAATTTTATTCCTTTACTATTTTAATAATAATATTATTGTTATTATTATTATTATTATTATTATTATTATTAATATTAATATTAATATTATTATTGTTATTATTATTATATTTTTTACAAAAGAAGCAATTGTGCAATAATCTTAATATTATCACTAGATAATATTTATAGGGTTTATTATTTAGTAATATTATTATTTTTTTATTATTATCGCTATTTGCTCTTAATGATATTATATATAACTATATATTAAATATTTTCAAAATCTATATTGTGATAAATATATAGTATTGGGCTTTGTCCTGCATATAATTTCAAATCGTGTTTAGAGTTTTAATTTATTATATGGTTGTAATATTTTCTACAAGAAAATTTTATTTTTAAATAGTTATAAATATTCATAAGTGTGAATAGTCAATAAAAGTATAAATTTTTATCAAGATGTTATTTTTACAAAATATATTTCTTAACCTTAAATAAATTTTCTAATAGTATTTTATTTCACTTAAAATATTTTGATTTATAAGATATGGGTTTCAGTGTAGAATATTATGTTGACAAAACTTACAGTTTTGCCTTTAAACGACTTTTCAGATATTTATTTGAAGGCATATTTTGACTAATAAATTATATTTCAATATTATAAATAGTTTTTCAAAATTATATATATATTATTTATCTAAATTCCTCTAATTATCCTTTTGTCCATGACCAGCCCTATTACCCCCTTTTCTTCAACTATAACTAAATTGACCCTTCTGGACTCAATGAAACTGACAGTGTCACCACCCGAGGTCACCTTGCATAGTTGTTGCACCGAAGTCGCAGTTCGTGCCACATTCATCATTGCAGCACACCAGGCGTACTACCAGGCAAGACATCTTGCCATTTGCTGTTTATTTATTTTAGCTCATATTTCATGCATTATTTATTTTCTTTATGCAAAATAAACTGTGATACATGGCATAAGCTGTTAGAACTTACTGTTCAGTTATATTTTCTGTTATGTATTATTTTTCTTACATATTAAACCTAGATTTAAGGGACCACTTTGTGTGTTGCATTTATTGGCCTTGACACGTTGTAACATTGAGTGGTGTGTCGCATGTAGAACACGGACATGCGTGACTGGCTGGCCACCGGTACGTATAAGCCATACGATAGGAATAACCGCTAATAGAGGTTGCATGCTAGTTTGACTTAGCGGTTATAGAGGTTTTGTATTGTCGATACAACATAGTAGGCATTGGACGGAAAGAACAATTTCTTAGCGTATGGGCTTCGATGCACTTTCCCTTTTGTAACCCGTGAGCTCCGTCGGAGATGCGAGTCAGATTACCCATGATTACTAATGGCCATTGACGTTCTGTGGAACGTTATTCTCTTATTGATTGGGCCTCTGGTGCCCCAAGGGGGGACCATGTCTATCCTATTTAGCCAGGGCCCATGCATGGGAAGGATTGTTCTTAACTGCATTTTACTTAGAACGGTTAGTCATCTTTATCCGTTAGGTACGAGTACTTTTGGTTTGGGTACTTGTATCTGACCGTAGCTTAGAACAATAACTTGTCGCGGATTAGTTCGTCACATTTTGTCTTTGTTTGGTTGTAGGTGTGACTTACTACTTCGATGAGAAGGTATTGAACCTTGTTGGGGTCCAGATACCATATTGGATTCATAGCATGGAAAGATACGTCACCGTGAATTAGTTTACCATCTTCTGTCCTTGTTTGGTTAGGGGGATGGTAAGCTAGTTCAATAGGTATGTATTGGACCGTGTTATAATTCAATTGACTTATTTATTTGAGCAATATTTATTCAATTTATATGGCATGATATTATGTGTCGTGCTACGTCCCTCTGAGTACCTGGTTATCTCTCCAGGTGTGTGCTATTGTCTTTCACAGGTGTTTTAGCTCTAGCCGTGACCATCTCCATTTCTTCGAGGATTATTGCGCTTGGATCGTCTTCGTTTCGCTCGCCAAAACCTCATTTCTTTTCTCATGTATTTTTTCTTTACTTGTTGGTAGTGGATTTGTCTCCGTCCAACATATTGTATCAAGACAATTCATTATCATTATATGATATCTTTTATTCATTTATTTTGTGTGGATGAGATTAGTGATGGTTCTACTGTATTTTACAACTTATGTATCCATACGAGGCCTATGTACTTTGTATGAATACAGCTGGCATGTCTACGTTCCTAGTCCTACGTATTTTGGGACTGGGGTATTATATTCAGTTTTATAACCGACGTCTTGGCCTATTTTGTGTCTCTAGACCATTCCATGCTTGCAACAACAACGTCGACTCAACAGAGTTAACCTATCAAGTCGTGCTTGTCTTACGGCCCATAATCAGAGATGCAACTACGCGATAAGACTCTATTCCCGTATGACCGCGCTATAAGTCCTTGTTGAGGCCGTGCCTCTCAACTCAATGAGACTCAATCATATCGCCGCCTCGCGGCCCTTGCCGTCTCGCGGCCCTTGCCACCTCGCGGTCCTTTGCCACTAAATCATCAATTGACCTAATCAAGACTTGTGGGTTAGACCGACTTTGTCTTGCAGCCTTTCCTGACTTAGACTCAAGACAACTCACATCCAAACTATACAACTTATATGCCGACAACATAAGACTCGATGCCACATCTCGTACCGAAGCACGTCGGCTATGTTACAACTAAATCTTATGTCCAACATTGTGTTCAAACTATACACATACATTCAACTCGACTCCTTGATATAGTGCACTCAATACTCGACTCAATCCAAAGGCACACTCGTGGATTGCCTCCCGTGTCGACTCATCTATATGAGGTCACTAGCATGACAAGCTATCTTGGACACATAGCTGGTATAGGATGGACCGGTCACCGCAAGTAGCTATCCCCGATGAGCGTCCACCGAATACTTGCCTTTCGGCTCAGCTATCCCGCTCATAATCACCCTCGATTTCTTTCTAGGCCGGAACGGTCCCATGGTCTCGGGTTGTTGTCCGAGGAAACAAATCGCCCTTGTCGACAAGTTGTCCAATGACCATGCAAGACTTGACTCAAACTGACGTCTCACACAGTCACCTTTCTTTCAATGTTACCATCTCTTTCAAAACCAATATCAAGACTTCTATCATTTGAGATCCCTCGATGACCCACAGTCGCGAGCATTCTTTCAATGTTACCATATCATTTCATTCAACTTATGAATGCCTATTCGATAGTCCTTTCTCCAAAACTCATTAAATCAACCGTGGTTCATGTCTTAAACACTAAGTCCGTGCATCGTGCCTTAAACCGACTTACGTTCTACGCGACACTATCGCCCAAGTCATATTTTATATGACGGGCCTTGAGACCGTAAGACTATATGGTCATATCCAACCGTACAACTTATAGGACCGTGCTTGCTACCACTCCGATAGCCTAATATAACTTGCCTGACTTAAACGCACAATGACTCGATGAGCAAAGGCTGTATCAAGCCTCGCATTGCGGAAACATGTCGTGCATGCGTTCGACTTCTGAACGACCAAGTCATTTGGGTGCCTAGACTTATGTCATAAGCCGTACAACACAACTTAACTCATGGGACAAGTCAAGGCTATGCCAAGCCTTGGACGATATGACCGTGCATGCTTTATGAAGCATTTATGCGAGCGACGCCTATGACTTAGGCTACGTTCATAACTTCGCCCACTAAACCAACTTTCCTTCTTCCAAGCCACGGGACGATGGATCGAGTGTCTTTTTCAAAGTACGCCGTGCACCAAATCTAAGCCGACCATTGGACCTTTCCATATTCTAACTCAATTCGATCCGTCAGAATTATTTCCTTTAGCTATGTGGATTCGTCTCTTTTATTATCAAGCCTACTTGTGAAAGTTAAAAACATGTGATTTATTATGTGAAGGCTAAGATGAGGCAAGTTCACCAAAACTACCCCACTTGAACAAGCGGTCGCCTCGACCGAGCGATGTCTTCGAGCAGCCGTTGTAAGGCTAAGTCCGAACGCCATCGGCGTTCCTATTCCTCCGATTGACTGAGCGGAACGGGGCACTACATCATACACCACTCAGAAAAAGTTTTTTCCTTGAAACTAACTGAGTACACTTACTCATCAACTTATCACTCAAATGTTTAACGACTCTCGCGCACATTTTCTCTATGTATTTCTAAAATCCTAGCCACGCTCGTGCTACCCTCAATCTGTTCTTCAAAACTCACGATCTCAAAATCCTCGACACTTCTCATTCCTCAAGTCTCACTTGAATTTAACATATCACTTAGTTTGGATCGTGCACACATTCCAGGCGTCCCCAAAATACATGTATTTCAGCCAAGCCTCATGATAGAGAATCAGCCATCACCACTCGAGTCAGATCGTGCACATATTCGGGCGTCCCTGATATACGTACATGTCAACCGAACTCGCAAGTGGTGCCTCCACAATCCTACTACTTCGCACTCGGACGTCTGCCTAACCGTTAGGCTAGTCTTTCCATCAGTATTGGAATCATAGTTCCCAAACAACAATATCAACACTGACCCCAACCTAAGGTCAAACCAAGTTGATAGCACGGGGTTTTCTACCCAAGCTCGCATCACTCCGATTTCTAAACATCGAGCATCGATTTCCTACACACATCTCAACATTCGTCGCACGGGATCTGAGTCATTCAGCAAAGCCATCCTACGATCACTCATATTTCAACCAATTCTATGATATATCAATATCGTCCGTTCAATAAACCCTCTTGCATAGTCTATCCTTTTAAACACGTTCGATATAGTTCGCCTATCGATTCTTCTCAAATCAAGCATGCTATGACACGATTCATTGCTAAACCAAAATTTCACGTTCCACGTTCCCTAAGTCATCTATTCCAATTCACGTAATCGATCACAAGGTCGTCTGACTGAACAATATGCCACGCTCCGAGCTCACGCTTGTCCGATTACCCACGGTGGGCATAAAATTACCATACGACGCTCCCGTGGAATGATCTTTCTCATCGGGGCGTAACTCTTGTTTTGAGTCTAGACTAATTCATTCTCGATGCATGGATTAGACCTACTCAATCTTTAAGTTTATTTTATTCATCAATCGCAAGTCCAAACATCCTCAAATTTTTTTTCGCATCAAACCGACAAGGCGAGACAATCAAAGTTGTCGCATCCTGATTTTTCGAGTTCGATCATTCCCGCGACATGAATCACCATGTCAGCGCTCACGTGGAACGATCGCCCCCAAATTCGATGCAGCGCATGTGCGAGGCTAGAGTTGTGCTCGCGCAAGACAAGAATGTCGACGCTATGGTTATCCGCGTAACCATCAGGACACTTTCATTTTCATCCAACATTCATCTCAATCAAAATCCTAAGTATTGCATCCAACCGAACAATAACACTTGCACGATCGTCATTCGCCGAGTCAGAGTACCCCTGAGTTATCGCATATCGATCTTTGATACGCCTCAATACCATTGACGATATGCGTAACCTGACGATCTTCCTTTGCAACAAATTCTGAGTCATACGAATGGTGCTATCGTCCGACTGGATAATCTCCTCAACATTTAAACTCAAGTTCGATTATTATCCGTCGAATCATTCACAACATTAATTTTCTCAAACCAATTTTACGTATTGTTCATCCGTTTATCTTAAGTCATCGACCAACATATTTTCTAAATTTGTATCATTCCTTGCTAACTCAATCGTTGAATGACATCCATTCCAATCCTCAGAGTCATTTTCAAACATTCGAATCAAACTTTTCATGCATGCTATTCTATTGTCGTGCTAACTTTTCGTATACGATTCTTATCGATTTCCTCGATCAAGTCATCCATTCATTTGATTTGACTACTCTATCATTTCCATGTTTCATACTTGCACAATCTCAATCTCGTGCACGTTCCGTGCACGTCAATTCTAAGTTGTTCGAATCAACTCATCCAAATCTTCAAAATTACAACTTGTTCAATGACACTCAATCTAAGGCTTTACATAATGCGACGCTTGTTGATAGACTCATTGACACTCCGTATCCTCAATCGATCGATCGACATTCCTGAGGCTATCGCATACACCACTCAGGAATAAAGTCATTCAACAAATCCTTAAAACTATCATTTGAATCTAAATCGACTTCTTCAATCCCGTTCGAACCATTCCTCTAATTCCAAGCACGCTCATCTATAACGCATGGACGATATCGTCGCTCGATAGTATCCTATCGATAGTCATCCTACTTACTCAATCAAGTCTAACCCATCTCGTGCTTGAAATATTATGAATCCCGCATTCGACTTTGCTAAGGTCGACACGATCCTTGGTGTATATGCCCAACCCGACTTAGCCAATCATGCTTATGTGAACCATCTTTTTGTTTTGACAAAAACTGCTCTCCTACGTTTTGCAAAATAAATAGACTTATTGTATAGACATCCCGTGGGACATTTGAGAGAGAGCACACCAACGATATCAACTTTGTGGAAGCAACACTTCAGAGTTAAAGAATTCAATCGGTAGTCCAAGGACGTAAAGCCGTGCTCTGATACTATTATGTCACGTCCCGCTCCCGTAGGAGCGATCGTCCTCGCTAAGGCGTGATGCCGTACGAGCCTAGGTTGCGCTCGTGCAAGGCAGATTCCATAATGGCCGATTTCAGCGGCTGCGACGGGGTCGTCGCACAGAAGTCCCAAGCAGAGACATTGAATAATAGCAGCAGAATTTGAAGCAAAACACAAGTCATTACAAAACACTCTTTTATTGATATTGAAACAAAGGTTACAATAGGGCACAAGGCCAATATTACAAGTCTCTCAAGCTCACTCAAGCTCACATTACAAGTCACTCAGCTCTCTCTCATCTCTCAATACATGTCTTGAGCCAGCGGATGCTTTGGAAGGCGACGTCCATACATTTTGTCCTGTATAAGTCTTGAATACATGTAGCCTCATGCTTTGAATCGCCAAGAAGCTCCATGCCTCGACGCATCCAAGCGAGCTCCGTGTCATGAGCTTCTACCTGTGCCTGCATATGAAAACTATGTAGGTGTCAGTACTCAACTGTACTGGTAGAATGAGCTCCTCGCCCACCTATACAAAACCAACACGTTTGAATTACTTCGTGCAACATAGTTCCTTCTTATCAATTATCTTTCTAGTCTTATCTTAGGATCAGTTTTATGACCAAGCCTTGGCCTATTTTGTGTCTCTAGACCATCCCGTACTTGCAACAACAACGTCGACTCAACAACGTTAACCTATCAAGTCGTGCTTGCCTTACGGCCCATAATCAGAGACGCAACTATGCGATAAGACTCCATTCCCATGTGACCGTGCTATAAGTCCTTGTTGAGGCCGTGCCTCATAACTCAATGAGACTCAATCATATCGCCGCCTCGTGGCCCTTGCCGTCTCGCGGGCCTTTGCCACTAAATCATCAACTGACCCAATCAAGACTTGTGGGTTAAGTGTCACTCGACCGACTTTGCCTTGCGGCCTTTCCTGACTTAGACTCAAGACAACTCACATCCAAACTATACAACTTATATGCCGATAACATAAGACTGGATGTCACATCTCGTACCGAAGCACGTCGCCTACGTTACAACCAAATCTTATGCCCAACATTGTGTTCAAACTATAGACACACATTCAACTCGATTCCTTGATATAGTGCACTCAATATTCGACTCGATCCAAAGGCACACTCGCGGATTGTCGTCCGTGCCGACTCATCTATATGATGTCACTAGCATGATAAGCTATCTTGGACACATAGCTGGTATAGGATGTACCGGTCACCGCAATTAGCTATCCCTGATGAGCGTCCACCGAATACTTGCCTTTCGGCTCAGCTATCCCGCTCACATTCACCCTCGGTTTCCTTCTAGGCCGGAACAGTCCCGTGGCCCCGGGTTGTCGTCCGAGGAAATAAATCGTCCTTGTCGACAAGTTGTCCAATGACCATGCAAGACTCGACTCAAAATGACGTCTCACACAGTCACCCTTCTTTCAGTGTTACCATCTCTTTCAAAACCAATATCAAGACTTCTATCATTTGAGATCCCTCGACGACCTACGGTCGCGAGCATTCTTTCCATGTTACCATATCATTTTATTCAACTCATGAATGCCTATTCGATAGTCCTTTCTCCAAAACTCATTAAATCAACTGGGGTTCATGTCTTTAATGCTAAGTCCGTGCATCGTGCCTTAAACCGACTTACGTTCTACGCGACGCTATCGCCCAAGTCATATTTTATATGACGGGCCTTGAGACCGTAAGACTATATGGTCATACCCAACCGTACAACTCATAGGACCGTGCTTGCTACCACTCCGATAGCCTAACATAACTTGCCTGACTTAAATGCACAATGACTCGACGAGCAAAGGCTGCGTCAAGCCTCGTATTGCGAAAATGTGTCGTGCATGCGTTCGACTTCTGAACGACCAAGTCATTTGGGTGCCTGGACTTATGTCATAAGCCGTGCAACATAACTTAACTCATGGGGCAAGCCAAGGCTATGCCAAGCCTTGGACGATAGGACCGTGCATGCTTTAACTTAGGCTACGTTCATAACTTCGCCTACTCAACCAACTTTCCTTCTCCCAAGCCACGAAACGAAGGATCGAGTGTCATTTTCAATGCACGCCGTGCACCAACTCTAAGCCGACCGTTGGACCTTTCCATATTCTAACTTAATTCTACCCGTCGGAATTATTCCCTTCAGCTATGTGGATTCGTCTCTTTTATTATCAAGCCTACTTGTGCAAGTTGAAAACATACAATTTATTATGTGAAGGCTAAGATGAGGTAAGTTCACTGAAACTATCCTACCTGAGCGAACGGTTGCCTCGACCGAGCGATGTCTTCGAGCAGCCATTGTAAGGCTAAGTTCGAATGCTGTCGGCGTTCCTATTCCTCCGATTGACTGAGCGGGATGGGGTACTACAGGCGAGCGCCTCCGTGTATAAGCCATAAGAACATAGGATAACTGTATTGGCGAGTGCCTCTGTGCACGAGTCGTTCGTGCCTTTGAGCACGAGTTAGGAGGCTAGCACATTGAAAGACTATTGAGACGAGTGTCCTAGTGCACGAGCCATGAACATTAAACACCAAGCTATAGAACATGAAAATACGGTATCGAGACATGCATCACATGCACGACTTGAAGAATAGACAACAATTGTGTCAAAGTATGTGTACGTGCACGAGAATCACAAAAGATGGCTTCATTGCGGAAAGAACAGTTGTGGCATAAATGTGACAGAACTGTCGAATGTGGCATGGTACTTCAGAATGTTTGAGGTCTTCGGGGCATTCGTTTGACAAATATTAAATTAGAATAGGGTGCCATAGAACATTGAAACGAAGAATAAAATCGTACAAAGAATGTGAGAACATAGAAAGATTGAGAACATTAAAGAAAGAGAAATGCAAGACGACGTGAAGTCTGAGTTTCGTACTCAAGACTATGTTTGGTTGTATGAGGAGTGCGTGTTGCATGATCAAATGGACTAAGAATTAACCTGTGCATGGGTTCCTTTCCTCGAACAGATCATCGGGGCATCGAGACTGTTCGGTCTAGGAGGAAAATATAAATTCGTGGCAAGGGATCACGAGCATTGCGGGACCTTCAGTAAGGATCATAACCTAGGCTGAATGGGTGGCGTTGCAATGCATATGAAAAACATAAGTCCATTCTGACATCTGTGAATGTCTGTGATCTTCATATAGATATGGGTCGGTGAGCTGAATGCCACAGGCACACAGAGATCCTGCTCAACGATCCCTTATAACATGACATGGAAAGAATAGTTGGTATTCACCTTGCATCGGTGCAAGGGCGAATGCCTCGAGTCGATAAAAAGTCGTCACAAAGGAATACGAGAATTGTATGTTGCGTGCTTGCTTGTTTACATAAATCAAATATAACATACTTGCCATGATAACATATTTTACTGCTTTCGAATATGCCATGAAAACTATCCTAAGGCAAATATAGAAAGATCATAAGTTATGTTGCATGATTCATATATCTACTTAATGTCAGATTAGTAAAGTGAGTCTCTGATCAGTATGCGAGAGGATTAGTATTGATCTTCCACCAGATTGCTTACAGGTTCAGGGAATGGTCTGCTCGTGGCGGAGCTTCACTTGTACATAGTGAGGCATGAAATGTCGTAGCCTATTGAGATGTGCGACTGCAAAAACGCTCAGACTTACAATAGGATGATGCGGTCGGGATATATAAGACATGATATATGGAACGGTGAAATCCTTTGTAGGCAAGAGATAACTTGAGTGTTGTAAGCCAATTTGATATTATTCATTTGGGTTATTGAAAGCCTTTGTAATGTTGCGCTGCTTATCGAATAAAGAGAATTGTTTTGTATACTCTGTAAAACTCAATTGTGACTTGTTTTCTTCCGCAACTAAATATCAAATCAAAGATAATCATTTGAGAACTTTCCATCTTGCCTTGTACGAGTGCAACTCCAGACTCGTTGTCACGACCCGCATCCACTGTGAGGGTACGAGTACGTAACAACGCCCAGCCTACGCCGCAGTGTCGACGGTAGAACGCTGTTCTAGGTCAGGAACTATAACTAGCATAATATGAATACTCTCCATAAGGAGGCCAACACAGAGGTACAACTCAATCACAATCTAAGGTAGAATGATAAAGATAGAAAAACATGAAATCCAAAAGAGATACAGGAGATAGAAGTCTAAGTGTCTAAGATACATAATCCCAGAAATATATCCCAAAACTCAAATACAGTAATCCACAAGTAAATACAACTCTAGACAAAATAAAATAACTATCTAAACAACCTCTACTGTGTCTCCTCTAGGCTAGCAGGCAATCCCAGGCTATCTGTAAAATTTAACAACAGGTCAAGTCAGGACAGGAGCGAGCACATTACATCTCAATAGTTCATAGCAGGTTAGAAAATATAATCATGCAGTAAAGTAAGATACAAGATCTGAAGAAATACATGATGTAAACAGAGAGAGAACAGTAATAGAAATATCTACTATAAATAGAGAACTAACAGTGGCTAGTGATGTAGAGTACAGGATAGCACATGTGAACGGAAAGATTTGTACATGATCTACACTAAAGAGTTGTACATGATCTACACTACTAAAGAATTGTTCATATGACTACTAGCACTCTCCTGTTTTCCCCAATCAGTACACAAGGATCTAAGCAGGTTATGTTATTGTACATGATATCACATGGGGCCCTTAAAAGGGTGCACATGATAGTATACATGAAGGCTCTGTGAACATGAGAGTACATGATTCACAAGAGTGTACATGTATGGTGAAAGCACAGGAGTACATGATGAAAGTGAAACGCACATGACATAATGTACCCGATGCTCCCGAGGGGGATAACATTGCATGAAGAGATCCGTATAGTACTAATCCGTGATAATGTCGTGACAGCATCAAGTATAGTAATCTAAAGCAGGAATATAATTCTAAGCAGGATATGAAATGATCAGAGAATGTACTCGCCTGATATCTGAATGTCCAAGGTAAAGATACTGTCCGAGGAGAGGTGTCTGGCTCCTAATTAGAACAGCACAAGTCACAACATGTCCAGAAGGGTAATATAAAGTACTACAATGCATTCTACATGAATCTTGGTCAAACTAGGCCAAAGCCAACCCTTGGTCAACTCTGGTCAACTGCACTAGTCAAACTAGGTCAAACTAGGTCATGTCCTAACCCAGCAAGTCTTACTAGGCCTAACCAAGACTATCCTAGCAAGCTATACAAGCCAACATACACCCAACTCTATATAGCATGTAATTATTCAATACTCAAATAGGCAAGAATTCACATTGGATATACACTAGGTAATCTATTACTTTAAACTATACATGTCTACACATATATACATATGTATATATTGGTATTCAACATTAGGTCTATAATCATGGCATTTCAAATGGTTATATAAACTTATATATTACAACACAATATGCTAACATATATATAATATACATATATAGCTAAGTTAACTGTATTCATAAATACTTATTTAAGAGGCTATGTGTGTGTATGTGAACATGGCAAAGGGGCAAGTGAGGGTTAAATGGGCATACATAGTGTATACATATCAAAGAGTGTCAAAGTGTAAGTGAACAAAGTGTCAAGTGTGATAGTGTCTACATAGTATAAGGGGTACATGAGGTAATATAGGATTTGTGTTAACATAGAACATTACATCTCATTAACTTGTATATTGCATACATTACATCTATTATTACATTACATTCAAGCTTATATTCATTCATCATTCATTTATTCTCTTGCACTACTATATGTACCATACATTACATAATATGGAACCTACATATTCATTACAAGCCATACTTATACATGCTTACATTAGATAGGATACTTACACCTCATACATCATTTATTTAAACATTTATTCATGCTTGCATTTTCTATTTAATTACATAATGTATATACATTAACATGGGTTAAAATCAAATAGAACATTATATTACACACAAGGGTGCACAAAATGCATATGTCGAATAGTAACTCCTACTAATAATCAATACTGTACCATCTCAGTATGAATTAAAATCTAGGAATAAAATATGTTATAGAACTATGTGTTAGCTTTCCGAAACTTCAAACGGATCGCGTTTTCGTTTTCGGAAACTCCCAAAATCGCGAAAACACCGAGAACGCGTTTGTCTTTCATACAGCTGACACTCAAATAATTCTCCAGAACGTTACAGAAATAATTAGGCCAATTAATATATGTTTTTGAAAAGCTAACTTCAATACGCTTCTTTTGAAAAAAAACAGGAGATTAAACCGAGCTTTGAGCTAGAAGTTATGACATTTCTAAGTTAGGGCTGAAATTAAAAACGTGGATAAAAATCATGACGGATTTGGGTAGTTTGAGACAAAAGAACACAAGTATATAACATAATATATCAAGAACTCACTCTCTACACTAATATATATATATATATATATGAGACACTATAGAACACATCTCCAATACAAAAATATGAGATTAAACATGTAATAATTCATTCATACATAACAACAACACATAGTGTGTCCAAATTTGGGGTTTTCCCACATGGACACAACCACAACACAGGACACTCCTATGACCTCCAAATGGACACGAAATGGACACAAATGGATATACAACCATGGGGGTCATTCCTATGGGTTCAAAATAGACCTATATGCATGAGGAAATGAAAAGGAGAAGGGATTTATACCTCCCGGTTGATCGGATCGAAGAAAAGCCTTCCCGGAGCGACACCGACACGTAGAGATTCCAAAAGGACACGAACGAGCTCCGAATCCTCCCAAACTTGGGTAGCTTCCTCCTTGGCTAGAATGGAGAAGGAAAGAAGAAGATTTGGTGGCAAAATGGAAGGATTTGGTGGAGAAATTGCTAGGGATTGCTCTCTAGGAATTTGGGGAAGAACAAGAGAGAGAGTGTGGATGAAAATAATGAAATGAACTTGAGCCTATCCTCTCCCAAAGTGGCTGGACATATGGGGCTATTTGTCCTGTTATGGTAAGGTCCAAAATGTCCCCACTAACCTATTCTATGAGTATTAGGAAAGGACTAATTGGTTGGGGCTAAATTAGTCATTCTAAAGTCTCTAATCACACTAACCTTATCCATAATAATTAGTCTAACCTCTAACTAAAATATTTATATCATGTGGACTAAAATTAATATCATGTGGGCCATGCCTAACTAGTGTGTGGGTTCCACTAGAGTCAAACTACCCCCGGGTCTCTGTTTCAAGTCAGATTGAGTTGAAATTCAAACCCGACTCAAATAACCCCAAAATAATATCATAAATAATAAAATAAATTTCAACCCCAAAATAATATCATAAATAATAAAATAAATTTTAAAAATATTCAAAAATGTAAAATGACAAAAATATCCCTATTTCTGAAAACTGGGGGTGACAAATCTATCCGCCTTAAAAAAATTTCGTTCTCGAAATTAAAACAAAGCAATCACAGGAAACACATGCAGAAAATAATCTCATTCAAATACTTTTCAAAAAAAATCAGCAATAAAAAAAATCTCTTTGAGGCAAATCAAACATTTGTAAATAAAAACTAATATGTGTCCGATACGGACACAAAACCATCACAAAATTACACCTATCAAAGGTCAAAATCAACAATCACCAACGCAATAAATATCAAAATAATTCAAAGAGGTCAAATGCAAAATATCCTTAGGCCAGAAATGACATTAAAACATCCTAATCATATGGTTAGGCTCTAGGTCAAACAGTCTCTAGAGTTTTACTAGCAAAACATCAAAATCATAAGTCATGATTTTAAATAGTTTTAAAATAATTTAAAAATTACCAAAAATCATATTATGATTTAAATGTCAAATCAATAAATGATTAAAATTACAAAATTTCAAAATTATCCTCATTTTAGAAAACTGGGTGTTACAAGTCTACCCACCTTAGAAAAATTTTATCCTTGAAATTAAAATGTTCATACTCCTTCTAGGTCAAACCCCCCCCCCCACAATCAAAGTCTCAGAACTTAAACAATCATACGATTTAAAAGGATGACATACAAGGTCATGACATATGGTGGTAGTGAAAGTCTCATCTAGGTATACTAGTCATGCTAAACCAAAACGGTCATAGGGTATCAAAATACACAAGCAATCTAGGGTGCTAAACTAGAAAAGATACAGAAATAATAATCATCAAGACTGTATGGCAGTCTATCATCCTATATGAAAACTGGTACTTATCAAAATAAAATAAAGTTAACTGCCATTTATCTAATAAGGGGTATTATTCAAGAAAATCAAAATCAAAAGTTAAAGAATGAAAGCCAATTGCATGGAAATCCAATCACAATATATTTATATATATATAGCGTTAGAGAGGAAAAAGGTAGCATTATGTACAAGTTATGTAGTTCGTGTATGTATGTGAAATATACATGAAAGTGTATAGGAGGATTTTGGTTTCAAACAATAACTATCAAGTTACACTAATCATGGCATATTGGTTAAACAATCTACAATACACAACTCATTTGCTCATAACATGCATGGCTAACCATGTATATATGTATATATAAAGAGGTAGAGCTTTAGTTATGTATGTATATACATTAAAACATGTATGCCTAAGCTCTATATATATCTATATAAATATATAATCATGACATAGAGAGGAAGAGTTAGGTTACATGACAGGGTATACTAAGTTAGGGTGTGTGTGTGTCCTTGTACTGGGTTATAGCTTAGTATTGAAAGGTTAAACCCAGTTTTAGTTCAGCATTTACATACAAAATCTGAAAATAAGCTAACATTTAAACCAGTGCAATATTAACATAATGCAATTTCAAAATTTAGGAGTTTGAAACATCACAACTAATCTCAATGCTCCCAATATATCCTAACATGATAGAAATGAAACCCTAATATACTATCAATACATTTATCTACGCATACAGTTCAATATTACATGTTAAATCTGAAATTGAACTAAACATGGAAATCAATGTAAAAAATGTTAACATGTATACAGTGTTCGGGATTTTGGAGAATTTGCACATCAAAACCAACTCAATGTTTATCACAACCTAACATGTAAGAATATGGAATCTAAATTTATATCCTTACAACAACAATGTACACAGCTCTAAATATTACATTTAAAACAATCAATTTGAACTAACATTTAAAATCCCGTATTAAGGGTTAATATGCACACAGTCTCAGATTTGACAAATTTAAACACAAAACTCAACCAAAAAAAAATTTTGAATTGAAACCCTACGTATAACATACATGTGCAGTGATATAAATAAAACTATTATCATGAAATTTTATATTTAAATTACGAGTTAAGCTAGGAAAAGCAGAGAATCGGAAATATTGGGGTTTTAAAAATTTAAACATTAACGACATATTAATATGTATTCAGATAGGTGGAAATCAAGTGTAGCATGCATAAGTGTCAGAAAAGTGTCCACTATATATATTCATATATATTCTCATGTTCCAATATAAAATTTTAATTCTACGTTAAGACCAACAATGAGATTCCTACCAAGGTTGCAAGCAGTTAATTGACGTAATCAAGACAGTATTATTATTATTATTTAATACAAAAATAATAGAAAGAAAGAAATAACGATAAAATCTATTTTTGCTTATCTGTTTAAAAGAAAAAAACCCATTTTGAAACCCAGAGCTAAATTTTCAAATCCAAGATAAAATCTAGCAAAATCATCGATTCATTATATTAAGAAGAATTTCATAGTAAGAAGTTACACAAAGTTTATAAAAACAGCTAAAGCTACTCCTAAGCTAAATAAATGAGAAACAAAACAAAACAAACAAATAACAATTCTCTCTTTTTTTTTGAAGGACTGAAACAAAAGTAGAGAAAACATGTTCAAAAATATTTAAGGTACAATCTGATAATCATATGCGTCTTCTTGAAATTATGTTGTCAGAATTCTGTCACGCCAATAAGCATAGCTGCAATAAACGATAGAGTTCATAATAAGACATACACCCTATAATCATGTTATCTAGAATTCTTACCACGCCACCCGGTATGGTTGCAAGAAAATATAGATTTCATAACTAAGATAAGTATAGCTATATCAGGCTCTACGTCCTTGTCATGCTAGCAAATATGACTGCAATAAATTCTAAATTCCATAATAAAGTAGACTTTTACCTTTCTCACTGTCCTTATCAAGTATGTTATCAGGTTATACCTTAATTCCAAAAAAAATGTACATATACATATAAATACAAACTCAAATTCAACAACTAACATCAAGATTCAAATTCAACAATAATCCATCAAAAATCATAAAAATACAGACTCAAATTCAACCACTGACATCAAGTTCAAAATTCAACAATAATCCATCAAAATCAAGTTCAATAACAGAAAGTAAAGGTAAATCAAATCAGGGAAAAACAGATTTCAAATCAAAGTTAAAATAAGATTCTTAAGGGTCGTCCCAGGAATCTCTCAAGGAATCCTAACCGTGATTGAGTACCTTCAAAATATATCCTATTCCTACTGCAGGCTGTAGTGGTACTCTAGTTCGAATACCACTACATAAACTCGACCTGCATGGGCCACCACTAAAAACGTGTCACGACCCGCACCCACCGTGAGGGTACGAGTACGTAACAACGCCTAGCCTACGCCACAGTGTCGACGGTAGAACACTGTTCTAGGTCATGAACTATAACTAGCATAATATGAATACTCTCCATAAGGAGGCCAACACAGAGGTACAACTCAATCACAATCTAAGGTAGAATGATAAAGATAGATAAACATGAAATCCAAAAGAGATACAGGAGATAGAAGTCTAAGTGTCTAAGATACATAATCCCAGAAATATATCTCAAAAGTCAAATACAGTAATCCACAACTAAATACAACTACAGACAAAATGAAATAACTATCTAAACAACCTCTACTGTGTCTCCTTTAGGCTAGCAGGCAATCCCAGGCTATCTGTAAAATTTATCAACAGGTCCAGTCAGGACAGGAGCGAGCACATTACATCTCAACAGTTTATAGCAGGTTAGAAAATATAATCATGCAGTAAAGTAAGATACAAGATCTAAAGAAATACAGTATGTAAATAGAGAGAGAACAGTAATAGAAATATCTACTATAAATAGAGAACTAACAGTGGCTAGTGATGTAGAGTACAGGATAGCATATGTGAACGGAACAGATTTATACATGATCTACACTAAAGAGTTGTACATGATCTACACTACTAAAGAATTGTTCACATGACTACTAGCACTCCCCCGTTTTCTCCAATCAGTACACAAGGATCTAAGCAGATTATGTTATTGTACATGATATCACATGGAACCCTTAAAAGGGTGCACATGATAGTATACATGAAGGCTCTGTGAACATGAGAGTACATGATTCACAAGAGTGTACATGTATGGTGAAAGCACAGGAGTACATGATGAAAGTGAAACGCACATGACATAATGTACCCGATGCTCCCGAGGAGGATAACATCGCATGAAGAGATCCGTATAGTACTAATCCGTGATAATGTCGTGACAGCATCAAGTATAGTAATCTAAAACAGGAATATAATTCTAAGCATGATATGAAATGATCAGAGAATGTACTCGCCTGATATCTGAATGTCCAAGGTAAAGATACTGCCCGAGGAGAGGTGTCTGGCTCCTAATTAGAACAACACAAGTCACAACATGTCCAGAAGGGTAATATAAAGCACTACAATGTATTCTACATGAATCTAGGTCAAACTAGGCCAAAGTCAACCCTTGGTCAACTCTGGTCAATTGTACTAGTCAAACTAGGTCAAACTAGGTCATGTCCTAACCCAGCAAGTCTTACTAGGCCTAACCAAGACTATCCTAGCAAGCACACATTAATACAAGGCTATACAAGCCAACATACACCCAACTCTATAGCATGCAATTATTCAATACTCAAATAGGCAAGAATTCACATTGGATATACACTAGGTAATATATTACTTTAAACTATATATGTCTATACATATGTACACATGCATATATTGGTATTCAATATTAGGTCTATAATCATGGTATTTCAAATGGTTATATAAACTTATATATTACAACACAATATGCTAACATATATATAATATACATACATAACTAAGTTAACTGTAATCATAAATACTTATTTAAGAGGCTATGTGTGTGTATGTGAACATGACAAAGGGGCAAGTGAGGGTTAAAATGGGCATACATAGTGTATACATATCAAAGAGTGTCAAAGTGTAAGTGAACAAAGTGTCAAGTGTGATAGTGTCTACATAGTGTAAGGGGTACATGAGGTAATATAGGATTTGTGTTAACATAGAACATTACATCTCCTTAACTTGTATATTGCATACATTATATCTATTATTATATTACATTCATACTTGCATTCATTCATCATTCATTTATTTTCTTGCACTACTATATGCACCATACATTACATACTATGAAACCTACATATTCATTACAAGCCATACTTATACATGCTTACATTAGATAGGATACTTATGCCTCACACATCATTTATTTAAATATTTACTCATGCTTCAATTCTCTATTTAATTACATAATGTATATACATTAACATGGGTTAAAATCAAATAGAACATTATATTACACACAAGGGTGCACAAAATGCATATGCCGAATAGTAACTCCTACTAATAATCAATACTGTACCATCTCAGCATGAATTAAAATCTAGGAATAAATTATGTTATAGAACTATGTGTTAGCTTTCCGAAACTTCAAACGGATCGCGTTTTCGTTTCCGGAAACTCCCGAAATCGCGAAAACACCGAGAACGCGTTTGTCTTTTATACAGCTGACACTCAAATAATTCTCCAGAAAGTTACAGAAAGAATTAGGCCAATTAATATATGTTTTTGGAAAGCTAACTTCAATACGCTTCTTTTGAAAAAAAATAGGAGATTAAACCGAGCTTTGAGCTAGAAGTTATGACATTTCTAAGTTAGGGCTGAAATTAAAAACGTGGATAAAAATCATGACGAATTTGGGTAGTTTGAGACAAAAGAACACAAGTATATAACATAATATATCAAGAACTCACTCTCTACACTAATATATATATATGAGACACTATAGAACACTTCTCCAATACAAAAATATGAGATTAAACATGTAATAATTCATTCATACATAACAACAACACATAGTGTGTCCAAATTTAGGGTTTTTCCACATGGACACAACCACAACACAAAGGACACTCCTATGACCTCCAATGGACACAAATGGACACAAATAGAGATACAACCATGGGGGTCATTCCTATGGGTTCAAAATAGACCTATATGCATGAGAAAATGAAAAGGAAAGGAATTTATACCTCCCGGTAGATCGGATCGAAGAAAAGCCTTCCCGGAGCGACACCGACCGTAGAGATTCCAAAAGGACACGAATGAGCTCCGAATCCTCCCAAACTTGGGTAGCTTCCTCCTTGGCTAGAATGGAGAAGGAAAGAAGAAGATTTGGTGGCGAAATGGAAGGATTTGGTGGAGAAATTGCTAGGAATTGCTCTCTAGGAATTTGGGGAAGAACAAGAGAGAGAGAGTGTGGATGAGAATAATAAAATGAACTTGAGCCTATCCTCTCCCAAAGTGGCTGGCCATATGGGGCTATTTGTCCTATTATGGTAAGGTCCAAAATGCCTCCATTAACCTATTCTATGAGTATTAGGAAAGGGCTAATTGGTTGGGGCTGAATTAGTCATTCTAAAGTCTTTAATCACACTAACCTTATCCATAATAATTAGTCTAACCTCTAACTAAATATTTCTATCATGTGGACTAAAATTAATATCATGTGGACCATGCCTAACTAGTGTGTGGGTTCCACTAGAGTCAAACTACCCCCCGGGTCTCTGTTTCAAGTCGGATTGAGTTGAAATTCGAACCCGACTCAAATAACCCCAAAAATATCATAAATAATAAAATAAATTTCAACCCCAAAATAATCATAATAATAAAATAAATTTAAAAATATTCAAAAATGTAAAATAACAAAAATACCCCTATTTCTGAAAACTGGGGGTGACACTCGTACGGCATCACGTCCCAACGATGACTATAATTTGGTAAAATCGACGAGGACGAGCGATGTGACAATTACGGGGCTAGTTTCATGGCTCTAATTGGTTCGAAACAGATGGTGCTGAACGTGCATGCGTATATAAGCGGTTGTTCAGGCCTTACATGAGAATTCTCTTTTAAGGGATATGGCCAATTCAATATCGCACCTCATGGGCCAGCTCCGATTCGAACCTGATTGTATCTTGTTGAACGAAAAAACTTAGACAAAGAAATTAAATACTAGAACTAAGATGGAGTTACATATTTTTATCAGTTTAAGATGCAGAGGAGCATCTGTTTATCTCTGTATGTTTTATATACATCATAAAGTTTCTAAGTCTAGTTAATACCCTATATTTATTTCTATTGTAACCTACTTCAACAAAGTCCTATAAAAGGAGTCCAATGTATACATCACTACAAGAAAAGGGATTTACCAACATTTTTTTCTTCCGACGTTTATGGGAACGTCGTCTTAGACAGGATACACCGACGTTTTATAATAAGCATTAAAAATATCGATATGTTCTCATAAAGGTTGAAAATTCTCGACGCTTATTTTCTGGCATTTATGCATTAGTCGGTATAGAGATGATATGCTAACGATTTGCAATA
>JANAVB010016414.1:0-37141 GCA_029216955.1 Iris pallida
GAGAGAATAAGGGAGGTGAGGGTTGCCACCCTACCGTAGGGTGGCTACATTGTCACCCCCCATGCTATCATCATTGACATGGGTGCATGATGATAGATGAGGAGGTGACATGTAGCCACCCTCCATAGGGTGGCATCCCCTCCCTCATCCTATATATATATATATTATATATATATATTATATATATATATAATATAATTATATATATATATAGATAATATATATATATTGAAGCAATAGGTAATTGTGGTGAACTTGCCTCCACTGAGGCTCGAACTCCGACCACTTGGGCCGCATGCATCTCTCTTAACCACTAGGTTAGGGTCATTTGCTATAATTATATATATATTATAATTATATATATATATATATATATAATAATATATATATATATTAATATATATAATGAAAAATTCTTCATACATCTCATGTAAAAATTTGTGTCGATACATTCCAAATCTGAATCATTGTATGTTGATCCAATGGTTCAGATTAAAGCCGAAGTCAAAGTAACAGGTAAAGTCAAAGTCAAAGTAAGACCTTTCACAATTTTAAATGCATTTTCTCATGCAATTGTTGGAATGTATTGATACATCCCATGTATTATATATATATATATCTATATATAGATATAGATATATATATAATAATATATATAGATATATATAGATATAATATATACCACACACACCAACATACACCACACACACACACTATTATAAGGCTTCAAAACGGCTCAATCTTGAGCCGTCTAAGCCGTGTATATCATCAACCATTTAAAAAAAATATATAATAAATTTTAAATTAACTATTTCTTATGGATAACCGAACTCTATCCACGTAAAAAATTAAAAAAACCCAACCCAATACATAATATATTTAAAATTTAAATTATGTTTAAACTAACGACGTAATATTATCTAATTAAAAAAATTCATAATTTAAAAAATCATAAAATTATATTCAAATATATTAAAATTATATATAAATATTTTATATATTTAAATTTTTATATTTTATTTGTATTAACTATCGTTTTTTTATTGTATATTACAGCGCACGTGAAGGTGTCTTTATATATATATATATTATATATATATATATTATATAATATATATAGATATATATAGATATATATAGGAGCGGATCAAAAATCTCCCTTAGAAAGCCCCCCAAAAATCCTCCTCACTCTAATTGTAATATTAATGTTAATATTAATGTCAATGTAATGTTATGTAATATTAATGTAAATGTTAATGTTAAGTTAATATAATTTTTTTAATTTTTTTATATTATAATCTAATGTTAATGTAATATTAATGTTAATGTGTTAATTTAATGTTAATATTAATTTTAATGTTTAAGTTTAATGTTAATTTAGTATTTAATGTTAATATTAACAGAACATTAATTTAACATTAATTTTAACATTAAATTACGGATTAGAGTGAAAATTTTTTGGGGGACTTTCTAAGGGAGGCTTTTGATCCGCTTTATAGATATATATATATATATATATTTAAAGCAATGGGTACCTCAGTGGAGGCGAGTTCGACAAGTACCCATTGCTTTAAAAATATATATATATATATATATATATATATATATATTATTATATATATATATATATGCGCGCGTGCGGACGTGCGTGTGTTTGCTTCGAACCATGAGCAACGTCTACGTCAGAAATTAGATTCGTGTCCATTTCCACGGATTCTCTAGCGTACCCACGCCTTTTCCACGGGATCCACGAGATCCACGAGGGTACCCAACGCCTAGGGGTCAAACTAACAATTTGCTAATGGGGTCAACTGTCCAACAGGTCGGACTGGATCGTATCTAGTTTAGAATTGTCTCGTTGTTTGTTTTAATTATAGCTCGCAAACCAAATTCACATATGCAGTTACTACCAAAAACTGTTTAAAAAATCAAATTTAGTTTTCATTTTTCTAAAATGTTGCTTACTAATGATATTTTTTTTGGCGATGTCCAGTAACAGACGAGACTATACACACTACATTGCATGCATTTTAAGTTTAATGTCCTCAATTTTCACACACCAATGTCTTTTTCGTGATTCGATCCTGAAATTGTCCGCCTAATCATAAAAGTTATACCTCTCATTGTTTACCATAAGAGCAGTTGAATTCGGTAACAATTTTTACAAGCAGTCAGCCATGGTGGCTGAGAAATGGTGTCGACAAATTTTTAAGACAATGATTATACTCTTAAGCCTAGTTGGCTTGAATTTTTTTTTTTTATCTTTTAATAGACACATGATATTATATTTTTTATCAATTTTTTATTTTAATTATTTGAAAAGTCAAGTTATATAGTAATAATATATTTTTGACCATGGATAGTTTACTCATAAATTTTGTAATAAATGCAGAAAATTGGTAGAAAAAGTAAATCATTGGGTCAGCAGCAGGGTAAATCAAGTAAATCATTGGGGTCAGCAACAGGGTAAATCATTTTTTTCATTATATTTTTTCGTTAGGAACTATATTTTTGGGAGTTCAAACACATGAAATAAATTTTTTTCTCTTTTTCAAAACTTTGATTCCCTGAACCAAATGTAAATCTAATGCTGCTTAACGAACCGAGGTGGGACCGTGTGCGACGGACTGAGCCGACGTAGCGACCCCTATTGTCGGAATAGAGTCCGATGCTAGCAGGAGGTGGTTGGAGCCAATAGGGTGACAACGTTACAGTGTTTCCGTACGCGATTCTCCTCTCGATTTTGCACGCGTTTCTCTTATAAACGTAGGATTCTCCTTGTTTGTTGTCGGCTCCTGCCACAGTTTATGACGTTCTAAGATTCTTTTGAAATACTAGATTTTTTTTATATATTCTAGAAATATGTTATCGTAATTTCTTAAAAAAATAGACAAAAGTTTGAAAATATTGGTGATATATACACAGTTCGATGTTTTAAATTTTGTACGTGCTCAATAACATGCCTGGCTACCTCTTGGCTCGTGTGAGGAAGCATGCTTTTTTTTTAAAAAAATTTAAACGAAGACGTGGCACGCAAGAAACCGGTGGAGCTACCGACCTAACTGCGAGCTGTTATCCTCGAGACCATGACAAATTCAACGGCTGTGCTTTCAGGCTTACAGCTGGCCACTCGTCATCCGCCACGTGGAGCCCATTAATGATCGGTTGGAACTTCATCGTTACATTCTATTACTAAACTACTATTATGGGGGTACTAATCACTCGAAAAACTTATTTACATGAATAATACTACTGTAACTCCAAATTATTTCTTCAATACGTTCTTTTTATGTGACCGCTGACATAGTATATTAAATAATATTATGTGTCATATGACATGACCGATAACATAAAAAAATTTAACCAAAAAATTTAATTATCCAATTTTATCCATATTAATTTAATGTTAATATTAATATTAGTTAATGTTAATATTAATATAAATATTAAGTAATGTTAATGTTAATATTAATATTATTGTTAATGTTAATATTAATATTATTTTTAATATTAATGTTAATATTATTTTTAATGTTAATTTTAATTTTAAAATTTGTCACGTCAGCTACCACATCAACATGGCACATCAGCTGTCATGTAAGAAAAAACTATTTAGAGGTACAATTTGAAGGAACAAATAATATTATTTTATTTCTATATGCTTATTTATGATCTTTTATTTTAAATTGAGAGAGGAAAATCCCACATAGTCGTACATAACATCTCAACATTAGGCGGACGATCATAAGCAACAGTTGTTAATCATTGTCATGTATCAAATTATAAAAAGTTATAATACTAAATTAATACGTGATGAGTGCAATGATACATAGTTAAATATTGCGGTTACAAAACGAAATAGCAGAGCGGCAGTGGTCCCACAAATTTTTTAAAATTTAGGGTCGTATAGGACATTTATGTTCTTCCAACTTTATGTTGTCATAGACGTTATTAGCATTCTGTAAACGAAAAAAATTCGCAAATACAATTCGACGGACCGCAAATAAAATATATTAATTAAATATTTGCCAAATAAAGAGTTAGAGATTAGAAATTTATATGTACAACCAGTTGATCAAATTTGGTTAATCAAATATTTGTCACTTTAATTTTCTAACATTCAAATTTTAAATTTGTTCTTGTATTAACACTATTAGGCTATTAGCTCTCTTATGTCATTTTGTACTTCTTCTTTTTTTTTTATGCAGACACAAATAAATGTCATATTTATGTATGAATATATTTAAATTAGAGCATCTCCAACCCTATTGTCTTGTTAAGTGTTGTGAGTCTTAGGTTGCTCCTATGTGGCATGGGCCACAAGACAATATCTTGTTTATGTGGCAAAATTATATCTCAAAAGACAATAAGATAGAAAACTCTCTCCAATGCAAAAGTATTGAAAAGACAATAAAAATTATTTTTTTAACTTCCAAGACAACTTTTAAGACAACTACTCATCTTCATCTTTTTTCTAATATTCTTTATTCATAATTGATGACATGGAAGAGAAGACATTGTCAAGTGCATTGTCTAGAATATGACAATCAATTTCACAATGTCTTCTTTAAGTACATAAAGCTTCACAATTGACTTGACAATTGCATTAGAGAAGAACTTTTGAATAAAATTTTGTCATACTTATGTGGCATTAACTTTTTCCCAAAGTTATAATAGGGTTGGAGATGCTCTTAGAATGAATGAGTGTTAATAGCAACAACGTTATACAAAATAAGAAGAAAAAATTAGTATAATATGAATTTTATTGGAGGTAATTGCTAACCAGGTTCACATAGCAAACATATTATATATAATAGTTATAGTATTTACCAAAAATAGATTGTCAGTATTAAGGAACTCTGCCCCAGAAATCCGTAGCCTCTCACCTCTCCTCTCATTTTAGAGGGAAGGGAGGAGAGAGAGAGAAGAGAGAGAGAGAGGGAGGGAGAGTTCTTAGAGAGAGAAACCTCCCTCCGCCGCCCACTTCCCATGGCGGACCACCCCCACCCCCACCCCCACCCCAAGCTCCCGTCCTCCTCCGCCACCTCCCTCCTCCTCGGCCGCTACGAGGTCGGCAAGCTCCTCGGCCACGGCACCTTCGCCAAGGTCTACCAAGCCCGCAACGTCCTCACCAACGCCACCGTCGCCATCAAGGTCCTCGACAAGGAGAAGATCCTCAAGTCCGGCCTCGTCGCCCACATCAAGCGCGAGATCTCCATCCTCCGCCGCGTCCGCCACCCCAACATCGTCCAGCTCTTCGAGGTCATGGCCACCAAGACCAAGATCTACTTCGTCATGGAGTTTCGTCCGCGGCGGCGAGCTCTTCCAGAAGGTCGCCAAGGGCCGCCTCAAGGAGGAGGTCGCCCCGCAAGTACTTCCAGCAGCTCATCTCCGCCGTCCAGTTCTGCCACGCCCGCGGCGTCTTCCACCGCGACCTCAAGCCCGAGAACCTCCTCGTCGACGAGACCGGCGACCTCAAGGTCTCCGACTTCGGACTCAGCGCCGTGTCCGACCAGATCCGCCAGGACGGACTCTTCCACACCTTCTGCGGCACCCCGGCCTACGTCGCCCCGGAGGTCCTCGCGCGGCGGGGCTACGACGGCGCCAACGTCGACATCTGGTCCTGCGGCGTCATCCTCTTCGTCCTCATGGCCGGCTACCTCCCCTTCCACGACAACAACGTCATGGCCATGTACCGGAAGATCTACAAGGGGGAGTTCCGCTGTCCCAAGTGGTTCTCCCCGGAGCTCACCCAGCTCCTCTCCCGCCTCCTCGACACCAACCCCCACACGAGGATCACCATCCCGGAGATCATGCAGTACCGCTGGTTCAAGAAGGGCTTCCGCCACATCAAGTTCTACATCGAGAACGACGAGTTCCACCAGTGCGACGATCTGGACTCCCCGCCTTCTCCTCCGCCCCCTCCCCCTCCTCCTCCTCCTCAGGAGGAGGAGCCGGAGGCGACCGAGTCGGGCTCGGAGTCCGACTCCTCGGTCGCCTCCTGCCCGGCCGCGATCTCGGGGTCCCGGAAGTGCGCGCCCGCGCCCGCCATCACCAGGCCAACGAGCCTGAACGCGTTCGACATCATATCGTTCTCGAGGGGGTTCGACCTCTCGGGACTGTTCGAGGAGGGGGGCGAGCAGGCCAGGTTCGTGACCGGGGAGCCGGTGTCGACGATCATATCGAAGCTGGAGGAGATCGCCAAGGTGGTGAGCTTCACGGTGCGGAGGAAGGACTGCCGGGTGAGCCTGGAGGGGACGAGGGAGGGGGAGAAGGGGCCGCTGACGATCGCGGCTGAGATATTCGAGCTCACCCCTACTCTCATGGTGGTCGAGGTGAAGAGGAAGGCGGGGGACCGGGGAGAGTACGAGGAGTTCTGCAACAGGGAGCTTAAGCCGGGGTTGCAGAATCTAATGTATTGTTCGCCTTCTGCCGTTCCCGCCAGTACAGCTTCCGACACCGAATTGTGAAACTCTTCCTCTTTTCCCCAACCATACAGTTTTGCTTGAATTTTCAAGTTATGATCTCTCTATATGAATGTTTAAAATGGTTTTTGTTTTATAACATTATTGTTTGTTGTTGAGTCCAATCTGTACAAGGAATTAGAATATAAATTGCTATATTGATGATTAATATATATACCTTGAATGTTCTTTCTTTATGTTTAATTATGAAATTGGGAAAGAAAAGTGACCAACAAATTTGAGGAAAGGAAAATAATTTCTAATAGAGGAAAATTATGATTGAAAAATGATTTCATCCATCCAAACAAGAATTATTTTTCCACTTTGAAGTATTCACTTTTCTTTTCAATTTTTTTTTTTGCATTTCTAAACATTAGAAAGGAACATCAATGGAAATTGTAATTTTTCAAAGAAAAAAAAATGCCAAGAAATTGATTTCCTTTCCCTTCCTTCCATTCCTATTTTGACTGTCATCGAGGTGTCCATGCTGGCCTGCGGCCACGTGGTCCCTGTCCCTGACTAGAAATGATCCATGTAATTAGTTTCAAAATAAGGATAGTTCCTGTAATAACTATAAAATATAGGATTAGTTAACATAAATTGTCCTAATTGGAATATAGGAAGAGAAACACACTATTTTTGGAGGAGGTAAGTAATAACTTGGATGCATCTAAAAAGAAGAAGAAGTAATAACTTGGATTTGTGTCATTTCTTATTTTAGATATTATACTAAATTGTGCATGAATCAAGATTGTGGCATTTGAATCTCATCAACACGGTGAAGTATCGTGCAGCTGACTTCTGTTTTCAGCATGCACACTGCAAACAGGATATATAGCAATTGTTTCAATTTCTTTTAGAAATTACTACGTGGAAAGGCGAATTTAGTTGAAAAATCCTATTCAGAGTTCAGAATACCAACTTTGTGAAAATTAGTTGAAAAATGCAACTCGCCAAACGCACCGGTATTTCCAATATATTTTTATCAACCACAAAAAATGCCATAGTCTGAAGGGATTGCGACGAAAAACACCAAATCGCCGCCATTTGACATTTTCGCAGCAACTTGTCGGACTATTTGGTGTTTTTAAAGCTCCCTTTAACTATTGTCTGCAAATCTGCCACTATATAAGAAGAGGAGGTAAAGGAGAGGTGAGAGAGAAAGAAACAAGGAGAAAGCAAGGAGAGAAGGTGGAGAAAAAGAATTTCATGTATTTTATTTATTTATTGTAATTCAAATTTTTATTTCTGTATGTTAAATTATAAATAGAAAATTAACATATATATATAAGTAAATAAATTATAAATACGTAATAGCATATGGATATATAAATAAATAATAAATAATTCAAAAAGATTATTTGTATGTTAGATAAAATATAGGATATTTTAGCAAATGTTTCCATTCTAAATGATGAAACTAGCATATGCCCCCACTATTTTTTTTAATTAGCAAATACCCCCACTCTCATGTAAAACAGCAAAAAAATTTCAAAAAAAGTGAGGGTATATCTCAAATATTTTACTCTTCCGTACCAAAAATAGGGGTATTTGGTAGTTAAAAAAAATAGTGGAGGTATATGCTAGTATCAACATTTATAATGGGGGCATATGCTAAAATATCCCTAAAATTAAATAAATTAGAGATAAATAGTAACATATAAATATATACATACATTATAAATAAATTAATATTTTGATGAATATTTGTATGTTAGAAAAGTAACAATTAGGTAAATAAATAAACTCATATAGAGATAAATAAATAAATATTTAGATAAATGTTTAGGTAAATATTAATTTAGATAAATATTTAGGATCATATTCTTTAATATAGTATCAACATATCAATAGTATTATCAAAAGATATAAGGGGGCATCAGATTATTGAGAAGGACCAAAAGACAACAATGATTTGACTAGACGTCGGCAAGTAGGGGTGAGCATTATTCGATTTTGGACTAAAAATCGAACCGAACAAGAGATTCGGTTCGGTTTAAAAAAAATCGGTTCGATTTCGGTTTTGAAAATACTAGATCTTCTTATTAGATTTCGGTCCAAAACCGAAAACCGAATTATATATATATATATATATATATATATATATATATATATATATATATATATATATATATATGGAGAGATGGAGAGAGATGTGTATATCTAGTTACTATATATATTAACAAAACAACGCAAATAAACCGAAACATTTAATAAATCGAATAAATGGAAAATCGAATAATTCAGATCGGTTTGATTCGGTTATGGATCATTTCGGTTCGGTTTCGATTTTGCTTACTCAGTTTCGGTCGAATTCGGTATTTTGTTATTCGGTTTGGTTGGAATCGAATGCTCACCCCTATCGACAAGTGAATATTTAAGATTCTCCAAATTTACATTAGTGATTCTTCAAAATATCAAGCAACTACCGATGGATTTTCAAAATGATGGACTCATTACAAACGGACTCACTACTCATGCATTATCCAAAATCGTGAGACCCACATATCTAGACCAGGGCTGCAAATGAGCCAAGCCGTTTGCGAGCTGCCGAAGCTCGGCTCTATAAAAGCTTGTTTGAGCTCGGTTCGTTTAGTAAACAAGCCGAGCTCAAGCTTTATTTTTGAGCTCGTTTAATAAACAAGCCAAGTTCAAGCTTAGTAGTACTCGGCTCGATTGAGCTCGCGAGCTGGCTCGTTTATGAGCTTGCGAGCTGGCTTGTTTATGAGCTTACGAGCTGGCTCGTTTAGAAGCTCGTTTAGGAGCTTGTTTAGAAGGTCGTTTGTTCTTTGTTAAATTCTAATTATATATATATTTGTATAACGATATGGTTGTGTGTATTATATATTTATGACCTAAATAAGTGATATTAAGGAACTTTTTTTAATTAAATTTAATAAATTGTTAATATTTTTTTTTTTCCAGCGCGTGCGGGCTCAGTATAATCGTGTGTCCCACGCACACGATTCTTGGCCTGTCGTATGGAACGACTTTTGGAGTGCGGACGTTGTCCGTTGACCTTGTCATCATCGCCGTGCACACGCACCCCGCGCACTCCGCGCGCCAGAGCTCCGCTCGGCAGCACACCGTCTTTCGACGGCAGTTACTCAACACCTCGCTTTGCCCACGACGTCGAAGAGACGCCCTCGACGACCAAGGGTGACCGTCCGTACGACGGCCACTGATTCCTTGTCGCCTGCGACTACCGATTCCGCCCAGCCGCCCGTTCTATGCGCACGACGCGCATATTGGCGACGATCGCCGACGCCCTTACGATCGAGCATGCGATCGTTTATGGCGGACGTCTTCTCGTCGCCCTCAGCAGCGCCGCACGACGGGCCGCATGGTCAGCCTGTCGCTTATACCCGTGGACGAATGGTGCCGATTCTCCGATCCGTCGCACGACGACCGTGCACTGAGTTTGCTACACGAACGCCTCATTCTGCCCCACGCAGGCTCTACTTGAAATCAAATCTAACTAGCTTGAAATCAAGCTCGTTTGAATTCAAGCTTAATGAGCTTGAAATAAAGTTGAGAGACAAGCTTGATTTCAAGCTTATCGAGCTTGTTTATCAAGCTTGAATCAAGTTTCCTTATCATGTCAAGTTCGAGCTCAAACCAAGTCAAGCTTAAGCTTAATAAAAACAAGCTCGAGCCAAGCTCAAGCTTCAAAATAAAAAACTTATCAAGCTCGAGCTTGAATAATTCTAGTCAAGCCAAGCTCAAGCTTATAAAAGCTTGTCTCGGCTCGGCTCATTTGCAGCCCTAATCTAGACTAATAATTTCTGGATTATATTTGTAATATATATATGGGCTCAGGACCGGCCCTGAGTTAATGGGGGCCCTAGGCAAATTTTTAAAATGGGGCCCATTTATAATATATAAAAATTGAACTAAAGAATGATACAGCCAAGGCTAGAACCTAGGATCTCTTGTGTACAAGTATAACAAACTACCACTACACCCCAAAAAATTTGTGATAAAGGAGGATCATATTATATATTAGTTCTAATTTCAATATATGATTACTAAAATATATATACATTTAAATTAATTTTTTTGGACCTCCAAATTTCATGGGGTCCTGGGCGGTCGCCCTGGCCGCCCTGGGCCAGGGCCGGCCCTCTATGGGCTCACTATTCAATTTATGCCTCAAGTTTTCTGTTTTAATTTTTTTTCAAAACAATTACTTGCATCCACCTCATTGTATAATATTACGTACTTATCTAACAATAATTCATATTGTTTTACTCTGATTCCAGTTTTCAAATTTTATTTTAAATAATGAATAAAAAATATGTGACGAATTCGAAAAAGTTTGGCTCATACCATTTATTAATTATTTTTGGTTATGTGATATTGAATACAAAATATGTGACAAGTTCGAATTTTTTTGGCTTTTGAAAGAATATTTTAAAATTATTTAAAAATAATGTTCATGAATTAGTATTTTTATTTTCAACGACAACGTAAGTCATCGCACCAAAAAAACAACTTAAGCAATTGTATATAAATAATAGTTAGAGTCGTAGCATGAGTACCAAATAAATTAGCTTAATATTTAAATGTAATAAAAATATCATCAATAATAATAATGACATGAAAACAATGGCTTAATAAGCCAGCCGCCTTGAAGCTAACAAATGTTGTTTCAAAGTTATTATTTTTCACAGTCTTTATAAAAAAAATGTGATCCTATAATTTATTTCCATAATTACAAAAGCATATTTTTCAATACCAACATAAGCATCAACGTAACTAGCACTAATTTCAGCTAATACAATTTTTCCAGACTTTTCAAGCTTTATAATATTTAATATATATTCGATGATATTTGATACATAAACAAGACTGTAGAGTTTCTAATGTACGAATAACAAATTTTTCGGCATCAATATTAATGACTTTATCGTATACTCTAAAACTTTGGTTCACCAAAAGCATAGACGTGACTTTTCGAACATTGTTTATACTTGTTGAACAAGTAAAATTTATGTTCAACTGTTTATATATAGCACTTATAAAACTTTTAAATTAAAAAAGATATTAAAAAAAAATTTAGACAATTACTTTATTTCGGAAGTACTAACAATTAAATTATCGTCGATATTATCATCAAAATCATCAATAGATAATCAATTAAATCATCCTAATTTCATTATCATTCTTTTCATTTAATATACTTTTTTCTTTAATGAAATTTTGGTTTGAACAACTAGGAGGAACATTCAATTTTTCGTTATTAGAAAAAAATTGAATACTTGAAACAAAAATGCTATTAGGAACAAATTTTTTTTTTTGGTGATATCATCTCCCATTATGTGACAGATGACATGGTTGCTGACATGACAACTGGCATAAAAAAATTTAACAATAAATTTAATATTAAAATTAACAGTAAATTAATAAATTAACATAATAATTAAGATTAACCTTAACATTAAAATTAACATTAAATTTAATACTAAAATTAAAATTAAAATTAACATTAATAGTAATATTAACATTAATATTAATATTAATATTAATATTAACATTAACATTAAAAAAAATTGGGTAATTAATTTTTTTGGTTAAAATTTGTCATGTCAGCTGTTATGTTACCTGCCATGTCAGATACCACATAATGGGATATGACATTATCCAAATATTTTGGGAGCCAAATAGCATAATTGTACTTGAAATTATATTTGTATGAAATTTTGGTAATTGTGATGTAACATAAATATTTATATTTGTATGATTTGTATAAAAATTTGGTAATTGTGATGTAACATAAATATTTATATTTGTATGATTTAATACTCGTCCGTGCTAGCTCGGGTCCGTCTTGTCTTGTGCTAGGAAGTCAATGTCTAAGCAAGCACCACGTGGTTGCGGTCCAGTGTGATCACACCCTTGGGGCGGGCAATCGTAGCGGTGCTGGTTTTCTTGGTTGATGCATAGTTGGTAGTACTGTCATTATCGGCTGCATCTTATAGTACACCTGGAACCATTATTTTGATGGTAGAGACATGGCTGGAACCAGACTTGAACATTTCCTATCTCATAGTTAATGGGTTGATGGTGGTGGTGGTCCTTGAACATTTCCTGTCGTGTTCATAATTTTATTAGGCTTTTTATACGGGCACAATCTTTTGGGAACGAAGCTCGAAAACCGTTCTACCAAAACAGAAAGTCTTACGAGAGAATCGAGCAAAAACACACAAACCAAAAATGCCAAACACAATCGCAGACACAAAGATTTTTGACGTGGAAAATTCTTACGGAAAAAACCATGGGACGATCGGAGTCCAACCCTGAAGAACCTCCACTAATGGAATAAAGAGAATACACCCTCTAAAAGCTCCTCCCGATCCAACACGGATCACCACAACTCACTTGAAAGAAATTTTTTTTTGATTGCGGACTCCGAAGAACAAGAGATGCCGAAAAATTATTCGAAGCAATCTCTCCTTCACAATAGTCCTTAATCTTCTCTCTCTCAAAGATTGTAAAGCACTCTTTGTTTTGAGATGATTTTACAACTAGCATGCATCACCCTTTTATAAGCCCTTGGTAACCCATACATGGAAGGCCAATATATATGAAAACTTCAAATATAAATCAATCATATATTTAATGGAAATCCAATCATAATTAGCTTACCATAATTAGAAACCCAATAATATGGAAAGCTACTATATGAAGGGTCCAATCAAAAATATATAATCAAAGTAAATATGAAAATCCAATCATATATTTTCTTACCATATATGTACCAAAATAAAATCCATGCACTCCCCAAGCTTCTCCGACACACGGATGGCGCTCGTCGCTCTCCGGGGTATTCTCCACATAGGTGGGAACCCCACCCACTCCAACAAATCCCCCCTTCACAACTATGTGGAGGAGGTCGTTATCCCGACGATCTGCCTGCAGTACTCAAACTTTCTCCTCGGAAGAACCTTCGTGAGCATGTCCGCTCCATTGTCATCAGTATGAACCTTCTCAAGCACCGCATCATTCTTCTCAACCACATCCCGTATCCAATGATACCGAGTCTCGATGTGCTTGGACCGACTATGAAATGTCTGGTTCTTCACAAGGTGAATAGCACTTTGACTGTCGCAAAGCAAAGTATACTGCTCTTGCTTCAGTCCTATTTCCTGCAGCAGCTTCTTCATCCACAGCAACTCCTTGCAAGCCTCCGTCGTCACAATGTACTCTGCCTCTGTCGTCGACAAGGCAACACACTTTTGCAACCGCGACTGCCACGATACCGTTCCTCCAGCAAATATCATCACATATCCCGAAGTCGATCACCTCGTGTCTACATCTCCAGCCATATCAGCATCAGTATACCCAACCAGCTTCGGCTCGTCACCACCAAAAGAAAGTCTCAAATTGACAGTGCCCTGAAGGTATCGTAGAATCCACTTGACTACACTCCAATGTACCCTTCCAGGATTTGAAAGGTACCTGCTAATTGTGCCAACTGCATGAGCGATGTCTGGCCTCGTACACACCATAGCATACATAAGACTTCCCACAGCTGAGGCATATGGAACCCGCTCCATATCTTCCTTTTCATCCTCGGTAGATGGACACTGCTCCTCAGCGAGCTTAAAGTGAGCCGCAAGGGGGCAACTCACTTTCTTCGACCCGTCCATACCGAAACGCTGAAGTACCCGATGAATGTACTTCTTTTGGGACAAATGTAGCAGCTTGGACTCTCTCTCTCTCGGCTGATCTCCATCCCAAGAATAGTCTTCGCTGCGCCCAAATCCTTCATAGAGAAGGCCGTGCCCAGTTGGCGCTTCAACTCCGCTATCCTAGTGGCATTCCGACCCACTAATAGCATATCATCTACATAGAGCAATAAAATAATGAAATCATCCTCGGTAAAATACCTCACAAATGCACAATGGTCCGACGTCGTCCGTGCATAACCATGCTCCCCCATAAACGACTCGAACTTTCTATACCACTGTCTCGGAGCCTGCTTCAGACCATACAAGCTCTTTCTCAACCGGCAGACCAAATGTGACTTGCCCTTCTCACAGAATCCCTCTGGCTGCTCCATGTACAACTCCTCCTCAAGATCACCGTGGAGGAATGCCGTCTTCACGTCCATCTGCTCGACCTCCAAGTCGAGACTGGCTGCTAATGCTAGCACCACCCGAATAGACGAATGCTTGACGACAGGCGAAAAGATCTCATCATAATCCACGTATTTCCGCTGACCGTAGCCTTTGACTACCAGCCTCGCTTTGTATCGAGGACGAGTAGCATCATCCGTCTGCTTCACTCTAAACACCCATCGATTCTTTAAAGCCTTCTTGCCCTTTGGCAACCGCACCAGCTCATAAGTGGAATTAGTGTGCAAGAAACTCATCTCCTTCTGCATGGCCTCCATCCACTCATGCCTGTGTTCGTCTTCCATAGCCTCTGCAAAGCTTTCGGGCTCTCCCCCGTCAGTCAATAGCACATACTCATCCGGTGAGTATCTCGTAGATGGTCGACGATCTCTGTCGCTCCTTCTCAGTGGAGCCACTGGTGCTGGCTGTATACCAACAGCCTCCTCACCTTCAGGAACTGCCTCCCCGGTATGCTCATCCTCCTGAGGGACACCCTGACCACCATCAGCAGGCTGATGATCAAGGTTGGGAGCAACTCCATGTACTGGCTCCCCCATAATGGGATCCTCTGCGATGTCCTCTGGAAACTGCTCGAAGCGAAATGACTCTAGCTCAGGCAATTCCTCAGTCTCAGAAGGCGTCTCGAAATCCCGAGTGTTGGTCATGGTCTGATCCTCGACGAACACCACGTCCCTGCTTCTGTAGAGCTTTATTCCCACCGGGTCGTAGAGTCTATAGCCAAACTCATTCCGACCGTAGCCGACAAAGACGCATCGCCTCGTCTTCGGCTCAAGTTTGGTCCTATCGTCCTTCGGTACATGCACGAAGGCATTACAGCCAAACACTCGCAGGTGATTGTATGACGGCTCTTTGTCGTACCATACTTTGTCAGGCACATCACCCTGCAAAGGAGCACTAGGAGACAAATTAATAACATAAGCGGCTGTGAGAAGAGCCTCACCCCAATAACTGTCCGACAAGTTTACTTCTGACAGCAAACACCGCACCCTCTCCATCAGTGTCCTGTTCATGCGCTCCGCTACACCATTGAGCTGAGGTGTCTTTGACAGAGTCTTCTGGTGTCGTATCCCCTGCTTTTTGCAATAAGCATCAAAGGGACCGATGTATTCGCCGCCATTGTCGGACCGAACACACAATAACTTCTTGTCCGTCTCTCTTTCAACAGAGGCCTGAAACTCTTTGAAAGTAGGCAGCACCTGATCCTTGGTCTTTAAGGCATAGACCCAAATCTTCCTGGAACAGTCATCAATAAAAGTTACAAAGTAAGAAGCACCACCAATAGATTTTACCTTCATAGGACCGCAGACATCCGAGTGAATCAACTCGAGCAACGCCGGCTTCCTTGAACTTGGGTGACTTTGGAAAGACACCCTATTTTGCTTCCCAGCTAAGCAGTGCGTGCACTTCTCCAACTTTGTAGACTTGAGCCCTGGAATCACCTTCCTGTTCACCAAGTAGCTTATCCCCTTCTCGCTGATATGACCGAGCCGCCTGTGCCACAACTCGGTAGACGCATCACTGACTGCGTTCACCTCCTGTGCCCCCCTGTGCGCTCCCCTCCATATAGTAGAGACCGGACTTCTTGCTTCCTCTGGTAATCACCATCGAACCTCTGGAAAGCTTCCACTGACTATTTCCGAAGAGACTGAAGAATCCCTCATCATCCAACCTTCCAACCGACACCAGGTTGAAACGGATATCAGGGACATGACGAGCATCTTTGAGAACAAGAACTGTACCCGTCTTCGTCCTCAAATGCGCATCTCCAACGGCAACCGCCTTTGACACATCTCCATTGCCTATCTTCAACACTCCACAGTCGTCTGTCGTATAAGTGGCAAATAGTGCCATGTTGTGAGATACATGCGATGAAGCCCCTGAGTCCACCAGCCAAGAATTGTCATCGCAGATGAGGTTTGTGATAACCTCATCACCTACGACGATCACATCGCCTCCATGTATCGAAGTCGCCGCTGTAGTGTTCTCATCTTGCTTTCCCTTGTCGCCCTTCTTCTCTCTCTTTCAAGCGAAACAGTTCCGCTTGATGTGGCCCTTCTTGCCACAATGGTAACACTCCGAGTCCTCGTACCGACCCTTGGACTTCCCCCTGCTCTTGTCTCTTGCCACCACCTGGACCCCTGCTTTTGTCCCTTCCGCGGCTCTCCGAAACTAGTGCCTCTGAGTGATGGGATGTGGATGAAGTGCCCTGAGAACGTCTTCGTATCTCTTCATTCAGTACCCCCGCTCTTGGCAAACTCCAGACTGACCACGCCTTCCGAGCAGAAGCGATCATAGATACTCATACGGTCTCCCACGAGTCTGGCAATGTACATAGCAACCAAAGTCCTTGAACCTCGTCGTTGAACTTGACTCCCATCGAGGATAGCTGGTCCACCACGCCCTGGAACTCACTCAAGTGATCCGTAATGGATGCACCATCTTTGTACCGCAGACCCATCATCGTCCGGATCAGGAACAATTTGTTTACCCCGGTCTTTTTTGCGTACAAAGATTCCAGCTTCTCCCACAACGTCTTCGCATGCTCAATATTGGCAACGTGGTTGTACACGTTCTCGTCAACGAACTGCCGCATGTACCCACACACCTGTATATGCTCGAAGTTCCAGTCCTCATCGAATTTGTCCCTGGGCTTCTCGGATGCAAATACTGGAAGATGCAGCTTCTTGAAGAACAGCAAATCCTTCATCTTGCTCCGCTAATAATGGTAGTTGGTACCGTTCAGGTTCACCATGCGCACCGGCTTCGCGTCCATCTCTGCTTCCTGGTTTGACTGTCAACTCCTGACACTTCTTTGAACTCAAAGCTCTGATACCACTCTTTTGGGAACGAAGCGCGAAAACCGTTCTCCCAAACCAGAAAGTCCTACGAGAGAACCGAACAAAAGCACACAAACCAAAAACGCCAAACACAATCGCAGACACAAAGATTTTTGACGTGGAAAACCCTTGCAGGAAAAACCACGGGACGATCGGAGTCCAACCCTGAAGAACCTCCACTAATGGAATAAGAGAATACACCCTCTACAAGCTTCTCCCGATCCAACACGGATCACCACAACTCACTTGAAAGAAGAAAATTTTTGATTGCGGACTCCGAAGAACAAGAGATGCCAAAAAATTATTCGAAGCAATATCTCCTTCACAATAGTCCTTAATCCTCTCTCTCTCAAAGATTGTAAAGCACTCTTTGTTTTGAGATGATTTTACAACTAGCATGCATCACCCTTTTATAAGCCCTTGGTAACCCATACATGGAAGGCCAATATATATGGAAACTTTCAATATAAATCAATCATATATTTAATGGAAATCCAATCATAATTAGCTTACCATAATTGGAAACCCAATAATATGGAAAGCTACTATATAAAGGGTCCAATCATAAATATATAATCAAAGTAAATATGGAAATCCAATCATATATTTCCTTACCATATATGTACCAAAATAAAATCCATGCACTCCCCAAGCTTCTCCGACACACGGATGGCGCTCGTCGCTCTCTGGGGTATTCTCCACATAGGTGGGAACCCCACCCACTCCAACACAATCAAATATGATCATGGCCAGGTCGGATTGTAGTTAGCCCAAATTTTTTTTGTTTTTACAAGGCTAGTCCAATTTTTGATCATGGCTATCCCAAATCTTCCCTCCCCCCCAAACCCATTTTTCCCTTCATTTGCAAAATTCCTTCTCTCTCTTCCAAAATCCTCGCCCCTCTCTTCTTCTTCTTCCTATTCTCCTCCACCTCTCCTCAATCCCCAATATCTTCCTCTTCTCACCCACAACTCCTAAATTTTCAACATCTTCCACTTCTCCTCCACCATCCTC
The DNA here is from genome assembly GCA_029216955.1 of Iris pallida. Classification (NCBI taxonomy): domain Eukaryota; kingdom Viridiplantae; phylum Streptophyta; class Magnoliopsida; order Asparagales; family Iridaceae; genus Iris; species Iris pallida. Next base: position 18,457 of record JANAVB010016414.1, read on the forward strand.
CTCTTTTGAAGAAATTAATTCAAGCACACAAATTCTTTATCAATTTATTTCCAAAACCTAGAAATTAATTGAAAAATTCAAGCATCAATTACATTGTTTATTTCAATTCTTTGTAGTCCATTTGAATGAATTAAACTACATACGGAGTAGGAAATTATCCATTAAAATTAAACCCAAGTATGAACGAACGAGAAAACTCCGCGTCGACAAGGACTGCCCAATTTTTTGGCAGTCCTACAAACTGAATGGACTGCCAGAAGAATGGACAGTCCAACTTACAACATGTGTAACTTTGGACTGCCCATTCTTCTGGCAGTCCAACATAAAGACTGGACTGCCAGATAGTTGGGCAGTCCAAAGTTACACATGTTGTGAGTTGGACTGCCCATTCTTCTGGCAGTCCAACATACAGACTGGACTGCCAGATAGTTGGACAGTCCAAAGTTACACATGTTGTGAGTTGGACTGCCCATTCTTCTAGCAGTCCAACATACAGACTGGACTGCCAGATAGTTGGACAGTCCAAAGTTACACATGTTGTGAGTTGGACTGCCCATTCTTCTAGCAGTCCAACATACAGTAAGGACTGCCAGAAAAATGGGCAGTCTTTTGTTTCACATGTTGTGACTTAGGACTTTCCAGTTTTCTGGCAGTCCATTCAGTTTATAGGACTGCCAGGAAATTGGGCAGTCCTTGTTTACACTAGTTGAACATCAATATTATGGTTTCCACAAATATTAGGGTTTGTGCATTATGAGGAGCCTTTGGGTGCCATCAAAATTGGAAATGAGAAGAAAATTAGGGTTTAATTTTTGGATGTTTTCTTCTCATTTTCTTCTTCTCCGTCGATTGAAAATCGAAATTCGAAATAGGAAGAAAAGTAGGATTTAAACCCCCATTATACTTGGAGATAGTGAGAATGAGTTGAGAAAAAAAATTAGGGCTTAAACTCCATCAGAATTCTCATTTTTGTTGTTTTTGTTCTTCTTCTTCCTCTTCTTCTTTTTCTTGTTCTTCTTGTTCGTCTTCTTCTTCTTGGATGAGTTGAGGAAGAAGAACAAAATTAGAAAAATTGGCTTTTATACCAAAGAGTGGGATAGCCATGATAACTTTTTCAATGGCAAACTTGTAGATAAATCAAAAAAAAAATGGATTAGCCTTGATAACAATTGGATGTGCCCATATAAAAAGCCTTTTATTATAGAGTAATGCTACAAGAAACGTGGTCCTGGCCAACACGTTATCGGACTGTCATTGGAGGAGGGTCCCATTTATTATTATTATTATTATTATTATTATTATTATTATTATTATTATTTTTTTGCAAAAAATTACGTATGAAGCATTCAAATTTTGTAAAATTATATAAAAAAGTATGGAAGTTTCGTAAATTACGAGAATAGCATAGAAACGTCCTTAAAGATAGCGTTTTTGGATAGTCCAATTTTTTTGAACAATTGTCAAAAAATTCTCTTTTTAAGGACGTTTTTGAGCAAATTGTGTATTAGTAAACACTTTTAAGGATAGTTAACCAGCCCGGTGAAGTAATTAATAATAAATTTGCTCAAAATTGGACAATGTTCGGAAACTTCAATACTCTATACGTAATTTTTTGGAACAATTGCTCAAAAACAATTGTTTTTGGACAAACGCCCTTAAAAAGAGCGTTTCTATGCTCTCCTTGCAATTTGTGAAACTTCAACGCTCCAGACGCAATTTTATAAAATTTTAATGCTCTATACGGTAATTTACTGTTTTTTGGACATGAGTCATAGGTAGTGTGAGAGGGCGAATTGGAAGAGGAGAGGGGGGGGGAGGGGAGGGCATGTCGATACGGTTAGCATTTCTGTTTATTATAGAAATAATTTAAGAAATACTCTCATTCCAAACGTTGAAACTAGCATATATTCATACTATTTTTTTTTATCTAGCAAATACCACACTCCAATGTAAAAATTTTTTTTTTGAAAAGTGGGGGTATATATTAAATTTTTTTACTATTCCATACTAAAAATGGAGGCATTTTGTTGTTAAAAAAATATTTTGGGTATATACTAGTTTCTGTTGTGGACAATTAGCTCAACCTCTCTTTCAATATATCTCAATGTACATACAAGCCATCCCAACCTCTCTTTATATAGGAAGAGAGAGGTTGGGAGTTACAAAATGAAAAGTCACTTGGAGTTACAAAGGTGAAGAGTCACCATGATGAGAAGAATTACAATAATGAATTACAACACTCCCCCTTGGCTCTTCACAAACTCTGCTTGTAAACACCTCTGAGCTTCTTTGTCGGTCTGTAGCTTGCAGATTCAAAAATGACCACCTACTTGTGCCTCGTTAAAACCTTGCCAAAGAAAAACCCAGTGGAAAAAAAAAACTTTGGTCGAAGGACAAAAGAGTACACACAGGTCAGTGTGATGGGGGTAAACTAACCATTGCAAAGGTGCCTCGTCAAAACCTTGTCAGGGAAAACCCAGTGGGAAAAACCGCTGATCGAAGGACAAAAGAGTACACGATGGTTTAGAAGTATACAACTGGATACTCCCCCTGATTATAATAATCCTTAGTGAATAAGAGATTTGAAATGTGCCTCGTTAAAAACCTTGCCAAGGAAAACCCAATGGGAAAAAACTTGGTCTAAGGGAAAAAGAGTACACAAGCATACATCAGGATGCTCCCCTTTTCATTCGCACTCGACAGGGCGCGGGATATACACACAACAGGGCGTTTGGGGGTGCTCCCCCTCACATGCACACAACAGGGTGCGGGAAACATGTTTCACTTAGGCTAGCTCTGAAAGCTTCCTAAGTCCAATCGCTCTTACATGTTTCTGGAACGAGTGTTTTGGCAGTGACTTGGTGAACAAGTCTGCACGGTTATTCTCCGATCCAATGTGTTGCACTTCAATCTTCTGAAGCGCTTGTTGTTCATGTGTAAAGAACAACTTGGGCGATATGTGCTTGGTAGCATCCCCTTTGATGTAACCATGTTTCGCTTGATCAATAACAGCGGTATTGTCCTCATAGACGACAACAGGTTCATCTGGGTCATATGGAAGATCACATGTACTTCGAATATGGCCAATAACAGCTCGAAGCCATACACACTCTCTAGTCGCCTCATAAAGCGCGAGTAGCTCAGAGTGGTTCGTTGAAGTAGCCACTAAGGTCTGTTTACGAGACCTCCAAGAAATCGTCGTGTTCCCAATGGTAAAGACATAACCAGATTGGGAACGCCCCTTGTGCGGATCAGATAAGTATCCCGCATCGGCGTAGCCAACAAGGGTCGCGTTGTTTCGAGTGCCAAGAGCGTTGGACTCACTCAAAACCGCGTAGGGATAGAACAAGCCCAAGTCCGTAGTACCCTTAAGGTAGCGGAAAATGTCTTTTATGCCATTCCAATGGCGGCGTGTTGGCGCGGTGCTGTGTCGAGCTAGACAATTCACAGCAAACGAGATGTCCGGTCTAGTACATTGGGCCAAGTACAATAAAGCGCCTATTGCACCCAGATAAGAGCACTCAGGACTCAGTATCTCTTCGTCGTCCTCCTTTGGACGGAATGGGTCCTTAGTAATGTCTAGAGAGCGGACGATCATGGGAGTAGCGGACGGCTTAACGTCAAAATGACTAAGCGTCTCAACACCTTTTGGGTGTAGTTTGCTTGATGGACAAGAATTCCATCTTTACGGTGCTCGATCTGCAGGCCGAGGCAAAACCGTGTCTTCCCAAGATCCTTCATCTCGAATTCCCTCTTCAGGATATCAGCAGTTTCTGACAAGTCTTTTTCGGTTCCTATGAGATTCATGTCATCTACATAGACCGCGATGATTGCGTATCCTGAAGTGGATTTCTTTATGAACACGCATGGGCAAAGTTCGTTATTAACGTATCCCAAGCCGATCAAGTATTCGCTTAGGCGGTTATACCACATTCGCCCGGATTGTTTCAATCCATATAGCGAACGTCTCAGTCTAATCGAGAACGCGTTCCGTGGTCGGGAACTACTTGATTCAGGCATCTTTAGTCCTTCAGGGACTTTCATATATATCTCTGTGTCTAGATCCCCGTAGAGATAGGCTGTGACCACATCCATGAGCTGCATATTCAGTTTTTCGGAAACTACTAAACTGATTAAGTAGCGGAACGTTATGATGTCCATTACGGGAGAATACGTCTCCTCGTAATCAATTCCAGGGTGTTGTGAGAAGCCTTGCGCCACAAGGCGAGCCTTGTATCGCACAATCTCATTTCTCTCATTACGCTTCCTTAGGAAAACCCATTTGTGACCAACTGGTTAACATTGGGTGGTGTTGGAGCAACGGGTCCAAACACACTTCTTTTCGCTAAGGAGTCTAGTTCAGCCTGGATTGCTTGTTTCCATTGTGACCAGTCCGTTCGTCGTTGACACTCGGCAACACTACGAGGTTCCATGTCATCATTGTTCATAATGTCAGTGGCCACTGAGTATATGAACACATCATCGATGACAGTTTTGTTTCGCTTCAAAATATCGTCTAAGCTAGCATACTCGACGGATATTTCGAGGTTATCGGCATGATTAGGAATAGGCGTTTCATCTGGAACGCGCTCTTCTAATACATCGCCGTGATCCTTAATGATCTCATGTGGCAAAACGCTTTTAACAAGATTTCTCCGCTTCCGGGGCAGAATATCTTTGGAACCAACCGGTCTTCCCTTCTTCTTGGGAATAACGGCGGACTGGACGGCCGATGGCAGCGTCCTTTGCTCGGCGGGTTCGACCGGAGCAACATGTTTCACAGGAACATGACGTCTCTCAGGACGTCTATCCTTGCAGGCACATTTGCAGCAGGTGTAATTGATCTTGTGACTTTTGCTAGGTCGCTAAATGCATCTGGCATTTGATTTGCAATATCTTGCAGACCTAGAATCCTCTGCACTTCCTTATCACTATGTGCAGAGGGGGGATCATGATGAGCAAAAGCGGGCACATGCCACGCTAATTCACGTCGTTCCTCATCAACGTTAGCGTGCATTTCTCCCCCTAACGACGGGAAGATTGCCTCATCAAAGTCACAATCCGCGTGTCTCGCGGTAAAGAGATCGCCTGTCAAGGGCTCTAAATAGCGAATGATGGACGGGGAGTTATAACCGACATATATTCCCCGTCGCTTCTGAGGTCCAAATTTTGAACGCCTTATCGGCTCAATTGGAACGTTGACTAGGCACCCAAACACGCGTAAATGTGAGATATCAGGCTCACATCCAGTAACCAGCTGGTACGCGGAAAGTGGTTGGGTGGCCATGGGCCTCAGACGGACCAAATTTGCAGCGTGCAAAATTGCATAGCCCCATGCAGATAGTGGGAGTTTGGTGCGCATAACCAAGGTCCTCGCTATCACTTGCAGTCGCTTTATAAAAGCTTCCGCTAGGCCATTTTGGGTATGAACATACGCAACAGGATGTTCAAGATTTATTCCCAAAGTCATGCAATAGTCATCGAAAGTCTTCGATGTAAACTCCGCGGCATTATCAAGTCTAATAGACTTTATCGGATAATCCGGATGGTGAGCCCTTAACTTAATGATCTGGCGAGGAGTTTAGGAAACGCTGCATTTCGGGTGGACAACAACACTACGTGTGACCATCTAGTCGATGCATCAACCAAAACCATGAAGTATTTAAATGGTCCGCATGTTGGTTGGATTGGTCCACAAATATCTCCATGAATTCTCTCAAGGAATTGGGAAACCAATCTCGTAGGTTTCACATGGAGTGGCTTGAGATTCGTCTTTCCAATCGAGCAAGCTTGGCATAGGCTTTTCGGATTTATAAAAATTCTTTCCTCCAAGAGGATGCCCATGCGATGCATTCATAGTACGAAGCATCGTATTTTGACCCGGATGACCCAGCCGGTCATGCCATAGCATAAAAGTCCTCTCATCAACTGGCGCTCGGCGAATGATGAGATTACTCTCGATGTGTGTATCGTAGTAAGATACAAACCACTTGAAAGACATTTCAACTTCTCCAATATACGCTTTTGGCCGTACTGAGTGGAGGTAATGAAAAGATACTCGAAGCCATGTTCTCGAGCAGTTTCAACATGAAATCCGTTTTCTCGAATATCCTTAAAACTCAGTAAGGTACGACTGGACCTTGGAGAATATAAGGCCTCTGATACTTCAACGGGAGTACCATTGGACAACGAAAAACGGGCTTTGCCAAAACCTTGAACAAGGGTTGAGGGTCCCGAAATGGTTGTCACTGAGGTTACTTTAGGCGTATAAGAGATAAAGTATGATTTATCTCTCAAGATAGTGTGAGTCGTTCCACTATCAACCAAACAATCCACTGCCCCGTGGTCCATGCCTATAAGTAAAGAAAATTAAAGTTTGTCACACGTTTGAGGAAAGTGCTCGAAATAGAACTTTAATTTATCGAGAAAACAGAAAATACAAACCACCAAAAGTTTCATGACTTAAATCAAACATAGATAGAAAATGGAGATTTATTCTTCCATTTCTGCTACAAAATCGGGGGTCTCAAGATTTAGATTTTCGCATTCGTTGACCAGATTTGCTTCGGCCCGGCGCCCCTTGTGATAGTTATTAACTTCTTGGGGGGTCGCCCTGCAAGTCCGTTGCATATGACCATAAGCACCACATTTGTAGCAGAGAGTAGGCGCTTGGCCTTCCACTCTCGCTTTGGGACGACTGGCCCGTTGGTTCTTACCATGAGACTGCCTAGGAGTCAAAGGTCCTTGGTTCTTGTTAGAACCTCGCTTTGGGTGGCGAGACTTAAACTCGCCTCTGTTCCTTGGCTGGGACGACTGGCCCTTGTCTCGTTTCCACCGTGGATTTGGTCCACGGAGAGCGTTTGCATCAGGCATTGGAATTGCCTTTGTTCCAGCAGGACGAGAATTGTTGTTTCTCATTAAAATGAGACTGTTCTTCTCGTCTAGTAAAAGCTGGGTGATGAGCTCGGGAAACTTGGTGAACTTAGACTGACGGTATTGCTGGAGCAAGTTGTCAGTGGAAGGAAATGTGGTGTATGTTTTCTCCAATAGATCACTGTCGGTTAATATCTCACCGCAGTATTGGAGAAGTGATCGAATCCTGCAGACTTCATTGTTGTAATCAGTTACACTCTTGAAGTCTTGGAAGCGCAGGTTCAACCAGTCATGGCGTGCTTCAGGTAGCCATATGGTCTTCTGGTGGTCGAAGCGCTCTTTCAAAGAGTCCCATAGCGTCTTCGGCGAGGATATTTCAATGAACTCCGACTTCATAGCGTCAGATAAATGCCTACGGAATAGAATCATCGCTTTGGCGTTCATTGAGCGAGTGACTTCCACTTCACGCTCTTCCTCGTTATAGATGACGTCCAAGAGGCCCTGCGCATCTAGATGGTTCTGGATGTCTTGCGTCCAGTCCAAGTAGTTCTTGCCAGAGGCTTCAAGGATGGGAAAATCAATCTTGATCGACATTTTTCTACAACAGGAGAAAAAATCTTGATCAGTCAACATATAAAACGACAGGTTTATATGGATTTGGTTTGTATAAGCAACAACAAACAATCGTAAATAAAAACAACGGTTTTGAAAAAACGATTTTTGTTTAAAAATTATCTTCTTATATCGATCGACGGGCCGATATAGAGAGTTCAATTAATTTCTTGCAAAAATGCATAATTATAAATACAATTTGAGCAAAAAATAATATTCGGTCAACTCCTTTCAGTAGCTCTACGTGAATATGACCAGGCGGAAAAATGGGGGAGGAGGGTCACCGGGGACCTCTTAAGAACCAAGCCCCAAGTTCTTTCTGACATCATACCCAAGTAGATGAGCCTATTCGGAGAGACTTCATAAAATTTTTGTCAAATGTAAGAATAAATAAGATTTTTCAAGAAATTCACGCTATTTGCGAATTGTGCAAAATAGGTGACAATTTAGTGCGTGCTTAAAATGAGCGTTGCCTTTGAAAAATTATTAGCCAAAAAAAATAATTTTGGGAGGCCCAAATTTGGCGGTGCCAGAATTTGTTTATATAGCCAAAACCAAATTTTTAATTTTTAAGCCATTACGCTAAAAAAAACGTACAACATAAGCAAGCAACAGCACACAAAAGAATTGGTGCCTAAGCAAGCGGCAAAAAAATATCAACTATTTTTTCGACGTCTAATGAAGCGACGCCAAAAAAATAGCGAGAAAAAAAATACAATTTTATTATCCATCTGTTACAACGATTACTGAATAACATAAAAAATGTTACTGAGGTGCTCGCCAGGGCACAGATGGCACTGAGGTGCTCGTCGGGGCTCTTTCTTACCGTACTGTGGAAGAAAGCGGGGCAACGGTACGCGAACGTCGAGGCGAGCGGTACGTCGGGTCTCCGGCGTTGCACGAGCAAAGTGCTGATAACGTGTTGTGGACAATTAGCTCAACCTCTCTTATCAATATATCTCAATGTACATCAACAAGCCATCCCAACCTCTCTTTATATAGGAAGAGAGAGGTTGGGAGTTACAAAATGAAAAGTCACTTGGAGTTACAAAGGTGAAGAGTCACCATGATGAGAAGAATTACAATAATGAATTACAACAGTTTCAACATTTAGAATGAAGGTATTTGCTTAGATTATCCCTAAATTATATTACAGGCCAATGCCACCTTGGCCTCCTAATGGTTGAGCCCTCGAGTAGGGACAGTTTTGTGAATCCTTTAATTGAAATGTTTAAAGAAAACCGTACTTACTCGAGCATCAAAAGCTTTTATTTTTTTAGATACTGTCTGTCAATTTAGAGAAATTACTTTGTGAATGATAAACTCGTATGATAACCTTTTTATGATATTTGACAATTGTTTTTTTATTTTACTATTATTATTATTTTTACACTTCATCATTTTATCGTTGGACGGCTATTTACCATCCTACCGAATAATTTCTCGACGGGCTCCCTTTGGTTCCAAAGCGAGGGACGAGAGCAGGGTTGCAGAAGAATAACCCCTCAAGTACTTGTTTCATATGCATCATCAATTACATAAAACTGACTAATCATGTTGAACTAACCCCAAAAATGAAAAGTTGCAACTAAAAGGCAAATGCTACAACCAACGTGTAAGAAAGCAATACAACCAATTACTATTCAGTAAATAAATGTTATTTATAAGGACACATCATATTTTGATCGGAATTAGTTTAGATTGGGGTTAGACCAGATTTGAAAAAAAATTATTCAGGACAGTCTATTTTTTATTCATAGGGCTGTTCCAACCCAACCCCGCATCGACTAGAACTGTCCAATTTTCTGATAGTCCTACAAACTAGCAAGTAAAACAAAAGACTGTCCAGTTTTCTGGCAGGACTGACTATATGTAGGACTGCCAGAGATAGTCATGAGTAATTTTTTCAATGACAAATTTGTAAATAAATTAAACTTAGAAATGAGATAGTCCTAATCAAAATATGATGTTCTCTTATAAATAATCTAAATAAAATACACCGATAGTTCTAAGACACCAACATCTAGATCAGCGGGCGAATCCGAATGATCGTTGTGGTCAGGAAAAAAAGACATAAAAGCTCTATCAAGATTCAAGATGGCGAACGATCAATGGATAAAACAGACAATGCAGTAAAAGTTCGGAAGGTTATGCCGGACACCATTAAAAAAAACACCTTGATCAGCGGAGTCGATTGGATTCTAGCATACTTAGAATATTCATAAACCGGATGTTCTTGTTTGATTAATTATACATAATCTAAAACAAGTATACACAACACAGCAAATGTACAATGGAGGTTTCCTTAGGCCGATCGAGGTTGCGGCAACAGCAGTGCTTTCGTATCCGCTTCCTGCGACGACGACGACTGCTGCTGTCCTTGATGATCCCCTCCGAGCTGCCAGCTCCAGACTATGTCCTTGAGCTTAGGCTTCAGCTCCTGGTTGTAGAAGTTGTGGCATTCCCACGTGTCCCCCGCGGACTTCTTCATTTCCACCATGTGGAAGTTCGGAGTGACCTGGAAGATCTCGGCGTCGATCGCCACCTGCCCCTTCCGGCCCTCCTTGCACCCCTGCAGCTTCACCGTGCCGGCCTCGGTCCTCCTCACCTTGAACCCCCTCTCCAGCGTCGCGATCTCCTCCAGCTTCGACACGATCTCCGTGGCGGACTTCTTGCTCGTGAAGCTCGCCCGCAGGTGCTCCTGCGGCCGCTTGTGGCCCCTCTCCCCTCGAACAGGCCCGAGAGGTCGAACCCCGGCGCCCGCGATATGATGTCGAACGCGTTCAGGGACACGCACTTCAGGTCCCGGCCGCCGAACGCCTTGGCGACTTCGCGATCGGCTTCCGCTATCCGGTGCTGCGGCGACTCGGCGGCGGGGGGCTGCTGCTGCTTGGATAATCCGCTTCGGACCCACGGGTTCGATAGGATGGCGGGGATGGTGATCCTCGAGCTCGGGCTCGGGTCGAGGATTCGGGCCAGGAGCCGCCTGACCTCCGGAGGGAACCACGGCGGGCACTTGAACTCCCCCTTCATGATCTTCTGGTACAGCACGACCAGGTTGCCGTCGTTGAAGGGGAGGAAGCCCGCCAGGAGGACGTAGAGGATGACGCCGCAGGACCAGATGTCCGACTTGGCGCCGTCGTAGCCCCGCCTGCTCAGGACCTCGGGGCGACGTAGGCCGGCGTGCCGCAGGCTGTATGGAGGAGCCCGTCGGTGCGGCGGGAGTCGCCGAGGGCGCTGAGGCCGAAATCGGATACCTTTCGGAACATGATTTTGTTAGGCTGGTCCGAAATGTATCGGACACGATTAATCAGGAAACACGTGTTGTATCTGTGTCATTAGGTCTTTGTCAAGAGTCCTTGCAATATCTCTACTAATAACCAATATAAGTTGGGTTAACTCAAAATTGAGCCGAAATATCTTTACTAATATAAGTTGGCTTTAAAACGGTTCAAAATTGGACCTAAGTTCTTATAAATTCTAAATCAATTAACTAAAAATACTTAAAAAATAAATTCTAAAACAAAATTTCTTTCCTCTCTTCTCTTCCGCACAACCCAAAACCTTCTCTTCTTTTTCCACATATATTCATAACAAAGTTAATTAAAATATAAATAAATTTATAACAAATCTTAATTTAAATATATAAAAAAAACATATAACAAAGCTTAATTCAAACATATTTAATATTCAAATTTAACAATATTAATTTTTCTTTTTATTTACAACGCACATGAATTTACTAATAGTCTCTAATGCAAATGCATATGGAGGAAGTGCATAAGACAGTCGTGTTGTCAGTATCTTTTGCACATATCTTTGTATCCCATGTAATCATTCATCTCTATTTTGTATCGACATTATAGAATATTACATGTTACATATCCAGTTCACATTTTAGATTTCACTATTTGTAGTTGGATCGATATTATATATTAGGCTAATTGATACTGAATAATCATTTTTTGGTATTTTAATATCTATATTATATTTAATAAGTTAATACTCTAACATTCATAAACTATCAGTATTTTGCAGTTAGATATCACTCCCTACTGTGAATGCTTGTTTCTTTCCAATTGATATAGCTGGCTACAACTCATTTTCGTTATCAAAGCCTGGATAAAGCTTTGATACTTAATGGTGAAAAGTATCGCATGTAATACTTAACGGTGAAGAGTATGGCACGTTACTTTGTATCACTGTACCTTAAATTAATTTTCAAACAGGCGATTCCTGGCAATTAGTGGCGAATTCTTGGTTTACAAAAACCAGCTACTTTGACGTCCAGATCAAATTAACATGCAAATTTAGACAAGTCTATTTAAGGCTGTTTTGGGGGTTGGGCAGAGCAAGGCTTTGGTTAACTTTTTCCAATTTTTTTCTTTACTGAAATTTTTTTATTAATTTTTTTTAAAATTAGGATTAAAAAGTTCTAGATGGTCATCTAACATGTTAACAGAAAGAATAATGTGCTAAAAAAGTTCACAATATTAATTTGTCAAAATAATAATCTAAAGTGCCAAAAATTACGAGTTAAAAATATTTAAGTAAAACTAATCATATATAATTATTAGCATCTATGAATAATATAATATTTAATTATTGTTATAGTAATTACATTGAACTTTCTGTTATCATTTTTTTTTTCCTTTTAGTATTAGCATATATGAATAATATAATCTGTAGTGCCCCGTCCCGCTTAGTAAATCGGAGGAATTGAAACGCCGACGACGTTCGGCCTTAGCCTTGCAACGGCTGCTGGAAGACATCGCTCGGTCGAGGCGACCGCTCGCTCAGGTGGGGTAGTTTCGGTGAACTTGCCTCATCTTTGCCTTCACATAATAATACACTTGTTTTCAACTTGCACAAGTAGGCTTAATAATAAAAGAGATGAATCCACATAGCAAAAGGGAATAATCCCGATGGGTCGAAATGAGTTAGAACATGGAAAAAGGTCCAACGGTCGGCTTAGAATTGGTGCACGGCGTGCTTTGAAAATGACACGGTCCTTCGTCCCGTGGCTCGGGAGGAGGAATGTTGGTCTTCGGTGCAAAAGCTAAGAGTTAGCCTAAGTCATAGGCGTCGCCCACATGAATGCTTGATAAAGCGTGCACGGTTCCATTGTGCAAGGCTTGGCATAGCCTTTGCTCGTCCCTCGGGTTAAGTCGTAGGCTTGAGTAAGTTAGGCAAAGTTATGCCGGTCGACCTAAGTCATTTCAGGTGCTGTCCCGCTCATTCTGCGGTTGTCAAGTTAAGTAGTCCCTCGATCCCAAGGTCCGTCATAAGAGGTAAGGCTTGGGCGACAGCGTCGCATAGAGTTCAAATTGGCTTAAGGCACGATGCACGGACTTAGTGTTTAAGGCAAGGACTATAAATGAGTCAAAGTGAGTTTGAGAAAGGACTATCAAATAGGCGTTCATGAGTTGAACCAAATGATAGGGTAACAAGGAAAGACTGCTCCCGACCGTGGATCGTCGAGGGGTCTCAAGGAAGGAATGCCCGCGACCGTGGGTCGTCGGGGGGTCTCAAGGATAGAAGTCTTGGTTTTGGTAGAAGAATGACTGTGTGAGACGTCAGTTTGTGTTGAGTCTTGCATGGTCATTTGACAACTTGTCGACAAGGACGATGAACCCTCGAGCGGTAACCCCTGGGCCATGGGGGCCGACTCGGCCTAGGAGGGAACAGGGTATAGTCGTGCGTAAGGTTTTGGCACAGGTTAAGCGGGACTTGCAACGGGCTAGCTACTTGCGTCGAAAGGATCCCGATTAACAAAACTATACGTCAAGGTATGGCTTGTGATGCCAGTGGCCAAGTTCATATAGATGTCGGCAAATAGCGGCTAACCGCGTGTATGCCTTTGGATTGAGTTGAGTTGAAGGTGTGTACAGTTAGAACACAAAGTTCGGGCCTAAGATTGGATTTCAACATAGGCGTCGTGCTTCGGCACGAGAGGTGGAGTCAAGTCTTGAGTTGTCGGCATATAAGTTCCTTAAGTTGGTTGAGTTGTTTGAGTTAAGTCGGGAAACCGTCGCAAGGCAAAAGTGGGTCGACATAAGTTCAGAAGTCTTGATTGGGTCAGTTGGTGGTCAAAGTAGCAAGGGCCACTAGGCGGCAAGGGCCGCGAGGCGGCGATATGGTTAAGTCTTACTGAATTGCGAGGCACGGCCTCAGCAAGGGTTTGTAGCACGGTCACACAGAAAAGGGAGCTTCATCGCGTAGTTGCGTCTCTGATTTAAGCCGTAAGGTAAACACGACTCGATAGGTTAACGTTGTTGGCACGGGAAGGGTCATGAGGCAAGGTATGAGTCGACATTGTTGTGCAAGCACGGGACGGTCTAATGACACAAGGTAGGCAAGACGTTGGTCATAAAACTGATCCTAAGGCAAGACTAGAAAGACAATTGATAAGAAGGGACTATGTTGCACAAAGTAAAATAAAACGTGCGGATTTTGTATGGGTGGGCGAGGAGCTCATTCCACCAGTACAGTTGAGTACTGACACCCACATAGTTTACATGTGCAGACACAGGTAGAAGCTCGTGGCGCGGAGCTCGCTTGGATGCGTCGAGGCACGGAGTTCCTTGGCGACTCGAAGCGTGCGGCCGCATGGAGAAAAGACTTATACGGGACATAATGTATGGACATCGTCTTCCGAAGCTTCCGATCAAGACTTGTAACTGAGAGATGAGAGAGAGCTGAGTGACTTGTAAATGTGAGATGAGTGAGCTTGAGTGATTTTAACATTGGCCTTGCGCCCCACTGTAACCTTGGTTTCAATATCAATAAAAGAGTTTCTTTTGAATGACTTGTGTTTGTTCTAAATGTCCGCTGCATGTTCAATGTCTCTGCTTGGGACTTCTCTACGACGATCCCGTCGCAGCCGCTGAAATCGGCCGTTATGGAACCCGCCTTGCACGAGCGCAATCTAGGCTCGTGCGGCATCATGCCTTAGCGAGGACGACTCCTACGGGAGGGGGCGTGACATAATGGTATCAGAGCACGGCTTTACGTCCTTGGACTATCGATTGAATTCTTTAACTCGTTGTTCCGTAAACTCTGGTTGTGCTTCCGCAAGTTGATATCGTTGGTGTGCTCTCTCTCAATTGTCCCACGGGATGTCCATACAATAAGTCTATCTATTTTGCAAACATAGGAGAACAGTTTTTGATAAGAAACAAAAAGAGGGTTTACGTAAGCATGGTTGGCTAAGTCGGACTGGGCATATATACCAAGGATTGTGTCGACCTTAGCAAAGTCGAGTGCGGGATTCATAATATTTCGAACAAGGATGGGTTGGACTTGGTTGAGTAAGGGATGACTGTCGATAGGGGTACTATCGAGCGACGATATCGTCGGTGCGATATAGATGGTCGTGCTTGGAAATTGAGGAATGGTTCGAACGGGATTTGAAAAGTCGATTTTGATTCAAAGGATAGTTTTGAGAATTTGTTGAATGACTTCATTCCTGAGTGGTGTATGCGATGGGCTCAGGAATGACGATCGATCGATTAAGGATTCGGGGGTGTCGATGAGTCTATCAGCAAGCGTCGCGTTATGCAAAGCCATAGATTGAGTATCAATGAATAAGTCTTAGTCTTGAAGTTTGACGAGTGGATTCGAACAACCTAGAATTGACGCGCACAGAACGTGCAAAGGATTGAGGATTACGCAAGTATGAAACGCGAAAACGATTGAGTAGGTGAAATCGAATCGAGAAAAGTTAGGGTGTACGAGTGGATGACTTAATCGAGGAAATTGATATAGATCGTATACGAAAAGTTAGCACGACAGGTGGATAGCGTGCATAAAAGTTTTGATTTTGAAGTTACGCAAATGACTCTAAGGATTGGATTGAATGTTGTTCGATGATTGAGTTAGCAAAGGATTGATGCGAATTGAGAAAATACGTTGGTCGGTGACTTAAGATAGATGGATGAACAATACGCAAATTTGGGTTTGAGAAATTGATGTTGCGAATGATTTGAGGGATAATGATCGAACTTGATTTTGAATGTCGAGGAGATTATCCAGTCGGATGATAGCATCGTTCGCACGACTCAGAACTTGTTGCAAAGGAAGATCGTCAGGTTACGCATATCATCGATGATATTGAGGCGTATCAAAGATCGATATGCGATAACTCGGGGGTACTCTGACTCGACGAATGACGATCGTGCAAGTGTTATTGTTCGGTTGGATGCGATACTTAGGATTTTGATCGAGATGAATGTTGGATGAAAATGATCGTGTCTTGATGGTTACGTTGATAGCCACAACGTCGACGATCTTTTCTTGTGCGAGCGCAACTCCAGCCTCGCACATGCGTTGCGTCGAATTTGGGGCGATTGTTCCGCATGAACGCTGACATGGTGATTCATGTCGCGGGAATGATCGAACTAAAAAAATCAGGACGCGGCAACTTTGATTGTCTCGACTTGTCGGTTTGATGCGGAGGAAAACTCGGGGATTTGTAGGACTTGCGATTGATGATTGAATAGACTTGAGGATTGAGTAGGTCCAATCCGCACATCGAGAATGAATTAGTCTAGACACAAACAAGAGTTACGTCCCGATAAGGATAATTATCCCACGGGAGCGTACATGGTGATTCATGCCCACGTGGATAATATGACTCGCATGAGATCGGGGCACAACGTTTTGTTAAGTCAGACGACCTTGTGATCGTTTGCGTGAATTGGGATAGATGACTTAGATAGTATGGAATGCGAATTATGGTTTAGCGATGAATTGTGTCGTAGCGTGCTTGACTTGGAAGGATTGATAGGCGGATTACGTCGAACGTGTTCGAAGGGATAGACTATGCAAAACGGCTTGAGGAACGAGCGATATTGATATGTCGTAGAATTGGTCGAACGTGAATTATCATAGAATGGCTTTGCTGAATGACTCAGACCCGTACGAAATATTGGGATGTGTGTAGGTAATCTATGCTCGAAGTTTAGAAATCAGAGTGATGCGAGCTTGGGTAGAAAATCCCGTACTATCAACTTGGTTTGACCTTAGGATGGGGTCAGTGTTGATATCATTGTTTGGGAACTATGATTCCAATACTGATGGAAAGATATAGCCTAGCAGTTAGGCAGACGTTCCGGTGCGGAGCGATAGGAATGGTGAAGGCACCACTCATGAGGCTCGGTTGACATGCATGTATATCAAGGACGCTTGAATGCGTGCACGATCCGACTCGAGTGGTGGTGGCGGGATTCGCTATCACGAGGCTTGGTTGAAATGCATGTAATTTGGGGACGCCTAAGATATGTGCACGATCCATACTAAGTGATACGTTGAATTCAAGTAAGATTTGAGGAACGAGGAAGTATCGAGGATTTTGAGATAATAAGTTTTGAAGAAAGGATTGAGGGTAGTGCGAGCGTGGCTCGAATTTGAGTAAGGCATAGGAGAATTGTGTGCGAGAGTTCTCGAATGTTGAGTAAAGTGATAAGTCGATAAGTGTACTCAGTTAGTTTCTAGGACGAAATTTTTCTGAGTGGTGTATGATGTAGTGCCCCATCCCGCTTAGTAAATCGGAGGAATTGAAACGCCGACGGCGTTCGGCCTTAGCCTTGCAACGGCTGCTGGAAGACATCGCTCGGTCGAGGCGACCGCTCGCTCAGGTGGGGTAGTTTCGGTAAACTTGCCTCATCTTTGCCTTCACATAATAATACGTTTGTTTTTAACTTGCACAAGTAGGCTTAATAAAAAGAGATGAATCCACATAGCAAAAGGGAATAATCTCGATGGGTCGAAATGAGTTAGAACATGGAAAAAGGTCCAACGGTCGGCTTAGAGTTGGTGCACGGCGTGCTTTGAAAATGACACTCGATCCTTCGTCCCGTGGCTTGGGAGGAGGAATGTTGGTCTTCGGTGCAAAAGCTAAGAGTTAGCCTAAGTCATAGGCGTCGCCCACATGAACGCTTGATAAAGCGTGCACGGTTCCATTGTGCAAGGCTTGGCATAGCCTTTGCTCGTCCCTCGGGTTAAGTCGTAGGCTTGAGTAAGTTAGGCAAAGTTATGCCGGTCGACCTAAGTCATTTCAGGTGCTGTCCCGCTCATTCTACGGTTGTCAAGTTAAGTAGTCCCTCGATCCCAAGGCCCGTCATAAGAGGTAAGGCTTGGGCGACAGCGTCGCATAGAGTTCAAATTGGCTTAAGGCACGATGCACGGACTTAGTGTTTAAGGCAAGGACTATAAATGAGTCAAAGTGAGTTTGAGAAAGGACTATCAAATAGGCGTTCATGAGTTGAACCAAATGATAAGGTAACAAGGAAAGACTGCTCGCGACCGTGGGTCGTCGAGGGGTCTCAAGGAAGGAATGCCCGCGACCGTGGGTCGTCGGGGGGTCTCAAGGATAGAAGTCTTGGTTTTGGTAGAAGAATGACTGTGTGAGACGTCAGTTTGTGTTGAGTCTTGCATGGTCATTTGACAACTTGTCGACAGGGCGATGAACCCTCGAGCGGTAACCCTGGGCCATGGGGGCCGACTCGGCCTAGGGGGAACAGGGTATAGTCGTGCGTAAGGTTTTGGCACAGGTTAAGCGGGGACTTGCGACGGGGCTAGCTACTTGCGTCGAAAGGATCCCGATTAACAAAACTATACGTCAAGGTATGGCTTGTGATGCCAGTGGCCAAGTTCATATAGATGTCGGCAAATAGCGGCTAATCGCGTGTATGCCTTTGGATTGAGTTGAGTTGAAGGTGTGTACAGTTAGAACACAAAGTTCGGACCTAAGATTGGATTTCAACATAGGCGTCGTGCTTCGGCACGAGAGGTGGCGTCAAGTCTTGAGTTGTCGGCATATAAGTTCCTTAAGTTGGTTGAGTTGTTTGAGTTAAGTCGGGAAACCGCCGCAAGGCAAAAGTGGGTCGACATAAGTTCAGAAGTCTTGATTGGGTCAGTTGGTGGTCAAAGTAGCAAGGGCCGCTAGGCGGCAAGGGCCGCGAGGCGGCGATATGGTTAAGTCTTACTGAATTGCGAGGCACGGCCTCAGCAAGGGTTTGTAGCACGGTCACACAGAAAAGGGAGCTTCATCGCGTAGTTGTGTCTGATTTAAGCCGTAAGGCAAACACGACTCGATAGGTTAACGTTGTTGGCACGAGAAGGGTCATGAGGCAAGGTATGAGTCGACATTGTTGTGCAAGCACGGGACGGTCTATTGACACAAGGTAAGCAAGGCGTC
>JANAVB010016415.1:0-27500 GCA_029216955.1 Iris pallida
GATTTCTATCCTTCTAACTCTCTTCTTCTAATTCTTTATATTCTTCTTCTTCTAATCCTATTTTCCTTTCCCTCATTCTCTTCTAATCCTCTTCTCATTTTTCTTCTCAACTCTTCTTCTAACTCTTTCTTCTAACTTCTTACTTTTCTAATCCACTAACTTCTTCTAATCTTTCCTCTTCTCATTCTCTCCTCTAATTCTTCTTTCTAACTAACTTATATCTATCCATATTATATATATATATATATATATATTATATATATATTATATTATATATATATATACATACATATATATCTACATAGGGGGGTTTATAGGGGTTAAATGGAGGTTTTTAAGGGGGCTAAAGGGGGACTGCTCTGCAGCTGCTGCTACTGCCTGTTGCTGCTGCAGCTGCTGCTAGCTGCTGCTCCTACTGCTGCATACTGCTGCTGCAGTTGCTCCTCTTCCCCCTCTCTTCATCTCTTTACTTCTCCTCCTACTCTTCTATCTCTCTCTCTCTCTCTCTCTCTATATATATATATATATATATATATATATATATATATATATATATATATATATATATATATATATACCTATCTAGATATCTATATATCTATCTATCTATATATCTATCTATATCCTTATATCTATCTATCTGTATATCTAACTATCTAACCATCTATCTATATATATATTCACATACATATCCATATCTATATGTAAATACATACACACACATACACATTTATATAGACACACGCAAACATACTCTCACACAAGCACTCACACACTCTCACAAACACACACACACTCTCACAACACAAACACACACCACCACTCTCACAAACACACACACACTCTCACAACACACACACCACCACACTCTCACAAACACACACACACTCACAAACACACACACACTCACAAACCACTACCACTCTCTCACACAACACCACTCTCTCATGACACTCATTCTCACACACCATCACCACTACCATTCTCCTACACACACACAAATACATATAATTATATATACTCATATATATATATATATATATATATATATATATATATATATATATATATATATATATATATATATATATATATATATATATATATATATATATATATATATATATATATATATACCATTCTATATATAAAAACCCTTAATTAATCCTTAACCTAGATTTCTAGGAAAACCTACAAATTCTAGGGCAAAGTGTGGAGAATCATCTCCTCTACAATAATTGTGAAGGGAATAAATGCTAAAGAGGAATAAATGATGAATTTATAGCATACCTAGATTAGGTTTTGCTTGAGGAAGAAAAGAGCTTGGAAAGAAAGAAAGAAATTTGAGAGAGAGAGTGTGTTTGCTTTGTTGTGAAGCAAAGGGGGTAGGTTCTTCTTGTGGCCGGCCGTGGTTGTAGTGCCCCGTCCCTACATCGTGCCCCGTACTCTGTCCACGGGGTGCGCGAGAAAGGAACACTGTCGCTATCGATTCGGTCGGGACCGATAGGTCGGGATCGACCGAGTCGATCGAACGGAAACTGTTGAATTAAGATCCAGTCTTCGTTATGAAATGTCCTTCTTCGGAACCAAGTCCCATATTCAACGGGTTGTGCCTCGAGGATTGTTTCTTCTGCGGCTGAGTCGGGAGAGACCTTCCGTTGCTCTGGTTTTCATGCCGCACTTGATTTGGCTTTGGTTTTCGTGAATACGTTTCCGCGAATGTTTTCGATGGGTTTTTGTGATGCATTTTCGAGCTTCGCATTCATATCGAATATCCTTGAATTATACAGTGTTCTAATCAGTTGCTTATGCGATTGCAGGTGATCGCGTAGGCGACGTCAGCGCAGCCAACCGGTCGCTCGCTTGAAGCAAGGCTAAGGCGAGTGGCTGACCTCCTTCGTCCCGTCCCTCTACTTCAAAACTCAATATATGAAGTAAAATAAATGCTTGTCATAATAGTGTAGAAAGAATGAAATCGTGGCACGATACTTCACAAAACACTTGTTAACGAACTGCCGGTTTTGGAAATGGAAAACATGCTTCCCTATGCAATTATACTTGGTCTATGCCAAACCAATGAATGAATCAATTAACGCTTATCGCAATGATACGGATAAATGAGTAAATCAACTAAGTTCCAAAGAAAACGGTCATTGGACAACTTGTCGACAAGGTGTAGTTTCCTCGAACGGTTACCTAGGCCAAGGGACCGATTCGGCCCGGGAGGAACGAGTGTATAGCAAGTGCCAGCCTTTCATCGGCGCGAGTTATGCGGGGAACTTTCGTACAGGGCTCGCTACCCGACGCAAAAGGGTCACCGTCTAACTCAGCTTTATGTCCGCAATGGCTTGAAATTGCCAGTGGCCTTCACACCCCTTCTTCACTATTTAACAAGTGCACGGAACACGGGATAAAATGTGATAGTTGCTTAATGTTACATAATTTCATATGCTTGCCTCAAAACATGTTAACATACAAATCGAGCAGGATGGTTAGAAAGATCATTGAAATAGCTAGCCAACATGTTTACGAAACTTCTTGAATCAAATGCAGAGCTTGGATTTAATTAGCCATTCGCCAGTACATGTGTTTCGTGCTGATCCTCGCTCCTTGCAGGTCCCGCGAACCAGGAAGGACGTGCCAGCTAGCTCGGCGACGTTCATGACTTTTGAAGCTTCGGCCGTGCGTCGAAGACTCTCTCTCTGCGACTCCCTTTTTGAAAGCTCTCAACAGTCCAAGGAAGATGACTCAGCATCCCTCCCATCCAGGTCACTGGAATACTTGTGTATATTGAGGGATGTGTGCATTGTATGGAACGACTATCTCATCGGCACTCTTTTGTAATCGAGTCATGTTGTAGCCCGCGCGGCAATGAGTCTTGTACCGGAGTCTATAAATGTTGTTCATTATCAATAAAGAATCAAGTTCCTTTAAATATTGTGTGATTCAATTTGTCTGCATACTCTCTTAGATCTCGTGACTCGGATTGCCTTATGACTATGCCTTGTGCGATCGCAAATTAGGTTCGCACGGCATCACGTCCAGGGGACGACTATCGATTCGACAGAATCGGGACATGACATAATGGTATCAGAGCACGGCTTTACGTCCTTGGCCTCTAGTGTCGAATTCTAGTCTCCGACCGTTGACCTCGTGTCGATGAGAAGAATTGTTCCATACGCTGAACCCAGGACATTTCCTGAAAACTAACGAGAGTTGCCATTTCCTTTTCCCTGCAGTTACCGGAGCTCAGACGGAAGACGAGACGAGCGCTTCCAGCTGCTCAAGTGCTTCCAGTCTCGAGCATTCCGTCAACCCACGGGAATGACCCCTACTGTAGCCGAACCTTCTGGCGACCCGATGCAACGTATGCTGCAGATGCTTGAAATGCAGCAACGTCAAAACGAGCTCCATCGTTAGCAAGCGGAGGCTCGTCAGGCTCAATTTGAGAATCTATTCGAGGCTCAATTCAAGCTGTAGCAGCAGCAGCTGAATACCCTCCAGCAGATCGTACAGTCTGTCGTCGGCAACAACAACAACTCCATGATGACACCTGCCGTGACCCAGCCTATGGTTCGATCTAACGAAGCTGAACCAGAGGCGCCCGTGCTTTCAACTGCGGCACCGAGAAGTTCTAACTTCGACGTGTCAAAATTCACTAAAAGCTGTCGTACTTCCTTCAACGGTACAGAAGATACTTCGGTGGCGATCGACTGGCTGGAGGAGCTGGAAGATAAGTTCGAGCTCCTGGGTGTCGAGGACTCAAAGAAAGTCGCATGTGCTCAACTTCTACTTCGAATGAACGCGCACGATTGGTGGGCTGTACAGAAGCGGGCAATTCGACGTGAAGACGAGACGGCGGCATCTCATGGGCGACATTCAAAAGGCGTTCGAGACCGAATATCTTTCTGCAGCCGTGCGACAGGAAAAAGAAGATAAGTTTATGCAGTTAAGGCAAGGCAATATGACTGTACGACAATATGCGGCCAAATTCAACAAACTGGCCAAGTTTGCTGGGGACTTCCTACCTACCACTGCAAGTCGAGCTCGACGATTTGAAGTGGGTCTACGTTCCACTATCCGCGCTCACGTTTCGGTG
This sequence comes from Iris pallida, assembly GCA_029216955.1. Lineage (NCBI taxonomy): Eukaryota > Viridiplantae > Streptophyta > Magnoliopsida > Asparagales > Iridaceae > Iris > Iris pallida. The sequence continues at coordinate 4,100 of JANAVB010016415.1, forward strand.
GATGAATACCAAACTGTGGGCGAGGCACTCAATCACGCCATCCATCTGGAGTCCGAGTATCCTCCTACTACTACCGGCGTTGTTCACTTTAATAACAAACGCCATAGTAATGTGGGAGGCAACAACGCACTCAAGCGTCAAAACTACGGCAACGGAGGCGGCAACCAGACGAAGGATCGAGTAGTCTGCACTTTCTGTGCCAAGGAGGGGCACTTGATCAGCGAGTGCCGATTGAAGAATGGTACGTGCCTCGGGTGCGGCCAAGCCGACCATATCGTAAGCAACTGTCCGGTAAAGTCAAACCAGCGCCGACAACAATACCATCAGAACCGAGGCCAAACACCTCAGGCTCCACCGACCGCACAACAGAATGGCCAAGACCGTCGCCCTAATACTCAGGGTCGCGTCTACGCCATGACCCAAGACGAAGTGTTCGCATCTGACACAGTCGTGACAGGTATACTGCAATTCAATAATAAACCTGCTCGTGTATTGTTTGATTCAGGTGCCACGCATAGTTTCATATCGGCGGACTTTGCCGACGAGCACAAATTTCCCTTGACACCGCTGGGTCTCGAGCTCACTGTTAACATCCCACCGGGCATGCCACTAGCTGCAAATTTAGTCTGCAGAGACGGAATCATCTGTATAGGTGGTCAAAAGGTCAGTCTTGATGCGATAGTTCTAAATATTAAGGACTACGATATCATTCTGGGGATGGATTGGCTCGATTCGTGCAACGCAACCATAGACTGCGCTGAAAAGAAGGTCACATTCCGCATACCTGGAGTGCCTGTATTCTGCTACTCGTGTGGTGAGGCATCGCCGACCTGCATGGTGATCTCCGCAATATCTGCTCGACGGATGCTGCATTCCGGGTGTGCGAAGGCTATCTAGCTTCCGTTCGAGACATGCGACAAGATGGTGCAAACGCGGGTCAGACCGACGTTGTGGCAGAATTCCCCGATGTGTTCCCGGACGAGTTGCCCGGCATGCCGCCCGATCGAGAGATTGAGTTCACTATCGATACATTCCCCGACACTCGACCGATCTCGAAAGCCCCGTACAGAATGGCCCCTGCAGAGCTAAAAGAACTCAAGGTGCAGTTACAAGAATTGTTCGACAAGGGATTCATCCGACCAAGCGTCTCGCCCTGGGGAGCGCCCGTGCTGTTTGTCAAGAAGAAGGACGGCTCAATACGTCTTTGTATCGACTACCGCGAGCTGAAGAAAGCCACCGTCCGGAACAAGTACCCCCTGTCCCGCATAGACGATCTGTTTGACCAACTTCAAGAAGCCACGGTGTTCTCTAAAATCGATCTACGTTCGGGTTACCATCAACTCAAGATCAAGCCGGACGATGCGCCGAAGTCTGCCTTCCGCACTCGATACGGCCATTACGAGTTCCTGGTAATACCGTTCGACCTAACGAACGCCCCTGCTACTTTCATGGATTTAATGAATCGGGTGTTCCGACCCTTCCTCGATAAGTTCGTAGTAGTCTTTATCGACGATATACTTGTTTACTCGAAGAATAGGCAGCAACACACTGAGCATCTGCGGACCGTGCTTCAGACCCTTCGAGAAAATCAACTATTGGCGAAGCGAAGCAAATGTGAATTCTGGCTTAGCAGCGTCGCATTCCTCTGACACATCATTTCTGCTGAAGGCATCGCGGTCGACCCAAAGAAAGTTGAAGCCGTCGTTGATTGGAAGCGGCCAACGTCCGTCAGCGAGATTCGAAGTTTCCTTGGCTTAGCGGGATACTATCGACGCTTCGTGAAAGACTTCGCGAAGATCGCATCGCCTCTGACTCGCCTCACCCAGAAAGGAGTCGTATTCGATTGGTCAGACGATTGTGAAGCTTCATTCCAAGAATTAAAGCAACGGCTCGTCTCGGCCCCGATACTCGCACTTCCAGAAGGGACTGAGGGTTTCTAGATATTCAGCGACGCGTTCGGTCAGGGCTTGGGGTGTGTGCTGATGCAGCGAAACAAGGTGATATCTTTTGCTTCCCGACAGCTAAAGCCGCACGAGAAAAATTATCCCACGTACGACCAGAAGTTAGCGACAATTATGTTTGAGTTGAAATTGTGGCGTCACTATCTCTATGGCGTGGCGTGCACGATCTATACCGATCATAAGAGCCTCAAGTATCTATTCACGCAGAGGAAACTGAACTTGCGGCAGAGGCGCTGGCTTGAACTGATCAAGGACTATGACTTGACTATCGACTATATGCCGGGAAAGGGAAATGTTGTGGCGGACACTTTGAGTCGGAAGTACATTGCCTCGTTATCCATCGACCCCAGATTGCTACGCGACCTAGAAGAGATGGGCATCGAGCTCCGAGTCAGATTCCGGAATGTGCAGTTGGCAAAGTTGCAGTTAGAGCCGAGCTTGCTTGAAAAGATCAAGACCGCTCAGACGAACGATCCGTACCTAAAGAAAGTGCGAGAGATAATTTCGACAGGCAGGACGACCGACTTTACGGAAGACGAAACCGGCATGCTTCGATTGAAGGGTAGGCTATGCGTTCCGGATGATTCAGAACTCAGAAAGAAGATCCTGTCGGAGGCGCACTATACGAAATACACCTTGCATCCCGGTAGCACAAAGATGTACAAGGACCTCCGCACAAACTTCTGGTAGCACGGAATGAAAAGAGATGTGGCACTCTTCGTGTCGCAATGCATGGCCTGTCAGCAGGTGAAAGCTGAGCACCAGAGACCAGGTGGGGAGATGCAGAATCTGGCGATTCCGGAATGGAAGTGGCAGCACGTGTGCATGGATTTTATTATTGGTCTGTCGAAGACGCCGCGGGGAAATGATGCCATCTGGGTCATCGTCGATCGATTAACCAAGTCAGCATATTTTATTGCCATCAAAGTTACTTGGAGCGTTGATCGCCTGGCGCAGATATATCTTGATGAGATAGTACGGCTGCACGGAGTTCCAGTATCCATCGTCTCCGATCGGGATTTACGGTTCATGTCGCGATTCTGGAGTAGCCTTCAGTCGGCGCTGGATACCAAGTTGCAGTTCAGCTCAGCTTACCATCCTCAGACCGACGGCCAAACAGAGCACGTCAATCAGATTCTCGAAGACATGCTACGACTCTGCGTAATTGACTTCAAATCAAGCTGGGACAATCATCTACCTCTGGCCGAATTTACGTACAACAATAGCTATCAATCCAGCATTCAAATGGCGCCGTATGAAGCCTTGTACGGACGCAAGTGCCGATCACCCATTTACTGGGACGAAGTCGGAGAGCGGCAGATCCTCGGTCCGGAACTGGTAGAACAGACCGTGCAGAAAATTCGGCTCATTCGGGAAAGATTAAAGACCGTACAGAGTCGTCAGAAAAGCTATGCGGACGTTCATCGTCGGCCTCTCGTGTTTCTAGAAGGCGATCACGTGTTTCTCAAAGTGTCGCCCATGCGGGGAGTTACTCGGTTCGGCACAAAAGGAAAGTTGAGTCCGAGATTCGTTGGACCGTTCGAAATACTTGAACGGGTCATGCCAGTGGCTTACAAAATTACCCTACCACCGGCGCTTGAAGGTGTACACAATGTCTTTCATGTCTCTCAACTGCGAAAGTACGTGCACGATTCGAGCCACGTGGTAGACTTTGGCCAGCTGGAGCTAAAGTCCGGTCCGACTTATCCTACGTTGAAGAGCCAGTTCAAATCATTGAACGCAAGGATAAGCTGCTGCGCAATCGAGCGATCCCTCTTGTCTGCGTCCTCTGGAAGAACCACTCGGTCGAAGAGTCGACGTGGGAGCTTGAATCGGAGATGAAGGAAAAATTTCCTTCATTGTTCTCTTAGAGGTAGGTTCCATCTTTAAGTTTCAAGGACGAAACTTTTTATTAGTTGGTTATGGTGTAGTGCCCCTTCCCTACATCGTGCCCCGTACTCTGTCCACGGGGTGCGCGAGAAAGGAACACTGTCGCTATCGATTCGGTCGGGATCGACCGAATCGATCGAACGGGAACGGTTGAATTAAGATCCATTCCTCGTTATGGAATGTCTTCTTCGGAACCAAGTTCCATATTCAGCGGGTTGCGCCTCGAGGATTGGCTCTACGGCTGAGTCGGGAGAGACCTCCCGTTGCTCTGGTTTTCATGCCGCACTTGATTTGGCTTTGGTTTTCGTGAATGCGTTTTCGTGAATGTTTTCGATGGATTTTTGTGATGCTTTTTCGAGCTTCGCATTCATATCGAATATCCTTGAATTATACAGTGTTCTAATCAGTTGCTTATGTGATTGCAGGTGAACGCGTAGGTGACGTCAGCGCAGCCAACCGGTCGCTCGCTTGAAGCAAGGCTAAGGCGAGTGGCTGACCTCCTTCGTCCCGTCCCTCTACTTTAAAACTCAATATATGAAGTAAAATAAATGCTTGTCATAATAGTGTAGAAAGAATGAAATCGTGGCACGATACTTCACGAAACACTTGTTAACGAACTGCCGGTTTTGGAAATGGAAAACATGCTTCCCTATGCAATTATACTTGGTCTATGCCAAACCAATGAATGAATCAATTAACGCTTATCGCAACGATACGGATAAATGAGTAAATCAACTAAGTTCTAAAGAAAACGGTCATTGGACAACTTGTCGACAAGGTGTAGTTTCCTCGAACGGTTACCTAGGCCAAGGGACCGATTCGGCCCGGGAGGAACGAGTGTATAGCAAGTGCCAGCCTTTCATCGGCACGAGTTATGCGGGAACTTTCGCACAGGGCTCGCTACCCGACGCGAAAGGGTCACCGTCTAACTCAGCTATATGTCCGCGATGGCTTGAAATTGCCAGTGGCCTTCACACCCCTTCTTCACTGTTTAACAAGTGCACGGGACACGGGATAAAATATGATAGTTGCTTAATGTTACATAATTTCATATGCTTGCCTCAAAACATGTTAACATGCAAATCGAGCAGGATGGTTAGAAAGATCATTGAAATAGCTAGCCAACATGTTTATGAAACTTCTTGAATCAAATGCAGAGCTTGGATTTAATTAGCCATTCGTCAGTACATGTGTTTCGTGCTGATCCTCGCTCCTTGCAGGTCCCGTGAACCAGGAAGGACGTGCCAGCTAGCTCGGCGACGTTCGTGACTTTTGAAGCTTCGGCCGTGCGTCGAAGACTCTCTCTCTCTCTGCGACTCCCCTTTTGAAGGCTCTCAACAGTCCAAGGAAGATGACTCAGCGTCCCTCTCATCCAGGTCACTGGAGTACTTGTGTATATTGAGGGATGTGTGCATTGTATGGAACGACTATCTCATCGGCACTCTTTTGTAATCGAGTCATGTTGTAGCCCGCGCGACAATGAGTCTTGTACCGGAGTCTGTAAATGTTGTTCATTATCAATAAAGAATCAAGTTCCTTTAATTATTGTGTGATTCAATTTGTCTGCGTACTCTCTTAGATCTCGTGACTCGGATTGCCTTATGACTATGCCTTGTGCGATCGCAAATTAGGTTCGCACGGCATCACGCCCAGGGGACGACTATCGATTCGACGGAATCGGGGTGTGACAATGGTGGAGGGGATATTGGGTTTGGGTGGTGATCCAATAATCCCCCAAACCCAATAGACTTAGTTTGGGTTCGGTTTGTTTCGGTTTGGTTCGGTTTGTTTCTAATTAACTAATTAAGCCTCTAAAAAGACTAATTAAGCCATGGAAGTTGGGTTTATGGTTTCTAACCTAATTAGGATGGTATGTGGGCCAAGTCCAGCTAGTATGTGGGTCCTACTAGTGTCCAGGCTACCCGGGTCTCCAACTTAAGTTCGAATTGGATAAATTCAAACCAAACCAAATAAATTCCTAAAAATCATATAAAATCAAATAAAATTCCTAAAAATTATAAAACTTGAAAAATGACAAAAATACTCCTAATTCGAAAACTGGGGGTGACAGAGCCGTAGGCTAATCCTTAGCCATAATGCGTTATCGACCATGTTGACGTCCGTGCAGCGCGGGTAGCGAGCCCCGTTGTACGTGCCCGTCATACCTGTCGCTAACCATTCCTTTCTTTCTTATCTTTTATTCATTCTTTTTTTCACTTATCCGTTCGTTCATTTGATTCATTCACACATTCATTCATTCTTTATTTGTTCATTCTTTTATTCATATATTATGCAACTTTCCGTGCGGGAGTCGCCTTGGCGACCCATCGGTCCCATAGTCTTTCAATGTTGCTATACTCTACTCGGAACGACTATGTTGATAGTCTTTCCGTTCTATTGTTGTAACCCATTCATTGTTTCATATTGTTGAACGTATAAGGAACATAAACGTAAGTTTGTGTATTAGCACGAGCGTGGAGCGCGATGCGAGAGATCTCACATTTTTCATATTCTTTTCCATATTCTATACAAGCATCCAAGATGGGATTATTCCCTTAGCTAGGTGCGTTGAGTCATTTATTAGCAAGCACGGTGTTATCGCCTAGCGATTCTAGCTATAGTGTCCGTATTGTTATGTGTCTAGGCTAAGCAAGGACGGGTTCATCGGAGCCACCCACCTTAGCGATGTTCGCATCGGCCGAGCGATACTCCGAGCACGCCTTTGAAAGTCTAAGTCTGGATCCATCTTCTACGGGCCAATGTAGCCTTGCATCGATTCTTCATCAGGTCGATGCCAACTCTTCGGGTCGACGGCTCGTTTGAGTCGTTGCATTTGCCGTTTGAATCGGCGTTCCGCTAGGACGGAACGGGTCATTACAACTACAGTCAGTCAGCCCTGCACCTGGCTCAGAACCTAGTATTTCATGAGCGCAGTAAGCATATTGAGGTGAATTTGCATTTTGTTCACGATGCTATTAGAGATGGCACCGTAATAGCCTCGCATGTTTCTACTTCTTCTCAACTGGCTGACATCTTCACCAAGTCCCATGGAAAGCATGTGTTTGATTCTTTACTTTCCAAGTTGGACATTTGTGACTTGCATGCTCCAACTTGAGGGGGGTGTTAGATTTTATTTGTAACTAATGTAAATATGACCCATAAGCCCAATCGTGTAGACACTACATATATTGTAAACAACCCCCATCAATGAGAACAGAGCATTATTATTTTCTACAGAAATGATAAGTAAGCTCTGGTCCCAAAGGTTGTGTGGTCAAAAATTAATATAGAAAAAAAAATATAAAGTCTAGAATCTAGAAAGTTAGGCTCCAAATTGGGACTTACTATTCTACAAAACGAGTTCCTACAATCTAGAATTTAGAAATTGGGAGGCCCAACCCTTAGCACCTTTGGATGGGATCGAAATTGTAGAAATTGGGACTAGGGATGAGACTTACTATTCTCCAAAATGAGCTCCTACATTCTAAATCTAGAATCTAGAAAATGGAATGGTCCTTACTAATGATGCTCTTAAAAGACTTTCTAGGTTTTCTCTTGGTATGTATAGTATCTATGACTTCTATAACCTATAGGATTTGATGGAAGAAGTATTCATACCTTAGATATGTAGAACCACAAATATATACGTGTCGGTTTTTGAGAAAAGAAGACGGGAACTTTCTTAAACCATGCAGAGTACGTACTTCGATATTGCCACCATGTAAGGATATACTTAGGGCTGTCTTACTGGATTTCTACATGCCAATGTTCTTGTTGTAGGAAAAGCATGCATTATACTGATGCTGTAAAGGGACTACCTCTATTCCGAAAATAATTACACTTCAAAGCAGGGATGGTCCGTGTATTTTATTTGTTAAGATAAAAACTAAAAGGCTTTTGTCTTAATTGGGTTCCTTTGTTTTATGCTTAGTCATATTTTAGGATTTTCTCTGTCCATAATGATCTTGATAATATTAAAATGTCTATTTTTCAGAGATGTCCTAATATTGTAGTTGTAAAAGAGTCTAGAATTATACATAGCTATATTTTAATAAGTGGGTACTCTTCTAAGAGTCCTATAAATAGAGGTGTTCTCTTCCCATTTTGTACACGACAAACATTACAAGCTTAGTGTTGTTATAAAATTTCTTTCTGACCATTCTTCACTTCCACCAAATTCTTCTTTCTACATTTTTTTTCCCTCTCCAAATTTGTTCTCTAAGCTAGTTGGCCTACCACAATTCCAACCGTCTTCACTAATCATTACAATAAACACCAGAGCAATACAATTAGAATTTATGTTCGAGTAGTGAAGACTATTGGAATTGTGGTAGGCCAAATTATTCTAGTGGTATTGCTTTTACTGTTACGCTAAATGGGGGGATTATACAGAACTAGTGGTGTATATGACAATTCTATTGGCAAGTGTTGTTAGTCCCGGGGCTTGATCAAAGATGGAAAAACAGATGCAATCGAGATCTGAGATGTCCCACAAAACTTTGCAGAGAGCAAACTCAAGATCTACGATGGTATAAAAAATCAAATAGCCAAATTACAATCTGAAGGAGGGAAAAAGAGAAGAGAAGATCTCTCGTTCTTCCTTGCAAACGTGTTGCAATTGGGACAGAACGAGTTACAATAAAACTAGAGAGAGATGAGAAGAAGAACAATGCTGGGGTGTCAAAACACCGTTGCTCAAAGCAAGATTCGCCCCACACGATCTGCTTCCAGGAACCAGCAAGTTGAATAACTTGTGGAACGCTCGATGTCACCTCTGTTCTGACTCCTCGGATGGACTTGCAATGGCGGCAGCAGCTCTCTCTCTTTCTCCTTTTCTGACTTGTATTTTCGTCATACCCACAAAGGAGGCCAGAAGAGAGTATATATAGAGAGAGGGTGGAAACCCTAGCCGCCTCTTCAGTTATGGAAAGATTAAATCAAATCACAAAAAGATAGCAACGAATTAATTCTAATCCCACAAAGATAGGAACTGAATTAATTCAAATCCCACAAAGATAGTAACGAAATTAATTCAAATCCCACAAAGATAGGATCTGAATTAATCGCATTGATTCACCCTTTCCATAACCGATTTAAAATCTGCACAGTCAGCGTAGCCCTCCATGTGGCAGCAGCAGCAGCAGCCTGGCCGCATGGACCGCTTGGGCCGCATGGACCGCTTGGGCCGCATGGACCGCATGTGCCGCATGAGCCGCATGGACCGCATGAGCCGCATGAGCCGCATGGACCGCATGGACCGCATGAGCCGTATGGACCGCATGGACCGCATGAGCCGCATGGACCGCATGAGCTGCATGGACCGCATGAGCCGCATGGCCGCATGAACCGCATGGCCGCATGAGCCGCATGAGGCCGCATATGAGCCGCATGCCGCATAAGACCGCATGGCCGCATATGAGCCGCATAAAGACCGCATGACTGCTGACGTGCTAAGTGCAAAGTGCGCCAACAAAACGCCACATTACGCCTCATGAGCCCATGAGCCCGAGCCCGAACCCGAGTCCGAGTCCGAGTCGCTAAGCCCCTTTGGGGCTTATCTCCAAGTGGAATTAATCCAAGAGAATGACAAAAGCATTAATGCTTAGTCCTTGGAGCCTTATACTTACCTCCTTGTAAAATCACCCACATGGTTCCCTCCTTAGGGTCACCACCCCATGTGCATCTCTTAACAATACACCCAAGTATATATGTTGAGATAACTCATGGTGCATTTCCGATGTGGGACTAAAATTCACAAGGCATGTTGAGAGCAAGCTCTCTCCATGTAAAGAAAGCACCAACAATCCCCCACATATCACAACATATATATGTGTCCAGGGTTGAGCGTTCCCCACAGTAACTGTCTATTTTGCATTAGGATAGATGTCGCTGACGACTTGAATCTTCCCGCATGGGTTAAATAACAATGTGATACAAGAATGGACTACGCCTTGAATTCTGCACCACAATTGTAATTCTTCCCACTCACAAAGTGTAGTTACGTGTGCTTCTGGCTGCACATTAAAGGCCCTGTGCCAGCCTGGTTTCAGTATATAATTTTGGGCGTCTACAAGTTTACCCTCAAGAGACGGCCTGATATCTCTTTTCACACACTATAGGTGAGTTCTTTATTAAAGAGATATGGCATGAAGCCTTGCGCTTCCTTGCGGTGCTACGCCGCTATGACATGGCCTGAAGCTGAGGAATTATCCCTACCTGGGAACCTCATCGTAGTGTCATACTACTGTAGCATGAGGTCACAAGCCTCTTTGTAGTGCCAAACTACCCAGCATGAAGCCTAAGGCTTCCTTGCGGTGTTACGCCGCAACGACATGGCTTGCAATGCCGAGGCTTTATCCCTACCTGGGTACCTCATCGTGGTGTCGTGCCACTGTAACATGGGGCCATCCTTCCCTTTGTAGTGCTGTCTACAACTCTTTAATTACGTCATACAGCATTAAGCTACCTGCCTATTTGCGGTGCTACGCCGCTATGACTTGGCTTGCAAAGCCGAGGCATTACCCCTACCTGGGAACCTCATGGTGGAGTCATCCCACTGTAGCATGGAGTTTCACTCCTTGTAGTGCTGCTCTACCGTGCTTCCTGTAAAGCACACCAGACATTCACTCTGCCTGAGAACTCATTAAGGCGTTTAAGCCAACCTTCCACAGGATCTGTTTTTCCGCAAAAAAATACATAGTAGACAACAGTGGTTATGGGTCCGTATCCCTTCCATGTTCCATAGAACAAGTACCCACCGTTACCTGATAGTTTTCCAGTCAGTGATCCTCCTTTGAACCCAAAGTTAGATGCCTAGTAGATTTTTCTTTGAACTAATAGCATAAAACTTTATGGTAGGATTACAAAGACACACTATCAGAATGCCTTCAAGTCCATTTTACAAGCTGTGTCATCGACCAGCTGGCGCTTGAGGCCCTTTGTGAATAGATCTGCCAGGTTCTCCTGACTCCGAACATCAACCACTGCAATTACACCTCTTTTGATAAGATCGTGTACTGCCCTGTGCTTCAACCGCACAGTCCTCTTCTTTCCGTTGAAGAGGTCATTTGATGCCACCGCCGCAGTCGCCTGGTTGTCACAGTATATCGGTATTGCCGGTATCTGAGCCCCAACCACTGGAAGATCATACATGAGCTCCCGAAGCTATTCTGCTTCATCTGCTGCAGTTTCAAGTGCATAGAATTCAGATTCCATGGAGGAACGAGAGAGTATCGTCTGCTTCTTTGACTTCCACGATATAGCAGCTCCACCCAAGGAAAAGACATATCCACCTGTGGATCTCTCGCTTTCCACTTCTGAACACCAGCTAGCATCATTGAAGCCTTCCACTACTGTCGGATATCCGTTGTAGTGCAGTGCATATGTCTGAGTCTTCTTGAGATATCTCATTACTCGCTTCACAGCTTTCCAGTGCTCAACTCCTGGGTTGCTTGTGAACCGACTCAGCATTCCCACGGCGAAAGCTATGTCAGGCCTTGTGGCAGTAGTTGCGTACATCAAACTTCCGATAACGCTAGAATACTCCAGCTGCCTGACGCTTTTCCTCGAGTTTGGCTTCAGCTTCTGATCACACCTGTATGGCGTATCGATCCCTGGAAGATCCTTATACCCATAGCGTGTGAGCATCTTCTCAATATAGTGAGATTGTGACAGCGCTACTCCAGTGTCTGTCCGGATGATCTTTATGCCCAAGATGACATCTGCATCCCCCAAGTCCTTCATACTGAACTTGGTTGAGAGGAACTTCTTTGTCTCTGTGACACTGCCTATATCCGTACCTAGGATTAGAATGTCGTCCACGTACAGACAAACGATGACTCCTCTTCCATCAGCAAACTTTGTGTAAACACATTTATCCGTCTCGCTGACTCTGTAGCCGTTTGACCTAATAACTTTGTCAAACTTCTCATGCCACATCTTGGGAGCTTGCTTCAAACCATACAATGATTTTACCAACTTGCAGACTTTGTCTTCAAGACCTTTGACGACAAATCCATCTGGCTGTTGCATGTAAATCTCTTCGGTCAGCTCCCCATTCAGGAATGCGGTCTTTACATCCATCTGATGTATCACCAACTTATGTATAGCTGCTAGAGCGATTAACATCCTGATGGTGGTCATCCGGGCTACTGGAGCGTACGTGTCAAAGTAGTCTATCCCCTGTTTCTGAGAAAATCCCTTGGCTACCAGCCTGGCCTTGAACTTGTCAATAGTTCCATCTGCCTTCATCTTCTTCTTGAAGATCCATTTACATCCGATGGGCTTTTCTCCTTCAGGTAGATCTACCAACACCCATGTGTTATTGGAGGTGATAGAGTCAAACTCGTCATTCACTGCCTCCTTCCAGAAGATAGCATCTCTGGTCTTCATCGCCTCATCATAGGTAAGCGGATCTGCTTCCATATGATAGGTGACAAAGTCATCTCCGAAATCTTTCGGTCTCCTCGCTCGCTTAGCTGACGGCTCTGCGAGTTCTGGTACAAGAGTTGTTTCCTCAACAACAGCTTCTTCTTGGACTACTGGCTCATATGAGATTTCAGTCTCATTTGCACCTACATTATTTTCTGGAATATCCGGAAGAATAATGTTTTTGTCTTTTGCAAACTTGTCTTCAAAGTATTCAGCATCGCGAGATTCGATGATATGATTTGACTCAATATCAAGAAATCTCCGAGCATCACTCTTCTCGGCATACCCCAAGAAGATCGCCTTCGTAGTCCTTGTCCCTAGCTTCTGAATCTTCAGATCTGGGAGTTTCACATACGCCAGACACCCCCACACTCGAATGACATTCAAGTTTGGTCTGACTTTGAACCAGAGTTCATGAGGAGTTACGTCCGAAGTTGCATACGGCACTCTATTTAGAATAAAAGTGGCCGTCAATGCAGCTTCTCCCCAGTAGCATTTTGGAAGGCCTGCAGTAAGCAGCATAGAATTCATCATTTCTGTTAATGTCCGGTTCTTTCTCTCTGCTACTCCGTTGGATTAAGGAGAATATGGAGCAGTAGTCTCGCATATAATTCCATGTTCTTTGCAGAATGATGCGAATTCATGAGACCTGTACTCCCCACCTCGATCACTCCTTAACCTCTTGAGTTGTTGTCTAGTCTGCCGTTCAGCTTCGGCCCTGAACTCTCTGAACTTCTCGAAAGCTTCGTCTTTAGACTTGAGCAAGTAGACGAACGCGTATTTTGAGAAGTCGTCGATGAAGTTTATGAAATACTTCATCCCGGCCTTCGTGGAGAAATATTTGAAGTCACAGATATCGGAGTGTACCTGTAACACCCTGTTTTCTGAAATTGGAGATTTTTGAAAATTTATTATTTTTATTATTTATTAGTGGTATTTTAGTCATGGTATGATTTTCTGGTGATTTTAGTTAGATTAAACCATTTTCTAAGTCATGCTAAGTCATGACTTATGACTTTGTGATTTTGGTTAGTATAACTTAGTGTAAACTCTAGTTTTTCTTAACCTAGAAGTTGCCATGACCATGAGAGCTTAGCCATAGGCTTAGAACACCAAATTAGTGATTTTTGGCCAAAAGGGTATTTTGGTAATTTTCTAGGAATTATTTGGAATTATTTAGATTTATGTGATTTATTATTATTTAATTAGTTGATTAGTGTCATGTTAGCTTCTAACCTAGTTTAGCCCTAATCTAGAGGTTAGCCACTAACCTAGAAGACTAATGATTAGATATTAGCCTTATGTATAAATATCTAGTTAGATAAATATCTAGATATTTCACTTTTTAGATATTTAGAACCTAAATATCTAACCCCCCCTTAGTCAAAGACTTAGGGGCTAAGTTTGCAAGTGGTAGGACACCTCCCCTACACCCCATGGCAGCCAAGGACCCCCCCTTTGGCAGCCCACAATCCTATAAAACCCCATTGAATTAATTCATGAATGATTTACATGAAATTAATTCCTAGAAAATCCCTTTCTCTTCAAATCATCACAACTTAAGCTATATTGATCCAAATCACCTCTAGTTTCTTGCATTGGACTCCCCTACACTAGAGGATACTAGTTAGGGCCTGCTATTAAGGAATTTGAAGGGCTTTGGGCATCACCAAGTGGAAGAACACCCCCCCTACTTGGGTATTTTCTTGATTTTTCACCAAATAGGTAAATGCCCATAAACCATGTTAATGTTGTGATTTTTCTTTATATTTGTATGCATCTAGGTACTAGGGTACTGTAGGACAAATTTGGTGAAGGTTTGAGTTGGTTTGGTGTCCGTATCGGACACGTATCCTAAGCTAGAAACTGTGTTTGTTGAAATGCCACAAAGACTTTGTTTTTGTGTTTTTGAAAAACAAAATATGTTTTTGGGTAGCCCTAGACACCTAGGTCACAACCCTACTTGACTGAACACGACACGGTGTCATTTTCGTGTCGAAAATCGACTTGGACACACTGCCAGGACACAGCACAGTGCACACTTTAATCCCCTGCTACCCGACACTGATTTCTCCACGAATTGGACACGTGGACACGTGAAAATTTGCACAGAGGAGGGGGCCATCACTGACAAGCCCCCCCTCAAATATCACGACCTCTCGTGTCGTGTCGAGAGAGCTCTGACACGAACACGGATTTTGTACTGCACTGTGCGCACTGCACAGAGCATATTTCGAGCGTATCGTGTCGCACGGACACGCCACGTGGACACCTCACGATGACACGTATGTGTAGCCCTTCATATGGCGTACACGTGGACACGAGCACGTGGTGCTTCGTGTCCTGTGTCACGAGCACGAAGCTTGTGACAGCGTGCACGACGCAGTCTGAAATGCACTGTTTCGACCTCTGATACGCGCACGTAGCTCGGACACGACACGTTTTGGACACATTTCAGGGTGTCTAATAGCTAGCCCTAGACCTAGGCGACCTGTGTACATGACCACGAGACGTGTCGTGTCTCGTGGTGTGTCCACGAGCTCCTGGAACGCGTGCACGACACTGTTATTGTGTGCGCGTGTCAGGAATTTACCCGGGTGTGGATTTCATGTGTTTGGACACGTGAAACTGTGTCGTGGTGTCGTGTCAGGAACCTAGGACACTAGTATATCTATGGGGTGTCAGTTACCAACCAATAGGATCGAGCCTTAGTATGTTTTTGTGCGTGTTTTTCGAATTACCTAGTTTCTAGTTCACAGTATCTATTTCCCAGATTTTAGGATTTTTTAAGTTTTGTAAAAACGAATTTCAAAACCATTTTGATATAAATTATACATTGTATTAGTGTATTTTAGTATGTATATGTGTAGTATATATGTATATGTGAGTGTGGGTCAATTTTGGGAGTATTTGGTTATATATATGTGTAGTTGTATATATATACATATGTATGTATATATGTAGGCTGTGTGTGTGTGTGTTTGGGTCTGGGTTTGGGTTCCAGAACCTGGAACATCCCCCCTTCTCTGTCCAGCCTTCACTGCTCTTCTCTCTCACTGTCTCACTCTCTCTTTCATTATGTCTCTCACTCTTGTCCCTCTCTCCTCCCTCTCTATATATATATAGTATATATATAAGTTTTATATATATATATATATATATATATATATATATATATATATATATATATATATATATATATATATATATATATATATATATATTGATATATATATTTGTATTAGTTTTCATATAGTGATATTATATATATATATATGTATGTGGGTTTGTATTGTATATAGTATTCATATATGGGTATATGGGTAGTAGATAGATATATATATCTATATATAGATATATACATATATATATGATTTCTAGTATAGGTTTATATGAAAACCCTATGACTAGCAATGGCCTATGGCCTAGGATTATTAGCCAATGGCTTGGGGCTAACCCTAATGGCCCAAAACCAATATGTTGACCCTTGATTACTAAGGGTTGACCAAAGTCAACCTTAGGTCAAAAGTGACCTAGTTCACCTAGAAATGACTAGTAATGACCTAAAATAACTAGTTTGACTAGTTTGACTAAAACCCTAACTAGTTTGACTAATATTGACTTAACTTTGACTAGTTTGACTTTAGAGTTGACCAGAGTTGACCAAGAGTTGACTTTTGACCAGATTGACCTAGAATCATGTAGTTTGCATAGTAGACTTCATATTTACTATTTAGAATACATTGTGACTTGTATTGCTCTGATTAGGAGCCAGACACCTCTCCTCAGACAGTATATCCTCTTCAGACATTCAGTTATCAGGCGAGTACATTCTCTGACCGTTTCATACTTGTTCAGGCTTTACTTCTCGCTCTAGATTACTTTACTTGTTGCTGTCACATTGGTAACACGGATTGGTACTATATGGATCTTTACATGAGATGTTATCCCTCTCGGGAGCATCGGGTACTTCATGTTATGTGTATTTCACTATCATCATGTACACCTATGCTTCCATCATTCATGTGCACTCATGTGATCATGTACTCTCATGTTTACTGAGCCCTCATGTATACTATCATGTGCACCCTTTCATGGGCCCCATGTGATATCATGTACAATAACGTAACTTGTATAGATCCTTGTGTATTGATTGGGGAAACGGGGGAGTAGAAGTGGACATGTGAATAATTCCAAAGTAGTGTAATCATGTGCAAACTCAGTAGTGTAATCATGTATAAATTCTAGCCATTCACATGCCTATCTTGTGCTCTACATCACTAGTCACTACAGTTCTCTATATACAGTAGATATTTCATTACAGCTATCTCTTTTACAGCGTATATTTCCTTTCAGCAGTTCATGTATCTTACTCTATTGCCTGTATCGTATTTCCTAACCTGCTATGCACTGCGTGAGATATATTGTGCTCGTTCCCGTCCTGATTGGACCTGTTGAAAATATTACAGAGGATGAGGATGAGGCCCTGGTGACTACCTACTATGGAGCAGGACTAGATGACACTTATGTTGTGGACCCTCAGCAGGATCCACCTGCAGCTGAGGATGTTGCCCCAGTAGTCTAGGCTAGTTTAGCTAGACAGTCTTTCGGTATCATCTTTTTGTCTCACATCTGAGTTGTATTTTGGGAAGTTGAGGTATATAGACTCTTAGACTTGTTGTATTATGAGTTGGCATTCTGGATATTATGTTGTACTAGACACTTAGACTTTTTCATCTATGCTATGGTTCTCTTTGAGTTACTATCTATTTATCTGTTCTTCATTCTTCTACCTTAGATGTGACTGAGACAGCATGTTGTGATGTTACCTCCATTCGGAGAGTATAAACTGTACATGTACCTTTATATTGTTAGATGATTGACCTAGGACAGCGTTCTACCGCCGACACTGCGGCGTAGGCTGGACGTACCCACTTCTCGTGCCCTTACTCTAGGGTGCGGGTCGTGACACGTTTTTAGTGGTGGCCCATGCAGGTCTCGAGTTTATGTAGTGGTATTCGAACTAGAGTATCACTACAGCCTGCGATAGGATTTGAGGAATAGGCTTAGAGAGAGTGGATACTCAATCACTGCTAGGATACTTTGAGAGATTCCTGGGACGACCCTTGAGAATCTCATTTGAAATTTCGATTTAAACTCCTTTTCCCTTGATTGAATTTGATTTTGGAGGATTCACTATAGAACTTTGAATCCTGGTGTTAGTTGATGATTTTGAAATTTTTTTAGTTGGTGATTTTAATTTCTTGTGTTAGATTAATATCCTTATTTTAGGGTACTCAATCGCATTAGAAAAACTCTTAACTGGATTCCTGCCATCTAAATTCCTGTTGAAGGTTTGCTTCCTTGAATAACTGTCCTCCCTTGAATTATCATTTTATATCTCAGTATTGATTCCTTGTTTGATCTGTCTTCAGGATGGGTATGGAGACACGATCTCATCGTCTCGATCAGGGAGATACCACTGAGGGGTCTACCACTCCTCGTCCTGATCAGCAGGGCCCCGAGACTGCAATTCCTGTTGTGCCAGCCCAGGCTAGGATATCTGCAGCCTATGGGAGTGCACCTCTCCCTACTCTGAGACTTTCTTCTGTCATCCCGAACGTTCTTCAGCAGCAGTCGTCATCAAGATCAGAGGACGTGGCACAGTTGTTTTCCTTCTTCCAGCAGATAGTAGAAACTCAGCGGCAACAGTTGTTCAAGAGGGGACGGGACGCTCGTGGTACCAGCAGCAGTAGAGGCCAGGCCAAGAGGCCCCATGTGCAGTTTCAGCAAACGTAGACCCCAGTGGGAGTTCAGCAAGTGCAGCATCAGTATCGGGGTCAGGACCCGAAGACAATCAGTTGTCCTTATTGCAAGAAGTCGGGACATGGATGGGGTGAGTGCAGGAAGAGGTTGGGCCGGTGCCTAATATGTGGGGCAGCGGACCACCAGCTGAGGGAGTGTTCCCAGTACACAGGCAGAGTAGCACAGGGAGCAGCACCAGGAGCAGGAGCCAAGGCTCCGGTAGGACAGCAGCAGAGAGGACCGTTACAGCCACAGCAGCAGAGATTTATGCAGTTCCAGCAACAGGCTGGGAGAGGTCAGCAGGGGCGTGCTTACGCCATGACAGTTGAGGATGGCCAGGCAGTTGGCAATGTGCTTGCAGGTTCTGTCCTTCTAAATTCCATTCCCACCTTGTTTCATTATATCTATCTTAAAATCCAATTCCGTCTGCTCCTACCTATTCTTTATTAGTGATCAGTTTTGACCTGGTAGTTCATTTGGTTTTGTCGATTGTTTGTTGTTTCTTTATCTCTTACTTAGGAGTAGGAGTAGGAGTAGGAGTAGCTTTAGCTATTAATATAATTCTTGACTAACTCTTTTGTCAAGAATTTTTCTCTTAAATAAATTAATTTATGTGTTATGCCTTTTGACTTAGAGTTGATAGAGTAGCTCTGACCATAGAATGGTGACCCTTTTAGCCCTGTGATTTATTGTTTCCTTATCTTCCTAGTCTATGCCCATGACCAGGACTATGTATCTTCTTTCATCATTCCACCCTTACTTATATCTTATGCTACAAATTTATCCTTAGTTTTACAAGCTTATCCATTTTCGAGCTTGATCATGATATATTTTATTGGGTGCGCACCCACTAACATATTGTCTAATCAGAACCGACGTATGATGGTCTGATCAACCTATTGCATTTTGGTTCGCTTTTTCATATATTAATCTACGTGGATGGAGACATAGTTAAACTTACCCTAGAATCTTATCCACAACAGCCTTGACAATTCTCCTTGGAATTATTTTACACCTATGAACCTCGTATTCATATCCAGTTGGATTAAATTTAATCATGACCTGGATCTTCATCATTGGATGCTCGTGCTCATACTTGATTTCATTAATTTCCCATCTTGCCCAATCTCGATTTATCCTAAAATTGATCAACTTAGATCGTGTCAAGACTAAAATCTATTGTGATTGTTTGTACCTAAATTTTCAATTTTCTTTTTATGGAAGGGTAACTTTAATGATTTCTCACTTGTTAATGACCCATTTTCATATAGGAGGGTAGACGACCCTATAGCCTTGATGATTGTTGTTCCCTTACCTTCCCAATTAGGATACCTTAGATTGCTTGTACGTTTGATACCATAGGACAGTATTGATCTAGAATGACTAGTGCACCTAGATGAGACCACAGACTGTTCCATTTAACCTGTCCCCCTGGTACCACTATTGCATCACAAATTTCTGGTTCAATTTAGGCCATAGACCTTTCCCACTCTAAATTATGATCACCGTAGACACGTTACCGTGACTTTTAAATTTGGAGCACAAGACTAGTTGTTTTCTCAAAACTGATTTCACGTACATGACATAGACATGACATACTACGCCCATGACCTTAGTGTCCCACTCAGGCATACCATTGTGTGCTTCATTTGCTTAGTACGATTTTTCTGACCCGAGACTCCATCCTGATTTACCCCATGGAGTTACTTTTGGCTTCGATTTGAATTCAGGACACCTTATGACCTGAAACTGCCAGCCAATTTTTGAACATGACCTAGTATAGGTCTACTACCCATATTTTGCTTGTTGACCTTGTATGTTGCCTAGGTAGTGGCTTCGTCCTTGATTGTTGGAGGTTTGACCTAGAAGGAGTACGACCATCTAAATTTCGAGGACAAAATTATTTTAAGGTGGGTAGACTTGTAACACCCTGTTTTCTGAAATTGGGGATTTTTGAAAATTTATTATTTTTATTATTTATTAGTGGTATTTTAGTCATGGTATGATTTTCTGGTGATTTTAGTTAGATTAAACCATTTTCTAAGTCATGCTAAGTCATGACTTATGACTTTGTGATTTTGGTTAGTATAACTTAGTGTAAACTCTAGTTTTTCTTAACCTAGAAGTTGCCATGACCATGAGAGCTTAGCCATAGGCTTAGAACACCAAATTAGTGATTTTTGGCCAAAAGGGTATTTTGGTAATTTTCTAGGAATTATTTGGAATTATTTAGATTTATGTGATTTATTATTATTTAATTAGTTGATTAGTGTCATGTTAGCTTCTAACCTAGTTTAGCCCTAATCTAGAGGTTAGCCACTAACCTAGAAGACTAATGATTAGATATTAGCCTTATGTATAAATATCTAGTTAGATAAATATCTAGATATTTCACTTTTTAGATATTTAGAACCTAAATATCTAACCCTCCCTTAGTCAAAGACTTAGGGGCTAAGTTTGCAAGTGGTAGGACACCTCCCCTACACCCCATGGCAGCCAAGGACCCCCCCTTTGGCAGCCCACAATCCTATAAAACCCCATTGAATTAATTCATGAATGATTTACATGAAATTAATTCCTAGAAAATCCCTTTCTCTTCAAATCATCACAACTTGAGCTATATTGATCCAAATCACCTCTAGTTTCTTGCATTGGAATCCCCTACACTAGAGGGTACTAGTTAGGGCCTGCTATTGAGGAATTTGAAGGGCTTTGGGTATCACCAAGTGGAAGAACACCCCCCCCTACTTGGGTGTTTTCTTGATTTTTCACCAAATAGGTAAATGCCCATAAACCATGTTAATGTTGTGATTTTTCTTCATATTTGCATGCATCTAGGTACTAGGGTACTGTAGGACAAATTTGGTGAAGGTTTGAGTTGGTTTGGTGTCCGTATCGGACACGTATCCTAAGCTAGAAACTGTGTTTGTTGAAATGCCACAAAGACTTTGTTTTTGTGTTTTTGAAAAACAAAATATGTTTTTGGGTAGCCCTAGACACCTAGGTCACAACCCCACTTGACTGAACACGACACGGTGTCATTTTCGTGTCGAAAATCGACTTGGACACACTGCCAGGACACAGCACAGTGCACACTTTAATCCCCTGCTACCCGACACTGATTTCTCCACGAATTGGACACGTAGACACGTGAAAATTTGCACAGAGGAGGGGGCCATCACTGACAAGCCCCCCCTCAAATATCACGACCTCTCGTGTCGTGTCGAGAGAGCTCTGACACGAACACGGATTTTGCACTGCACTGTGCGCACTGCACAGAGCACATTTCGAGCGTGTCGTGTCGCACGGACACGCCACGTGGACACCTCGCGATGACACGTATGTGTAGCCCTTCATATAGCGTACACGTGGACACGAGCACGTGGTGCTTCGTGTCCTGTGTCACGAGCACGAAGCTTGTGACAGCGTGCACGACGCGGTCTGAAACGCACTGTTTCGACCTCTGATACGCGCACGTAGCTCGGACACGACACGTTTTGGACACATTTCAGGGTGTCTAATAGCTAGCCCTAGACCTAGGCGACCTGTGTACATGACCACGAGACGTGTCGTGTCTCGTGGTGTGTCCACGAGCTCCTGGAACGCGTGCACGACACTGTTATTGTGTGCGCGTGTCAGGAATTTACCCGGGTGTGGATTTCATGTGTTTGGACACGTGAAACTGTGTCCTGGTGTCATGTCAGGAACCTAGGACACTAGTATATCTATGGGGTGTCCGTTACCAACCAATAGGATCGAGCCTTAGTATGTTTTTGTGCGTGTTTTTCGAATTACCTAGTTTCTAGTTCACAGTTTCTATTTCCCAGATTTTAGGATTTTTCAAGTTTTGTAAAAACGAATTTCAAAACCATTTTGATATAAATTATACATTGTATTAGTGTATTTTAGTATGTATATGTGTAGTATATATGTATATGTGAGTGTGGGTCAATTTTGGGAGTATTTGGTTATATATATGTGTAGTTGTATATATATACATATGTATGTATATATGTAGGCTGTGTGTGTGTGTGTTTGGGTCTGGGTTTGGGTTCCAGAACCTGGAACATCCCCCCCCCCCCCTTCTCTGTCCAGCCTTCACTGCTCTTCTCTCTCACTGTCTCACTCTCTCTTTCACTATGTCTCTCACTCTTGTCCCTCTCTCCTCCCTCTCTATATATATATAGTATATATATAAGTTTTATATATATATATATTTTATATATATATATATATATATATATATATATATATATATATATATATATATATATATATATATATATATTGATATATATATTTGTATTAGTTTTCATATAGTGATATTATATATATATATATGTATGTGGGTTTGTATTGTATATAGTATTCATATATGGGTATATGGGTAGTAGATAGATATATATATCTATATATAGATATATACATATATATATGATTTCTAGTATAGGTTTATATGAAAACCCTATGACTAGCAATGGCCTATGGCCTAGGATTATTAGCCAATGGCTTGGGGCTAACCTTAATGGCCCAAAACCAACATGTTGACCCTTGATTACTAATGGTTGACCAAAGTCAACCTTAGGTCAAAAGTGACCTAGTTCACCTAGAAATGACTAGTAATGACCTAAAATAACTAGTTTGACTAGTTTGACTAAAATCCTAACTAGTTTGACTAATATTGACTTCACTTTGACTAGTTTGACTTTAGAGTTGACCAGAGTTGACCAAGAGTTGACTTTTGACCAGATTGACCTAGAATCATGTAGTTTGCATAGTAGACTTCATATTTACTATTTAGAATACATTGTGACTTGTATTGCTCTGATTAGAAGCCAGACACCTCTCCTCAGACAGTATATCCTCTTCAGACATTCAGTTATCAGGCGAGTACATTCTCTGACCGTTTCATACTTGTTCAGGCTTTACTTCTCGCTCTAGATTACTTTACTTGTTGCTGTCACATTGGTAACACGGATTGGTACTATATAGATCTTTACATGAGATGTTATCCCTCTCGGGAGCATCGGGTACTTCATGTTATGTGTGTTTCACTATCATCATGTACTCCTATGCTTCCATCATTCATGTGCACTCATGTGATCATGTACTCTCATGTTTACTGAGCCCTCATGTATACTATCATGTGCACCCTTTCATGGGCCCCATGTGATATCATGTACAATAACGTAACTTGTATAGATCCTTGTGTATTGATTGGGGAAACGGGGGAGTAGAAGTGGACATGTGAATAATTCCAAAGTAGTGTAATCATGTGCAAACTCAGTAGTGTAATCATGTATAAATTCTAGCCA
>JANAVB010016415.1:35000-46591 GCA_029216955.1 Iris pallida
AGTCCGCATGTAAATCATGCATTCGTACAAGTGAGTCATTGGTTCCCTCTGCAACTGAGAGAGAGAGAGAGAATCTAGGCTAGCTAGCTAGCACATTCAGCAGCAATGGGTCGAGGAAAATGCTACAGCAGTTGTCTCTATTGTCCTGAATCACTAATAAAACAACCAAAACACCTTTCATGACCACATCATCTCCCTAATCATCGTCAGCTCAGCGCGTTCCCTTTCACGCATCTCCATGTGCTCCTAGCTTGTCACTAAGCTCTCTCTCTCTCTCTCTCTCTCTCTCTCTCTCTCTCTCCCTCTCTCTCTCTAATGTACTACTACTTCCCTAGCTAACAAACTAGCTGTTACTTGTCTTCTCCAACACAAAGACGATCGAGCATGTCATTAATAAATGGGGGGGTGGGTCTTTACACAGATGTGGTATTCTTGTAGAAACCAAGGAGACCTCTCACTATGGAAATGCATTTACTATGCCAAAGTTGACATTTCTTTTAATCAAATGTATATTCCAGGGATATTAATGCACTGAAAGATCGCCAGGATTTCTGCAAGCATTGAAGCAAACCCACGACTTCTTTGGCATGCAATGCATGGAACCCGGCCGGTTCTAATTCCTACTCTCCTCTCTCTCTCTCTCTCTCTCTCTCTATATATATATATATATATATATATGTAATTATAGACAAGTAGCTATCATCATCTATTATCTATAGCTAGTCTAGCTAGCTAGGGTTTTATGATCGATCGGCAGCAAGTAAGTAATACGTGCAGAGGAAGAAACAAAAGGAGCGCAGAGAGCTGTTGGTGTTGGGCTTATTATTATATATTCTCCCTCGGGGATTTAATAAGTGGGATTACTATAATGGGTTGATTCCATCGGTGGGTGGGGAGGGAGGTTTTCTTGGGCTGTGGAGCTTTGAAAAAGCAAGAAAACAGAATGCAAGCAGGTGGATTTATTCCCTTTAGTATATATATATAGAGAAGCGAAAGGGAATCAACGTACGTACTGATGATGCAGAATCCAGATCATACTCGTATACATATATCCCTACTTCTGTCTGTCTGTCTGTACTGCATCCCCCCACATGTGTCTGGTTTATTAAGTGTTCACTCAGGAATGTGTCAGTACGTACTCAGTTGGCTCATCAGTACTAGCTAGCTAGCCACCCACTGGAACTTAACAATGTTAATAATAATGCACCACTTCCCATGCACATTCTAACTTGCTTCATGTCACTCTCCAGTTTTCTTATTGACTTAATTTGCATGAGTAAGGTTAAAATCACAGGGAGGGACTCATTATCAGTTACATGGTTCTTGTTTACGAGTTTCAAGACAGTACTACTGTTGCAATCCAGACAAAAAACCTCAACATTATGTTATTCTGAGTGAGTGAAAGAAAATTATGTCTTGTACTGCTTCTTTGTATATACAACACTAATTTGAAGTACTCTAGTACTGTTTAAGCCTTTTTAATTACCTGCTAAAGTTGACTGTGAGCTCAAGGCTTGAATTTGTATTACAAAGAATATATCAAGAAAAATATGTTATATAGGTAAGAAAGTTGAGTATCTAGAAAAAGATTTCCTTATATATAAAGAAATCTAATTAGTATCAACGACCTGTGAAATCAACTATCGTGTTTATAATCTCACAAAGAAAGTTGAGTTTGTTATGAATTCCTTTGGTTCTAGATAGCTTGTTCCACTCTCTCTCTCTCTCTCTCCAGCTTTTTCTTTATTGATTTGCATGACTAAGGTTAAACCACAAGGAGTGATTAATTGCATTTTCGAGACAGTATCGCAATCCAAAAAAAAAAAAAAAAACCCAACATGTTATTCTGAGTGAAGATAAGATGTTTGGTGCTTCTAATTTATATGACTCTAATTAATTTGGATTACTCTACTGTCAATTAAGACTTTTTAATTACCTGCAAAATTTGACTAGCTAGGAGCACAAGACTTGAACGTGTATATTAGAAAAAAATCTATCTAGAAAAGGATGTTTAAGAGACCAGGAACTTACAGACAATTCGCGAAAAACAAACAGTGATCTATCCATCACATATTAAAATGTAGAAACCTTTGTAACAAGTCTGTATAGGATTTTGTATAGAACTAACATTAAAGCAAAAAAGAAGGGAAATCTAATTAGTATCATCCTATGATATCAACTGTCTTGGCTTTGGGGTCTTTGTTGCATTTTTCTTACAGATATATACAAGCAGTGCTTGATATTGCCACTAAGATTATATGAATTTTGAAGTACTGTTATGTAAATCGAAGAAACCCTCTAATTTGAATACTCTTTTTTCTAGGTATTGAAGGAAAGGAAAACTTAAAAAGAGACAGAGACCAGTAACTCTAAACAATAAGCATCATCAATTAAAAACGATTATGTTACAATCTGCAACCGAGTTTTAATAGAATTAATCCACGCAATCTATCTCAAGATGATAACGGCCTTTCGCCTCTATGACTGAGATCGATGAAGGAAAAAAAAAAAAGGAAAATGCAAAGAAGAATACAAGTGCATACAGATAATTAATACAAGTTGGATCAAGAAGGCACTGCAATTTATTAATTACTTGACCTTTGGTGAATCTCCAAGCCTCAGCTCAAGATCTAGCTCCTCAACGGGGCTCGAACCGAGCTTTAGAACCTCCGTCGGCTTAACGATGGATGGAGACACTAGCGGATCGAATCTCCGTCTTTTGTTACCGATCACCGTCTCATCAATATCATCAACCTGCTCCTGGTACTCTCTCTTCCCTAGAGTGCTACTCATCCGGCCCATCTCCTTCACCTTCCAATTGTCCATCCCAAGATTGAGATCAGGGATAGTACTGAGTAATCGAGCGGGTAATGGATTGGTAGACGATCGATGGATAGGGAAGAAAGACGAATCAATTTGCTGCTGCTGCTCATCAAGTGTAAGAGGAGGAGGATAGGAGGGAGAAACTAAGGTGTACTGATCAACACCAGAATTAGGGTTAGGGTTAGTGGTGTAGCACTCTGGGGTGGTAGTCCGATTCGGGTGCTGCTCGGGGTTTTCCCTGGTGGGGCTAGAGGACTGCTTGAGCCTCGCCCGGTCCCTCCGGTGCACGTTCATGTGGCCCCCGAGCGCTTGGGCCGATCGGAACTCCCTCCTACAGAAGCTACATGAGTAGGACCTCGGAGGCCACACGCAGCCACCCAAAAGCCCGGAAGAGTCCTCGGCGAAGGCTTGCTCCTCCCAAGACTGATGGTAGGTGGAGCGCCCGGCACCGACCATGGAGAGCGGGGAGTCAAAGAGAGGGGGAGGCATGCTGCCTATTTTCCTCCGGCTCCACATCAAATATTTTGTCTGCTCCATTGCACTGTGCATGAATATGAGAGAGAGAGAGAGAGAGAGAGAGATCTAAGTAGAAGAGAATGTTTGAAAGGGAGAAGAGAGAAATATTATTGCTTGCTTGTCAGCATAGTGTTGGAAGAAGAAGAAGAAGAAGAGGCCGGTGAATATAAGTGATGGGAGGAAATTAAGCATCTCAATCCAAGTCGGGCACACGGAAAGCTACGTGAGAAATGTTTCCGCCTTCCTAATGGATCCTACTGTCAAGAAGAGGGTTCTATAAGTAACAACTATCAATCAAGGCTAGCTAGCTAGCTATTAACTTCACTTGAGCCTACAAATTCATAATATATAGTACAAATACTTAATAGCTAGCTAGCTTCACTTTATAAGTACGTACATATATACAGAAAATATAGAGTGCATAAATGAAGTATGTATCCATGTCAAGGCCTCTGCCATTAACTAGCTAAGCTTAAAGTTGCCGACACTAACTAAACTCTCTTCTCAGTCATCGAGTGGTCCAAACTGTCACACTTGAAGACAGCAAAAAACACTTTTATTTCCTGTGCCAGATGAGTCACACCCTAACTCTTACGTTTATGATTCTAAGAATTTTTTCACTTATGTTTCTTTCTTATGAAGAAAGATATATAAAAGGCTCATTAAGTTTTGTTTAAATATTATATGATTCCAACTGTTTTCGCATAAAAGTTTAAGTTTGAGTTTTTTTTAACAGAAGCTATTTGTTTGTATTGGAGCTGCAATGTACAGAAAATCTTCACCGTCTGGTAGCTATAGTCTGTATCACATGTGTTATAGTGCGCACATGCCATTCCGACTTATATATGTAGGCTAATTAAGTGCCAATATTTGAATGTGTAAATGAGGTTAAAGGAAGGTAGGCTTACTAAATTAGAACTTATTTAATAGGTTGATACATGTTTTTTTTTACATTTAAGTTAAGTTGCAATTAATTAAATTTCTGATGCAACTTCAATTAGCAATACAGTCAATTAAAGCCCCCTTTGTGGCTGGCTCCATTAGCACATCAATATCTACAAATACAAGATATGTGCTCAATCTATGATTTGCATTATTTAATTTGTTGCAGTTTTATGCTGCTGATCGAGCAGACATTCAGAAGTACCTATGCTAGGGGTATTTGATTAAGGATTTTAGGGGGTGCTGGAACTGAAGAAAGGACATCGATCTGATGCTTATTTTCTTCCTACTTTTACATCAAGTACCATGTCTGCTCCATTTTGAAGAAGAAGAAGAAGAATTGCGGAGATGTCCATCAAAGTTGAATACATGGAAAGGTACGCGAGACATTTCTAATTCCAGCTTCCTATACTCTTCCACCAACATGCAGTTAATAAGAAAGTTCTATAAATAACAACTATAAAGGCTGTTTTTTTTTTTCATTTATATTATTTGGCTCCCAAAATATTTGGATGATGCCATATTCCATTATGTGGCATTTGACATGACAGCTGACATGGCAAATTTTAACCCAAAACATTAATTACCCAACTTTTTTTAATATTAATGTTAATGTTAATGTTAATATTAATTTTAATATTAATTTTAATGTTAAGGTTAATTTTAATATTAAGGTTAAGGTTAATGTTAATTATTATGTTAATTTAATATTAATATTAATTTTAATTTTAATTGTTAAATTTTGTCATGTCAGCTGCCATGTCAGCAACTATGTCATATGCCACATAATGGAAGATGGCATCACCCAAATATTTTGGGAGCCAAATAGCATTTTTGTTTTTTTTTCTTCCATTTGTTAAATTAAACATACAATAACAGCACAGATGAATCTAAAAAAAGAGTACAGATCGTAATAACTTCACTTTATACAACTTTATAGAAGAGTACATACAAGTTCGGTGCATATATATCCGGATCAACCAACTGAAAATTAGCTTAAAGTATTTTCTGACACTAACTCTTCTTAACTCACTTGAATACAACAAAACCAGTTGTATTTGGGGTGCCAGATGATTCACACGTTCTGGCTTCATGTCTGAGATTATAAGAATATTATTAGTTTTTTTTTTTGTTAGGGACAGAGAAATAAGGCCAAATGTTCTTCAAAAAAATAATATTAACTTATTGAAGAATATTTTCATTTCCAAATATCACAAGTAAAGCTATAGACAGCGCATAGATCTTTAAATACTACAAATAAAACAATATATGCTTCTCCATTTAACGACATCTTCAATAGAAGAAACACCGGTTGGCTAGCTAGTTGAACAATAAGTCAAGGTGTTGTAATATAGCGCGGGCTAGCGCCTAAAGAACATGTGTGCGTATGCGTACGCGGTTAAAGAACGTGTACGTGCTAGCGCTCGTACGCTCACGTGTTTTAAGCACATGAGCACCTAGCGCGCTAGCCGTGTGTGCGTGTCTGCATGCGATATAGAAAACATGCACGTGTTGTGTGCCTGTGATAGATGGTTTTTCTGATCTATCAAAAACCTAAGGAAAGCCATATTTGGATCCAATTTAATTTGGATGGATTTATACGGTTAGGATTGTTCCAATATTTAGTAACATTATAAGTCTATTTAAAGGGTTTTTTTCTAACCCTAATTTTGGTGCGCTTGAGACTTTTAAAGGTCTAGGGAGATTTTGCTTGTTGTTGCGATAAAGTCATAATTCAGAGAAGAAGGAAAATAGCTAGTTGTAGATCGATCTTGTACTGGATGATTTGTGTATAAGGTATCATTTTACGACCTCTTGTAAAGTTCCTCTTGATTCAATAAACAAAATTTTCTCTTGATTCAATAAAGTTTCTCTTGGTTCAATATAGACAAATCTTCGGTCGAACCATATTATATATTGTGTTATTGTGTTATTGTGTTTAGTACTAATTTAGATTATTTTTGTTTTGTTTATTCTTTGTGAATGGACGTTCTGTTTGTCCGGATTCCTAAATATGATCTGGGTTAGCTACAGTTCATATTATTTTTTGCAAAACATGAAAGCCAGAAACACGACACTACCCTTTTAATGATAAAAATGGCAATAATTGTCACGTCCCGATTCCGTAGAGTCATTTATTCATATATTTATCTCTTGGAATCGATCGTACTCGCATGGACGTGATGTCGTACAAGTCTGGTATTGCACTTGTACAAGGCAAAAATGGCACATAATAATATTCAAATAGGAGCACATCGCAGCGACAGAAGCAGATAAGTTGAAGTTAATGAGAACAATCTTTCTTATTGAATAGAAATACATCACTTCTTTATAGCAGCGGAGATAAAAGGATAACTTGAAGTCGCACAGAGATATATAGAACTTTATTCTCTTTATTGATAATTGAAAAAGAGTACAAGACTTGTATTGAAGTACAATGCTTACAACACATTTCACTTTACATTGAAAGCCAACTGAACAATGCTATAAAGCTTACATTTGACACTTTGATACATTGGATTACAACTCGATATACCAACTTGGCTTACAACTCACTAGTACAACTGATTAAACTGTTTCATACATTATGCCATTTATAAACAGAAGACATCATCTTTTGCAAGAAGAGCTTCTGCATGTCCAACAAATCTTCGATGTCGCGGAACCGATCAAGCCAATCTTCGTGTACAGAATTTTTCAAGCACGAGCACCTGCCCACAAACGTGGGTCAGTGACATCTATGTACTGACGAGCAGAATCCAACCTACTCGCCTAAACCAACACTAAGTGGTCATTTAAGCAAGCTTTTATTAGAATGATCTTTCTATTTGGAGCCTAGCATCAGTTTACAGTTCATGAGCAGAAACATTGAATATGTAAACTTGTTATCTCCTTTCTTAGGTAAAGGTATCAATGAAGCATACTTGGTGTTATCAAGTTCTGACAATGTTCATCTAGAGGCATCTTTTAAGCATCGTTGAGTTAACATATATCAAACACGTTATAGGGATTCTTCTAGCAAGGCAACACTCCAGCAATTTGTATTTAACATGTTGAGCATGTTATAGAGTTTCTCATTTAAAGGCAACAACATAACATTATTTTGTTTAGCATGTTACGCAGATAAATCAACCAACATATGTATTGCATATATCACATTTGAGTGATTTCTTACCGATAACAGACTCCTCGTTCCTGCATCAAATACAGGTTATACAATATACTTACTATGCATATCCATTAGCATGCATCCTGACTACATGGCCACTGGTGCTACGCACCATTTAAGGACTTTGCCATATAGGACTTCATAGGGTATGTGATGTGCCCTTCACCAGGTTGCGAGCCCGAATGAAGGTCCCAATACCGCGTGCCACTAAAGCACGCCGATTCCCTCCTAGGCCGACTCGATCCCACCGTCGCGGGTACCGTTCGAGAAAATAATACATTGTATACAAGTTTTCCCATGGTCATGCGAATGTGTGTCCGATTCGATCGTGTTCGAAGTCGCATGATAAAATATTAAGATAAGTAAAGACAATATTTTATTATCTCATCTTTCCAACATTACCATTTGTTCACTTGGTGATCTCAACGATCACAAGCCTCTTGATTTCTCATTGCATCATTCATTGCAATATTTCTCATATCATTCCTTTCAAAGAGTAATAAACAACATTTTATTCATTTCAATAGGACCTGCAGCATTTCATTCATTTCATTGGGGGGCAATTATCACTCATTCTATTGCTTATAAGAAAATGACAGCATTCATGTCTATTCGCAACAGTTATACAGCGTGTACATGATTCAAGTGTTTCAATCGGTTAATTGGGTCGATAGCATAGCCAGTTCATTGTTTATTCTATCCTTCACAAGGCATCTCATTCATTCAAGTGTTTTACTTGTTCCGACAGCGTTAAGCATAAGGGGCATTATCAATTCATTCTCAGGCATCAAGTCATATTATCAGTTCAAGTGTGATTAATCCAGCAGTTCAATGTTCATATGTTGCTCAATTCAATACTAGGCAATAAAGCATCTCTATCGATTAGCAACTAAAGCATCACAGTTATTCAGCATTCAAGATATGGGACATTAGGAACATATCTTAGCATCGCATTACTCCATTTTATTAGACATGAAGGAGTAAGGAGGAGGAAGGACAATTCCACTCACTTTGTATAAAGGGTCTTCCTGTTCTGATTGCACATACTCACACTAAGCGTAGCTCGAGCTACATTCCAATACCTCTTCCGTCTAGCCAGCTAAGAGAGACTGCACTAGTCTCAATTCTCTTGATTTCCAATCCAAGTCTCGGTCCAACATTCTGATATCATCCAACAAGCTAACCCAAATGCCTCGCGCGGAGCGGGGCATTACAATAATAGCCGAACAATAAACACAAAGCACATTTACAAGAATTTACGTGGTTCGGTCAAGAACAACCTACTCCACGGGACAAGGGAAGAAATCATTATTGAATCAATGAGAGAGCCTTACAAATAGTTACAATTAATGCACACCGCAAGCTTCTCGTTTAGCGAGATCTCCAAAGAGCTTTCCTTTAACCTCCCTCAAAAACTCTTTTAATGTCTCTCTAGCAAATTCCTAAAAATGCTAGCTTTTAGCAATCAAAGACCTCAAGCAGTTCCTCCTTACAAAGTGACCTGGTGGAGGCATTAAATGTAAAATATAAACAAATGCAAGGTATCCTATAAGAAGAATACAATACATGGCCATTGAACAATTATATCTGAGCTCATATTCTTTAACAATAATCCAGTATTGATCGATGACTCGAAGAAGACTCATGTGAAATAGATTTCTGATAATTGTAGACTTTGGCTGGATGATCAGTCTTCTTATTCTAGCTAGTCATCTGTGAGGTGGACCCGAAAGCGAGAAGATCAAGGACAGAAAACAAATACATAGTGGGGGGGGGGAATTTATTGATTATATGTCAAGTTAGACTCAAATAATGCAGACAACAAGCCATTCTTAATCAACGTGCCATTCGGCGAACATTGCATGATTATATTAAGTTCCAATCATTCTCATTTCTTCAAAAAAAAAAAAAAAACCCATTCTCCTTACTCTGCATGGCATTTGACAATCAACTGAGTAACTTGTTTGACTCAACCTTCGTATGGTTTGCTTGTCTGCCTATTTATTGATTATGATGGCAAATTTATGAGTCACCTTTCAAGATTAGGTCAATAAAAAGGTCTAAACGAACTTATAAAAGGGATACTTGCTGCAATCGTACTCTACCTACCTGATTATTTTATTTTTCCCTGAACTTCTATTTGATTTCCTCAAAGACTACTAATAGTTGAACACCAATGCACAACAAGCAAATAACAACAATATATACATATTTCTATATAGGAAAGATAATTGTACGCCCTCTTCTTTAAGTGGCGAATCCATGTGCAACTCTGTTACCATAAATTTTATGACTACATTCTAACAAGTAATGTGTTAACTCAATGACAAATTCTATACAACAAGTAATTAAATAATTGACATATTTTTTCCACTTCGATGAAGAGATTGTGTTTACCATTGAACTTATCAATCAATATTGAACACGTTACTCTTGCGTTTCTACGCAGAAATATGAATGCATTTACTCTTATTATGGAGAGAATTAACACAAAAAAGTGTTTATATTGTGGTGTTCATAACTTGTAAAGATGTTATAGCTTTGTTCTTTATTCCAATATCATCTATGGACTTAAAGACATAGAAATGATGCTACATATAGAATATACTTGGGTTTTTTTTTGGACCAACAAAATAAGGAAGTTAATAATAATACCGTAGACATCCTGGTCACTATTTGGTGTTATGATCCATATGTTCTAGCAATTCAGTAGTAATTCCCATTGCATCTTGATCACATTTTATTCTGATCAATTAGCGATTCAATATTAATTTCCACTTCATCTTGATTTCTTTTTTATTAATTCTGAACAATTTTCTACTTTGATCAGTACCAACAAGTCGAAGGAAGCACTTCCTAACAAGTACAGAGAACCAGACAAAAGAGGAAGGCTTGGCGCTGTTGATATAATTAACAATAAATTCCACTTCAGAGAGGTATACATATACGTTAATTTTCCTTAAAATACAATGTATATTGTCTTTTGCTATAGAGATTCCACTGGAAATGTCTTCACTCTCCACTTGTTCAGAATTCAGATTGGAACCTATTTCCTCTAATCAAAATTTTGTGACTTCCCAACAAGAACTGCAGGAAAAAAAAAGACGTGATAGATATATTACCAAGAACAAAAGGTTCCAAAATTAAAATATAATACCACTCAGAAAGGTTCGAGAATTAAAATATAATACCACTGACTGGGACACATGAGAGTGTCATGTAACAATAACATAATTGCCTATGACACGACACTACGTAAAGTAATTGTTTAAACCAACTTGGTATTAAGACATTAAACACAAAGTTTCTGTTTGAAAAAAAATCCTAAATTTATTTGATTTAGCGTGTCAATCCGGTTAGATACCCATACAAATCTTCAAGTGTATGAAAAAAAAACTTGTGTCTTGTTGCATGGAACACAGAAAAGAGCAAACAAACATTTGCTTGCTGCTCCTTTGTTCTTACCAATTATTTAGAATCTGGAGCTTGCATCGCAAGAAAAAGAGGACACCCATGTCGAGATAGGGCATAAAATGATCTTTCTATTTTGATCCTAGCAATGGACACAATATATTTCTGTTTTAGTAATATTGTAAGCGGTCTCTTGTAGGTTATGGGATTTCTTGACTATTGAATTTAGAAGGCAAATCTGTAAGTCTAATTTTCTCTTCGGTGAGCAAGACCAAAAGAATAATATACAAATATGTTGAAATAGGCTAAGATAACAATTATATATGTTTAAATCCACCAGTATTAACTAATAAACTATATACTTCTTTTCTTTTTCTTTTTTTCAGCACGTGCATACTCAGTTAAATCGTGTCCCCGCACACGATTTTTAACCGGTCGTCAGTTCACTTCGGACTCTTCGTTCGGACCTTGTCCGCACTGGCTTTGTCTTCATCGCCCCGCACGCACAGCCCATGCACTCCGCGTGCTTCAGAGCTCCACGAGACAGCCATGACGTCTTTCGACGTCCGCAATTCAACGCCTCACTTCGCCCACGACGCCGGAGGCGCCCCGACGTCCTCACAACGCCTACGACAACAGATGCCGTCTATCCACCCGTTCTATGCGCACGACGTCCTTACGACGTTTTCTCGACGTCCTTACTGCGCCGCACGACGGGCAGCGTGTAGTG
>JANAVB010016416.1:0-21265 GCA_029216955.1 Iris pallida
AGGTAAATCGGGAATAACATCTCATGACGTGTTTCAATGCATACTAGTCCGTGTATCCTCGTGTCGAGAATCAAGTATAACACTACAACTGAGTCGGATATAGTAGATATCAAAGCAATGAAAACTATCAGAGAAGTACTTGCGTGCTGTCCTGAGATGAGAAATCCATACTACCACTCAAATGAGCCACGAAGGGTCAACTTGTGCAACTATCTCCTAAAGCTTAAATAGACATTACCAACATTCTCAGAATGGTCAAATTAGCTAAAAACACCTATCTATAAGTCCAATTCTGGACACAGGGACAAAACGATAATTTTAGATCAAATGGTGTCCGCCGTTGGACCCACTTTATAACGAAGAATGTGTCAGAATCTACGGTCTCTAAAGTCATCAAACAATATGTCTACAGGTCTGGTTTGACGAGACGAACTCAACCGTATGTCCAAAGTTGGATTCCGGTGGGCCGTGCACAAATTCATCCATTGGATCGGGTCGCGGACCCGCCAAAATAGCATTCCACTCGACCGTCTTAGAATTGGACCAAACTTGGCTCACAGGACCAGAAAAATATTTTTAGTCCAATGGTGCAAATTTTGTTGCGATTTGATGAGTGTGCACAAAGTAATTGAGAAATTTCGAAAAAGCCCGATACAGAAAAATTTGACGGATACGGGTCAAATTCGTCGCGCACACGCGACCAATTTGAATTTCGTCAAATCACACACGTCCACGAAGTCGATACTCACCTTTTTATGCTTTCGGTTCGCGACCACGTCGTCCAGATTGACGGGATGGACGGCGTATCGGGATAATTTTCTAAAAAATCAATTTTGAAAATCATTTTTTTCCTCCAACTTCACAAACCAATAACTTTCTGTACAGTGCAAGAAATTCAGTTCTACAAAAAAGGTTTTAAAGCCCTATAGGTTGTCTACAAGTCTTTTCAACCGATTTTGAATACTCATAACAAGTTGGTCGCAAATCGCCCACTAAGTTGGGGTTTTTGGACAGTTTTCTAAACCCAGAAAATCAAGTTTTTTCTCGATTTTAGAACTCGTTTTTCGTCGCACATGGTACGAATCTGCACAAACTGTTTGAAGAAAATTAAAGGTGTATATGTTGGGATCATACCTGACCAAGTGGTTCGCAAAAAGACGGAGCAAGGAAGGAGAAATCTATTTTCAGAAGTTGGCCCTTCGCTGACAGTTTTCGTACGAGGGTGGGATGCTCGATGTGCGTTTCCCGGCGATGGACGGCCGCGGTTGGTCGACGGCGTCGTTGGGGCGTAGCTAGGTTGGGGTGATGGCTAGGGTTTGGATTTTGTGAAAATTTTTCTCTCTCCCTCTCTCTATAAATATATAAAGGGGTTCGGGTCCGCTCGATCTTCAATAGGAAACGGGAGGGGGTTGCTCTCGGATTTAAAGGAACAGGGGGGCCGCTCGGCTATTAGCTGCTGTTCCTTGTGGTTTGTTTTGTTCTTTTGTGCGTGTGAGTAGTTTGATTGAAACAAAAATCAATTTTGACTTTTCTTTTCCTTTTCTTTATTCCTTTCTTTATTTAAGTATATATATATATATATATAATATATATAAATTATATATTATATATATATATATTATATATATACAACATTATTTATTTATATAAACCCATTAAATATTCTCCTCTTATAGATATTTATATTTAAAAATAATTTCTTTTTGTCCTTATGCATGTATAATATTATACATACATACATTATTTATTTATATAAACCCATTAAATATCTTCCTCTTTATAGATATTTATATTTAAAATAATTTCTTTTGTCCTTTTGCATATATATTTTATATATATATTTATATATAATATATATATATTTATATATATATTATTATATATATATATATATATATTATATAATATATATATATATATATATTAAAATATATATAATATATATATATATATATATATATATATATATATATATTATATATAGATATATATATATAATATATATATATATATATATATATATTATATATACTCTATGTATGAAATAAATACATAGAAAATTTATATAAAATATCCTAAAATTATTTATAAATAAAAATAAATATTTGTCCTTATATTATTAAATATGTTTAAAATTTAAAAATAACTCAATTGTCTATACATACATTTATCAAAAAATATAGTTGTTTTAATCATCATGGTAATTATATTAAAGTTTAAAATAAACTTATGAACATATATTTTTCTATACAACAAAATACTTATTTAAACTAATAATGTAAAAACACTAACATTAATAATTTAAATAACATTAAATAATAATATAATATAAATGACTATATTAGCCCTAATCAGAAAAGTAGGGGTGACAAATCTACCCTCCTAAAAAATTCGTCCTCGAAATTAGAGTAAACTAGCACAATAACAGTAGCAAGAAAAAAAAAAAAATACCTCAAGGCTCGAAGAGATAAGGGTAACGCCCCCCCCATCTCGTCCTCTCCCAGGTAGACTCTCATGGAAAGTGATGCCTCCATGCGACACGAACCAAAGGAATAACTTGGTTCCGGAGAACCTTCTCTCGACAATCCAGAATCTCCATTGGCTGCTCTGGATAACGTGAGTAGGCCCCACCTCTAACTCGGAGTAATCCAATACGTGACTAAGGTCTGCCACGTACCGCCTCAACTGTGACACATGGAACATGTTAAGGACTCCCTCGAGCGTAGGCGGCAAGTCTAGTCGATAGGCCACTGTACCGACCCTTCCAAGAATATTGAATGGTCTGATGAAGCGCGAACTAAGCTTCCCGCCTCGGCCAAAACGAATCATGCCCCATGTCGGAGAAATCCTCAAGAATACCATATCGCCAACCTAGACAGAAGACAAGACTCAATACAAGACCCTGAAGCAAACAATCACAAACAAGCACAAACAGAAAAACAAACACTAACCTCGAACTCTAACGGTCTCCGGTGGCTATCGGCCTAATGTCGCTGTCTATCCTGAGCCACCCTCCCTGATCAACTTAACCTTCTCTGCTGCATCCTCCACCATCTCCGGGACAAGCAAAACTCTCTCACCGGCATCGTCCCATGACAAAGGGTACGACATCTCCGTCCGTATAGAGCCTCAAATGGTGACATCTATACGGGCCTGATTGCTATTGTTGTAAGCAAACTCTACCAGGTGAAGATGGTCCTTCCAAGATCCCCCGAAATCTAACACACAAGTGCGAAGTATATCCTAGAGTGACTGGATGGTCCTCTCCGACTGACCGTATGTCTGGGGATGATACGCGGTACTGAACTTGAGCTGAGTGCCCAAGCTAGTATGCAAACTTCTCAGAAGTGGAAAGTGAAACGACTATCCCGATCTGAGACTATGCTCACCGGAACTCCGTGTAATCTGACTATCTGCTGAACATACATCTCTGCTAGCTTCTCCGTAGATAGTCCCACCTTGAAAGACAAAAGTGGGCCGATTTGGTCAATCTATCAACGATGACCCAAATCGCGTCTTTCCCTCCTGAAGATCATGGAAGTCCAGATACATAGTCCATAGTGATGTGCTCCCACTTTCACTCTGGAATCGGTTTTGAAGCAGATCACCTGGCCTCGGTCTCTCGGCTTTCACTTGCTGGCATACTAAGCATCGAGATACAAACTAAGCTACCTCTCACTTCATGCCATACCACCATACGTGCTCCCTCAGGTCTCTGTACATCTTGTTCGCTCCAGGATGCATAGAGTACTGGGAATGATGCACTTCCTGCAGAATCTCCTTCCGAAGCTCTCCACTCGGAATGCATAATCTAGTACCGTACCTCAGTGTCACGCCCCAGAACCAGAATACTGGAGAGTGGGGCGAACATAGCCAGCTACGTATATTGAAATGAAGTCCATCTCGCTATACGGTCATGGCTGTCTATATGAGTGTTACTACAAGCCAACAGTCTGTTAAGGCCAAGCCTACTGTCTCAATCTCAAGCAAATAATATAATTACAAGATCTTTGACCACCAAATAATATAATAAAAGGCGTTCCAAATATTACATATCAGCTGATCATGAAGCTAGTCGTACAAAATGCGAGGACTAGCAAGAGTTAAGTCATACATGATCAACCCTAGGATTTGTTAATCATGTTTACAACCCGTAGGCAGACTGTAGGTAAAGTGCATCGAGCTAACAGGTGCTCGTCGGCTAAACGCCTCAAAAGAATAGATTTACAATAGAGTGAGCGAAACAAAATAGAAAACCCACTCGTAGCCGGGTTTCTTCTATTCGCCACCATCGGGCTGGAGGTTCGGTAGATCCTCGGAAGCTGCTCCGAAATCTGGCCACACAAAACCAGCTGGGTCAAACCCCAGAAAGAGCAAGTGCCACAAAGGAGGCCACGAAATAAGAACAAAAGCCAGCATATCAGAACATAAGAAATGAAATAAAGTACAAGTAATAAAGAGCACGTCGGGACAATAAACGACTAGGGACGTGGAACCATTCTGGAAACCAGGTTACAACCCGTAAACCAAACAATGACCGGGGTTGTAACCTTCGCCTGAATAGCTCATTGTCTCTACCCAATTATTGTTAAAGCAAGTAAAACAATCATGTTCAGGAGTGCCAGGGTACAGGGACTAGACAAGACTTAGACAGGGCTAGACATCTTCCATTCACAACGGCCAAGCAATTACTACGGCTTACTACTTAACTAACTAGGGTTGTCACAAGCCTAATTACTAAC
Source organism: Iris pallida (assembly GCA_029216955.1). Lineage (NCBI taxonomy): Eukaryota > Viridiplantae > Streptophyta > Magnoliopsida > Asparagales > Iridaceae > Iris > Iris pallida. The sequence continues at coordinate 4,743 of JANAVB010016416.1, forward strand.
AAGATGCAATGAGAATGTCCCAGTCTCAAGCCCTGTAGACTATCCAGTTATCCTTCCGCGGGTTGAGAGTATAGTTGGGTACATCGCCCTGGAGACGATATACCCTTAGGTGACTTAGAGGGTGCAACACATGACAGTGCGCTGGAAATGTGCTCTACTCGTCGGCAAGCTACAAGTCTAATTAAGAGCGCCCAGATAACGATTGCCTGTGACTGAAAATTCTCCATGAACTATAGTTTGATCTAGTTATTAGCCTAATCCATATTCAGTATGAATCCCTGACCGTGGGAACCAGGGAGTCACGTCCGAAACATGATGCAAGACAAGACAAGTGGATTAACAAGCAAGCAAGCAGGAACACCCACGGTGTCAAGTTGATTATACGAGTCAAGTTAGCCGTCGCAACAACATCAAGATAAATTATGTCAGGGTACTTGTCAGGAGTGCGCCACGACGGGCCACTATCATGTCAGGTTGGTCATGTCAGAAGTGCACCACTACGGGTCACTGTCGTTATGCTGGTTCCTTGTCATACCATGCCATGTACAATAGTCATTCCAAAACATATTAAGTAAAATCAAGTTCATGACAAAAGGCATAAGGATAAAATGGGCGTAAAATATCTAATAAAATATCAATATACAGGGCTATAGAAGAGCCAAGCTTAAAGAAATAAAACTAAAACTCCAAGAGCCAATGGATTGCGCAAGGGGTCAGGGGGTTAGATTGCGCAGGGTGTCAGTGCGCAGGTTGCCAATTGCGTATGAGTCCAAGTGCGCGGGGAGCCAACTGCGCAGGGGTGAGCTGCGTAGGGGTATAGGTGGCTCATGAGTAGACTGCGCATGAGTGAAGTACGCATGAGTCAGATTGTGCGGGAGCCAACTGTGCAGGGGTGAGCTGCGTAGGGGATAGGTGGCGCATGAGCAGACTGTGCATGAGCAGGCGCATGAGCAGACTGCGCATGAGAAGACTGCGCATGGAGGATGGCACATGGGGCTGAGCGCAGTTCGCCAAGGGGCAAGCAGCGCGGGTCGACGCTGCGCTAAAGAGCGCAGGCCGAGAGGGGATGCGCAGTCCAGCACTGCGCTAAAGAGCACAGGCTGCAGTCTTCTTCTCCAGGCCGAGAGCAAGCATCAAGAACACCAAAATTCTATTCTTCATATCTTGGTCAAATTAAAGCCAAATCTAGATTTTCAAAGATCTAACTTGAGTAAAATTGAGTTCTCTTCCACATGGAAGCATCAAAACTCACAAAAATCCAACCAAAATAGATCAAAACCATGTAAATCCAAAAATAGTTAAAACCTAGATCTAGAACAATAGAGACTCCAAATCACAAAATGTCAAGCACTAATGTTCATCTCCATGGCCTAATCTAGCTAATGAACAAATAAATATGGTTCTCATGTGGTGGCAAGGTGCACTTGCCTATGGGTGATGGTGTTGTATAGAGGAAGGAAGAAGAAGGAGATGGAAAAAATAAATGAAAGAGTTATGAGGAGAGAGAAAAGGTTGGTAGGGTTTTAATGGGGGTGGTTGTGTTGTGTTGGGGGTGAAGCATAGGCTAAGGTGTTCCAAATGCATGTTGAACCAAACCAAACCAAACCAATCCTCCTCCACAAAATAAAACCAAGCCATGTCAAAACCTATTTTACGAGAAAACCAAAATCTGCAAGCTGAGCCAAAATACAATTACAGGCCAGAATCTGAGAAAATAAAAATACAGGTCCAAGATACATGCATGCTTGACAAAATACGTATTCAGAATAGGGTGTTACAACTCTACCCACCTTAAAAGAATTCTGTCCTCGAAATTTAATTAAGAGGCTAGAGAGACAAGGACAAGCTATATTAATCACAGGCAAGTTATAACCAGGCAAGCAATCAGACAATCATACATGCAAGCAAGGGATGAAAAACATAAGGCATAAGGAAGACATTATACCTTACGAGTCAAACAGGTAGGGATATCGCGATCGGATATCATCCTCACGCTCCCACGTTGACTCACCTAGAGAGTTATGACCCCAAGCAACGCGAACTAAGCTAATAGTCTTGTTCTTGAGTATCTTCTCTCTCCGGTCCAATATAGACACGGGCCTCTCCTCATACGAAAGGTTGGTACCAATAACCAGTTCCGAATAATCCAGAATATGGCTCGGGTCCGGAATGTACCGCCGTAATTGGGACACATAGAATACATCATGCACCTCACTTAGCGACGGCGGAAGAGCAAGACGATAGGATACGTCTCCTACTCGCTCCAGGATATCGAACGGCCCTATATACCTAGGACTAAGCTTTCCCCACACGCCAAAGCGAATGACGCGCGGTTAGGCGAGATCCTAAGGAATACATGGTCGTCGATAACAAACTCTAAGGGACGCCGATGAGCATCGGCCCAATGCCGCTGGCGATCTTGGGCAACTCGAAGTCGATCTCTGATCCTTCTGACCACTTCAACTGTCTGGGCAATCATTTCTGGACCGAGCATCTGCCTCTCTCCAACATCATCCCACGCTAGCGGGGATCTACACTTCCTTTCGTACAGAGCCTCGAATGGTGCCATCTGGATGCTGGCCTGGAAGCTATTATTGTATGAGAATTCTACGAGATGCAGGTGATCCTCCCACGAACCACCGAAGTCAAGTGTTCAAGACCTCAACATGTCTTCAAGAGTCTGGATTGTGCGCTCTGACTGGCCATCTGTTTGGGGATGATATGCCAAACTGAACTGGAGACGAGTTCTCAAACTCTCTTGCAAGCTACGCCAAAAGTTCGATGTAAACCTTGAATCTCGGTCCGAGGTGATACTGACGGGCACATCGTGAAGTCTGATAATCTGCCTGAGGTATACTCTGCCAACTGAGCCGTTGACTGCCCAACTCTGAATGGAAGAAAATGAGCCACCTTCGTGAGCCTGTCAACTATAACCCAAATAGCATCTCTACCAGCTGGGGATCTAGGCAATCCAGTCACAAAATCCATGGTCACATGCTCCCACTTCCATTCTAGAATCGACAAAGGCTGAAGAAGTCCAGCGGGCCTCTGATGTTCAGCTTTAACCTGCTGACAAACTAAACACCGGAAGACAAACCGGGCTATCTCCCTCTTCATGCCATTCCACCAGAAGTGCTGACGGATATCACGATACATCTTCGTGCCACCGGGATGAACAGAATACTGTGAACTGTGAGCTTCTGCCATGACTTCCTGTGTGATATCTCTACTGGGTACACAAAGACGAAAGCCATGTCGAAGTGTACCATCCTCATGAATACATAACTCTGGCCTCTTCCTGCCTCACACTCCGCTCTGAGCCGCTGAAGCTTGGAATCTATAGATTGTGCCGTCCGGATCCTCTCAACTATGCTGGACTGAACCTGTAGACTGGCCATCAATGCCACACTGGAAGGAAGAACCACTTCAATCCCCATTTTCTGAAAATCTGCCAATAACTCTGGTTGCACCGTCAAGAAATAAACTCCGGCTCTCTGACTCAACGCATCTGCTACAACGTTGGCCTTCCCCGGGAGATACTGCAAATTTACATCATAATCCACCAGTAGCTCAAGCCATCTTCTCTGCCGCATATTAAGGTCCTTCTCGGTGAAAACATACTTCAGGCTCTTGTGATCATAAATATCTGTACTCTATCTCCGTACATGTAGTGTCGCCACAACTTAAGTGCAACACTACTGCTGCTAGCTCCAAGTCGTGGGTCGGGTAACTCTTCTCATGGTCACGAAGTTGACGCGATGCATAAGATATTACCTTCCTATACTGCATCAAGACACATCCCAATCCTCTGCCTGAAGTGTCACAATAAACTTTGAATCCTCCGGTCCCATCTGGAAGTGTGAGAATGGGAGCCGTTATCAAACCTCGCTTCAACTTTTCGAATGATTCCTGACACTCTGCTGTCCAAGCAAACTGTACATCCTTGCGGGTCAACTGGGTCATCGGCGCTGAAATCTTTGCAAAATCTGAAATAAATCGCCGGTAGTAGCCGGCTAATCCAAGGAAGCTGCGAACTTCTGCCACTAAACTAGGTGCTGGCCAAGTCTCGATAGCCACAATCTTCTGGGGATCCACTTCCACTCCTCCTTGAGTAATGATGTGACCCAAGTACGAAATGCGATCGAGCCAGAACTCGTATTTACTGAACTTGGCATACAACTGGTGTTCCCTAAGCGTCTGAAGGACGATTCTGAGATGCTGCTCGTGCTCTGCTTCGCTCTTGCTGTAGACCAGGATATCATCTAGGAACACGATCACGAACTGATCCAAGTAAGGCATGAAAATGCGATTCATGAGGTCCGTAAATACGGCCGGCGCATTGGTCGCTCCAAAGGGCATAACAAGGAACTCCTAATGCCCATATCTTAATCTAAACGCTGTCTTCAGGATGTCTTGCTCTCTGACTCTGATCTGGTGGTATCCTGCTCGCAAGTCTATCTTCGAGAACACTGAAGCCCCTCTGAGTTGATCAAACAAGTCATCTATCCTCGGGAGAGGGTATCTGTTCTTGATTGTCACTGAATTCAAGGTACGATAATCTACACATAACCTGGATGTACCATCCTTCTTTTTCACAAGAAGCATCGGGGCTCCCCAAGGCGATCCACTTGCACGAATGAATCCCTTGGTCCTGAGTTCTTCAATCATCTTGTAAAAATCTCCAACTCTGATGGTGCCATTCTGTAGACTTTCTCTGATACTGGTGCTGTCCCGGGGATTAAGTCTATAGTAAACTCGATCTCCCGCTCTGGCGGCATCCCTGGAAGCTCCTCTGGGAAGACATCTGGAAATTCTTCAACTATCCGGGGCAACTGCACTGCTGCTACTGCCATCCGCAACACTGGGAGGATGGCTCTACTGCACCTCTGGAAAATGAAAACTCTGGCTCGCCTGGGATACTAAAGATAACCCTGCCAACATGGCAGTCTATTCTAGCATACTGGTTCCTCAACCAATCTATGCCTAAGACTACATCATAGTCTGCCATAGGAAATTCTATAAATCTAGCGGGGAACTCTCTACCGCTAACTACGATCCGACACGAGGAAAACACTCGATCTACTCCCACAAGACCATTACCAGTAAGTATATTAAGTCTTACTGATAATGACACGGCTCCAATCCTATCCGTGTCGCGAATCATGCAGACATGAATGAATGCGATGCACCAGAATCAAATAATACCGATGCAGGAAATAAGTTGACGAGAATAGTACCTGCCACTACCTCACCTGGTGCAACTTCTTCTTCCATAGCCATCATCATGGCCTGACCTCTAGCTACGGGTCCCCTCTGCTGGAAACCTCTCTGCCTGCTCTGCACTTGGGCTTGGGTATACTGCTGCTAGTTTTGCTGATGAAATGCCTGGGCCTGAGGCAACAATGGCCTCGGGTACTGCTGCTGCTGCACAGGTGCTGGTCCCCTAACCGATGGACTGGTTAGGTTTGAAGAGGATGAATTACCCTTATTTGGGCAGGCTCCTATCTTATGATCTGTCGCTCCACAAGCAAGGCACAATTCTTGCGCCCTACGATAATCCGCCACTACATGGCCTGGCTTCCCGCAATGAGAACATCCTATCGCGGAAGTCTGTTTCTGCTTCTGCTGCTGCAGGTACGTCGGGGTCGAATGTTGAACCGACGTTACTGAGGCCGCCCGCCTCAGAGTTCCAATGGTCAAACTTCTAGCTGCTGGGGTGGAGCTGATGATTGGTGCATCTGACTGTGGGACCGCTTCCTGCCTCCGGTCCTATCCACGATCCGCTGGGAGGTGTACTCATGCCTCCTAGATGCCCTCAATACTACATCGAACGTCTGGTGCTCGAACTGCTCGACTGCCAACAAGATCTCCAAATGCAGTCCCTGCTGGAACCACTGGGCCCTATCAAACTCGGTCGCCACCAAGGTGGGGGCAAACCTACTGAGTCTAGAAAACTCAGATGCATAACTGTCGACTGTTCTGCCTCCTTGCTTCAGGTTGGTAAATCTGGTCTGTAGGTCGTACCGAGCCACAGCATCGAAATACTTCGTCTGGAATCTCTCTCTAAATATGCCCAAGCAATGGGTGCCACTAATCCCATGGCTTGCGCTGCCCACCAACTGCGAGCTAAGTCCAACAACTGCAGGCGTACCACCGCCACCTTCTCATTCTCAGGGGTCCTAGCTGCTTCCAGAATCACCTCGGTATCCTGAAGCCAAGCGTCCTGGCAATCGCATCATCGCTGTCATCGAAAAAGGAGGGTTCAAGCGCTTGAAGCTGTTGGCCACGCTGTTCCCTGGATGACCGCCTCTGGTCAAGACATCTGCCACAGTCTGGTGCAAGGCGTCTCCTCTACGATCCTGAGAAGCTATCAAGGTCCTGATGAGACCTACCAAGGTGCCATCATCAAGTTCCACATGCTGGACGGGCCGAACTGGGGGTTCTCCTCCAGTAGGTATAACTCTGGAGGCTACTCCGGAGTGCTGGGCTTGATCTCCAAGTTGCTGTTGGTCCACGGGAGGTGCTCATCCTTGCTGATCGGCAGGGTCAGGTATAGTGCCGCTGAAGAAGTCGACACAGGAAAACAATAAGGAAGGACCAGGACAGATCAACGATACAAGCATGTAATCAGGGTAAAAATTTTAAGAATTTGAAAATACAGGCGGAGATCAAGGGCGAATACTGATTGAGACATCTATTCGGTAAACCCTCATATTTCTTGATTGACAAGACCTGCATGGGCCACCACTTAAACTATAAAACGCCCCAGAACCAGAATACTGGAGAGCGGGGGCGAACATAGCCAGCTACGTATATTGAAATGAAGTCCATCTCGCTATACGGTCACGGCTGTCTAGATATGATGGTTTACTACAAGCCAACAGTCTCTTAAGGCCAAGCCTACTGTCTCAATCTCAAGCAAATAATATAATTACAAGATCTTTGACCACCAAATATATAATAAAAGGCGTCCCAAATATACATATCAGCTGATCATGAAGCTAGTCGTACAAAATGCGAGGACTAGCATAAGTTAAGTCATACATGATCAACCCTAGGATTGTTAATCATGTTTACAGCCCGTAGGCAGACAATAAGTAAAAGTGCATCGAGCTAACAGGTGCTCGTCGGCAAAACGCCTCAAAAGAATATATTTACAATAGAGTGAGCGAAACAAAATAGAAAACCCACTCATAGCCTGGGTTTCTTCTAGTCGCCACCATCGGGCTGGAGGTTCGGTAGATCCTCGGGAGCTGCTCCGAAATCTGGCCACACAAAACCAGCTGGGTCAAACCCTAGAAAGAGCAAGTGCCCCAAAGGAGGCCACGAAATAAGAACAAAAGCCAGCATATCAGAACATAAAAATGAAATAAAAGTACAAGTAATAAAGAGCACATCAGGACAATAAACGACTAGGGACGTAGAACCATTCTGGAATCCAGGTTATAACCCGTAAACCAAACAAGGACCGGGGTTGTAACCCTTCACCTGAATAGCTTGTCTCTACCCAATTATTGTTAAAGCAAGTAAAACAATCATGTTATGATAGACAGGGTACAGGGACTAGACAAGACTTAGACAGGGCTAGATATCATCCATTCATAAACGGCCAAGCAATTACTACGGCTTACTACTTTAACTAACTAGGGTTGTCACAAGCCTAATTACTAACAAGATGCAATAAGAATTTCCCAGTCTCAAGCCCTGCAGACTATCCAGTTATCCTTCCGCAGGTTGAGAGTATAGTTGGGTACATCGCCCTGGAGACGATATACCCGTAGGTGACTTAGAGGGTGCAACACATGACAGTGCACTGGAAATGTGCTCTACTCGTCGGCAAGCTACAAGTCCAATTAAGAGCGCCCAGATAACGAGATTGCCTGTGACTGGAAATTCCATGAACTATAGTTTGATCTAGTCATTAGCCTAATCCATATTCAGTATGAATCCCTGACCGTGGGAACCAGGGAGTCACGTCCTAGACATGATGCAAGACAAGACAAGTGGATTACACAAGCAAGCAAACAGGAACACCCACGGTGTCAAGTTGATTATACGAGTCAAGTTAGCCGTCGCAACAGCATCAAGATAAATCATGGCAGGGTACTTGTCAGGAGTGCGCCACTACGGGCCACTATCATGTCAGGTTGGTCATGTCAGGAGTGCACCACTACGGGTCACTGTCGTGTTATGCTGTTTCCTTGTCATACCATGCCATATACAATAGTCATTCCAAAACATATTAAGTAAAATCATGTTCATGACAAAAGGCATAAGGATATAAAATGGGCGTAAAATATCTAATAAAATATCAATATACAGGCTATAGAAGAGCCAAGCTTAAAGAAATAAAATCAAAACTCCAAGAGCCAATGGATTGCGCAAGGGGTCGGGGGGTTGGATTGCGCAGGGTGTCAGCTGCGCAGGGTGCCAATTGCGCATGAGTCCAAGTACGCGGGGAGCCAACTGCGCAGGGGTGAGCTGCGCATGGGTATAGGTGGCGCACGAGTAGACTGCGCATGAGTGAAGTACGCATGAGTCAGATTGCACGGGAGCCAACTGCGCAGGGGTGAGCTGCACAGGGATAGGTGGCGCATGAGCAGACTGCGCATGAACAGGCTACGCATGAGCAGACTACGCATGAGCAGACTGCACATGGATGGATGGCACATGGGGCTGAGCGCAGTTCGCCAAGGGGCAAGCAGCGCGGTCGGCGCTGCGCTAAAGAGCGCAGGCCGAGAGGGGATGCGCAGTCCAGCACTGCGCTAAAGAGCGCAGGCTGCAGTCTTCTTCTCCAGGCCGAGAGCAAGCATCAAGAACACCAAAATTCCATTCTTCATATCTTGGTCAAATCAAAGCCAAATCTAGATTTTCAAAGTTCTAACTTGAGTAAAATTGAGTTCTCTTCCACATGGAAGCATCAAAACCGACAAAAATCCAACCAAAATAGATCAAAATCATGTAAATCCGAAAATAGTTAAAACCTAGATCTAGAACAATGGAGACTCCAAATCACAAAATGTCAAGCACTAATGTTCATCTCCATGGACTAATCTAGCTAATAAACAAAAAATATGGTTCTCATGTGGTGGCAAGGTGCACTTGCCTATGGGTGATGGTGTTGTGTAGAGGAAGGAAGAAGAAGGAGATGGAGAAAAAAATGAAAGAGTTATGAGGAGAGAGAAAAGGTTGGTAGGGTTTTAATGGGGGTGGTTGTGTTGTGTTGGGGGTGGAGCATAGGCTAAGGTGTTCCAAATGCATGTTGAACCTAACCAAACCAATCCTCCTCCACAAAATAAAACCAAGCCATATCAAAACCCATTTTACGAGAAAACCAAAATCTGCAAGCTGAGCCAAAATACAATTACAGGCCAGAATCTGAGAAAATAAAAATACAGGTCCAAGATACTGCATGCTTGACAAAATACGTATTCAGAATATAGGTGTTACAACTCTACCCACCTTAAAAGAATTCTGTCCTCGGAATTTAATTAAGAGGCTAGAGAGACAAGGACAAGCTATATTAATCACAGGCAAGTTATAACCAGGCAAGCAATCAGACAATCATACATGCAAGCAAGAGATGGAAAACATAAGGCATAAGAAAGACATTATACCTTACGAGTCAAACAGGTAGGGATATCGCGATCGGATATCATCCTCACGCTCCCACGTTGACTCACCTAGAGAGTGATGACCCCAAGCAACGCGAACTAAGCTAATAGTCTTGTTCTTGAGTATCTTCTCTCTCGGTCCAATATAGACACGAGCCTCTCCTCATACAAAAGGTTGGTACCAACAACCAGTTCCGAATGATCCAGGATATGGCTCGGGTCCGGGATGTACCGCCGTAATTGGGACACATAGAATACATCATGCACCTCACTTAGCGACGGCGAAAGAGCAAGACGATAGGATACGTCTCCTACTCGCTCTAGGATATCGAACGGCCCTATATACCTAGGACTAAGCTTTTCCCGTACGCCAAAGCGAATGACGCCGCGGTTAGACGAGATCCTAAGGAATACATGGTCGCCGACAAACTCTAAGGGACGCCGATGAGCATCGGCCCAATGCCGCTGGCGATCTTGGGCAACTCGAAGTCGATCTCTGATGCTTCTGACCACTTCAACTGTCTGGGCAATCATTTCTGGACCGAGCATCTGCCTCTCTCCAACATCCCATGCTAGCGGGGATCTGCACTTTTTTTCGTACAGAGCCTCGAATGGTGCCATCTGGATGTTGGCCTGGAAGCTATTGTTGTATGAGAATTCTACGAGATGCAGGTGATCCTCCCATGAACCACCGAAGTCAAGTGTGTAAGACCTCAACATGCCTTCAAGAGTCTGGATTGTGCGCTCTGACTGGGCATCTGTTTACGGATGATATGCCGAACTGAACTGGAGACGAGTTCCCAAACTCTTGCAAGCTATGCCAAAAGTGTGATGTAAACCTTGAATCTCGGTCCGAGGTGATACTAATGGGCACACCGTGAAGTCTGATAATCTGCCTGAGGTACATCTGCCAACTGAGCCGTTGAATGCCCAACTCTGAATGGAAGAAAGTGAGCCACCTTCGTGAGCTGTCAACTATAACCTAAATAGCATCTCTACCAGCTGGGGATCTAGGTAATCCAGTCAGAAAATCCATGGTCACATGCTCCCACTTCCATTCTAGAATCGGCAAAGGCTGAAGAAGTCCAGCGGGCCTCTGATATTCAGCTTTAACCTGCTGGCAAACTAAACACCGGGAGAAAACATGGCTATCTCTCTCTTCATGCCATTCCACCAGAAGTGCTGACAGATATCACGGTACATCTTCGTGCCACCGGGATGAATAGAATACTGCGAACTGTGAGCTTCTGCCATGACTTCTTGTGTGATATCTCCACTGGGTACACAAAGACGAGAGCCATGTCGAAGTGTACCATCCTCATGAATACATAACTCTGGCCTTTCCTGCCTCACACTCTGCTCTGAGCCGTTGAAGCTTGGAATCTATAGATTACACCGTCCGGATCCTCTGAACTATGCTGGACTGAACCTGTAGACTGGCCATCAATGCCACACTGGAAGGAAGAACCACTTCAATCCCCATCTTCTGAAAATCTGCCAATAACTCTGGTTGCACCGTCAAGAAATAAACTCCGGCTCTCCGACTCAACGCATCTGCTACAACGTTGGCCTTCCCGGGTGATACTGCAAATTCACATCGTAATCCACCAGTAGCTCAAGCCATCTTCTCTGCCGCATATTAAGGTCCTTCTCGGTGAAAACATACTTCAGGCTCTTGTGATCAATAAATATCTCCACTCTATCTCCGTACAAGTAGGCCGCCACAAACTTAAGTGCAAACACTACTGCTGCTAGCTCCAAGTCGTGGGTCGAGTAACTCTTCTCATGGTCATGAAGTTGACGCAATGCATAAGATATTACCTTCCTATGCTGCATCAAGACACATCCCAATCCTCTGCCTGAAGTGTCACAATAAACTGTGAATCCTCCGGTCCCATCTGGAAGTGTGAGAATGGGAGCCGTTATCAAACCTTGCTTCAACTTCTCGAATGATTCTTGACACTCTGCTGTCCAAGCAAACTGCACATCCTTGCGGGTCAACTGGGTCATCGGCGATGAAATCTTTACAAAATCTGAAACGAATCGTCGGTAGTAGCCGGCTAATCGAAGGAAGCTACGAACTTCTGCCACTGAACTAGGTGCTGGCCAAGTCTCGATAGCCACAATCTTCTGGAGATCTACTTCTACTCCTCCTCGAGTAATGATGTGACCCAAGTACGAAATACGATCGAGCCAGAAATCGCATTTACTGAACTTGGTGTACAACTGGTGCTCCCTAAGCGTCTGAAGGACGATTTTAAGATGCTGCTCGTGCTCTGTTTCGCTCTTGCTGTAGACCAGGATATCATCTAGTAACACGATCACGAACTGATCCAAGTAAGACATAAAAATGCGATTCATGAGGTCCGTAAATACGGCCGGCACATTGGTCGCTCCAAAGGGCATAACAAGGAACTCCTAATGCCCATATCTTGATCTAAACGCTGTCTTCGGGATGTCTTGCTCTCTGACTCTGATTTGGTGGTATCCTGATCGCAAGTCTATCTTCGAGAACACTGAAGCCCCTCTGAGTTGATCAAACAAGTCATCTATCCTCGGGAGAGGGTATCTGTTCTTGATTGTCACTGAGTTCAAGGTACGATAATCTACACATAACCTGGACGTACCATCCTTCTTTTTCACAAGAGGCATCGGGGCTCCCCAAGGCGATCCACTTGCACAAATGAATCTCTTGGTCCTGAGTTCTTCAATCATCTTGTACAAAATCTCCAACTCTGAAGACGCCATTCTGTAGACTCTCTCTGATACTGGTGCTGTCCCGGGGATTAAGTCTATAGTAAACTCGATCTTCCGCTCTGGCGGCATCCCTGGAAGCTCCTCTGGGAAGACATCTGGAAATTCTTCAACTATCCGGGGCAACTGTACTGCTGGTACTGCCATCCGCAATACTGGAAGGATGGCTCCACTGCACCTCTGAAAAATAAAAACTCTGGCTCGCCTGGGATACTAAAGATAACCCTGCCAACATGGCAGTCTATTCTAGCATACTGGTTCCTCAACCAATCCATGCCTAAGACTACATCATAGTCTGCCATAGGGAATTCTATAAATCTAGTGGGGAACTCTCTACCGCTAACTACGATCCGACACGAGAAAATACTCGATCTACTCCCACAAGACCATTAACAGTAAGTATATTGAGTCTTACTGATAATGACTCTGGCTCCAATCCTATCCATGTCGCGAATCGTGCAAACATGAATGAATGCGATGCACCAGAATCAAATAATACCGATACAGAAAATGAGTTGACGAGAATAGTACCTGCCACTACCTCACTTGGTGGAACTTCTTCTTCCATAGCCATCATCATAGCCTGACCTCTAGCTACGAGTCCCCTCTGCTGGAAACCTTTCTGCCTGCTCTGCACTTGGGCTTGGGTATACTGCTGCTGGTTCTGCTGATAAAATACCTGGGCCTGAGGCAACAATGGCCTCGGGTACTGCTGCTGCATAGGTGCTGGTCCCCTAACCGATGGACTGGTTAGGTTGGAAGAGGATGAATTACCCCTATTCGGGCAGGCTCCTATCTTATGATCTGTCGCTCCACAAGCAAGGCACAATTCTTACGCCCTACGATAATCCGCCACTACATGGCCTAGCTTCCCGCAATGAGAACATCCCATCATGGATGTCTGCTTCTGCTTCTGCTGCTGCGGGTACGTCGGGGTCGAATGCTGAACCGACGTTACTGAGACCGCCCGCCTCAGAGTTCCAATGGTCAAACTTCTAGCTGCTGGGGCTGGAGCTGATGATTGGTGCATCTGACTGTGGGACCGCTTTCTGCCTCCGGTCCTATCCACGATCCGCTGGGAGGTGTACTCATGCCTCCTAGCTGCCCTCAATACTGCATCAAACGTCTGGTGCTCGAACTGCTCGACTGCCAACAAGATCTCCAAATGTAGTCCCTGCTGGAACCGCTGGGCCCTATCAAACTCGGTCGCCACCAAGGTGGGGGCAAACCTACTGAGTCTAGAAAACTCAGATGCATAACTGTCGACTGTTCTGCCTCCTTGCTTCAGGTTGGTAAATCTGGTCTGCAGGTTGTACCGAGCCACAGCATCGAAATACTTTGTCTGGAATCTCTCTCTAAATACTGCCCAAGCAATGGGTGCCACTAATCCCATGGCCTGCGCTGCCCACCAACTGCGAGCTAAGTCTAACAACTGCAGGCGTACCACCGGCACCTTCTCATTCTCAGGGGTCCTAGCTGCTTCCAGAATCACCTCGGTATCCTGAAGCCAAGCGTCCGTGGCAATCGCATCCTCGCTGCCATCGAAGAAGGGAGGGTTCAAGCGCTTGAAGCTGTTGGCCGCGCTGTTCCCTGGATGACCGCCTCTGGTCAAGGCATCTGCCACAGTCTGGTGCAAGGCGTCTCCTCTACGATCCTGAGAAGCTATCAAGGTCCTGATGAGACCTACCAAGGTGCCATCATCAAGTTCCACAGGCTGGACGGGCCGAACTGGGGGTTCTCCTCAAGTAGGTATAAGTCTGGAGGCTACTCCAGAGTGCTGGGCTTGATCTCCAGGTTGCTGCTAGTCCACGGGAGGTGCTCCTCCTTGCTGATCGGCAGGGTCAAGTATAGTGCCGCTGAAGAAGACGACACAGGAAAACAATAATGAAGGACTAGGACAGATCAACGATACAAGCATGTAATCAGGGCAAGAATTTTAGGGATTTGAAAATACGGGCGGAGATCAAGGGCGAATACTGATTGAGACATCTATTCGGTAAACCCTCATATTTCTTGATTGACAAGACCTGCATGGGCCACCACTTAAACCATGTCACGCCCCAGAACCAGAATACTAGAGAGCGGGGGCGAACATAGCCAGCTACGTATATTGAAATGAAGTCCATCTCGCTATACGGTCACGGCTGTCTAGATATGAGGGTTTCTACAAGCCAACAGCCTCTTAAGGCCAAGCCTACTGTCTCAATCTCAAGCAAATAATATAATTACAAGATCTTTGACCACCAAATATATATATACAAGGCGTCCCAAATATTACATATCAGCCGATCATGAAGCTAGTCGTACAAAATGCGAGGACTAGCAAGAGTTAAGTCATACATGATCAACCCTAGGATTTATTAATCATATTTACAGCCCGTAGGCAGACAATAAGTAAAAGTGCATCGAGCTAACAGGTGCTCGTCGGTTAAACGCTTCAAAAGAATAGATTTACAATAGAGTGAGCGAAACAAAATAGAAAACCCACTCGTAGCCCGGGTTTCTTCTAGTCGCCACCATCGGGCTGGAGGTTCGGTAGATCTTCGAGAGCTGCTCCAAAATCTGGCCACACAAACCAGCTGGGTCAAACCCTAGAAAGAGCAAGTGCCACAAAGGAGGCCACGAAATAAGAACAAAAGCCAGCATATCAGAACATAAGAAATAAAATAAAAGTACAAGTAATAAAGCACGTCAGGACATAAACGACTAGGGACGTGGAACCATTCTGGAAATCAGGTTATAACCCGTAAACCAAAAAAGGACCGGGGTTGTAACCCTTCGCCTGAATAGCTCCTTGTCACTACCCAATTATTGTTAAAGCAAGTAAAACAATCATGTTCAGGAGTGCCAGGGTACAGGGACTAGACAAGACTTAGACAGGGCTAGACATCATCCATTCACAAACGGCCAAGCAATTACTACGGCTTACTACTTTAACTAACTAGGGTTCTCAAAAGCCTAATTACTAACAAGATGCAATAAGAATTTCCCAGTCTCAAGCCCTGCAGACTATCTAGTTATCCTTCCACGGTTGAGAGTATAGTTGGGTACATCGCCCTGGAGACGATATACCCTTAGGTGACTTAGAGGGTGCAACACATGACAGTGCGCTGGAAATGTGCTCTACTCGTCGGCAAGCTACAAGTCCAATTAAGAGCGCCCAGATAACGAGATTATCTGTGACTGGAAATTCTCCATGAACTATAGTTTGATCTAGTCATTAGCCTAATCCATATTCAGTATGAATCCCTGACCGTGGGAACTAGGGAGTCACGTCCTAGACATGATGCAAGACAAGACAAGTAAATTACACAAGCAGCAAGCAGGAACACCCACGATGTCAAGTTGATTATACGAGTCAAGTTAGCCGTCGCAACAGCATCAAGATAATCATGTCAGGTACTTGTCAGGAGTGCGCCACGACGGGCCACTATCATGTCAGGTAGGTCATGTCAGGAGTGCACCACTATGGGTCACTGTCGTGTTATGCTGGTTCCTTGTCATACCATGCCATGTACAATAGTCATTCCAAAACATATTAAGTAAAATATAAAATAGGCGTAAAATATCTAATAAAATATCAATATACAGGGCTATAGAAGAGCCAAACTTAAAGAAATAAAAAAAACTCCAAGTGCCAATGGATTGCGCAAGGGGTCAGGGGGTTGGATTGTGCAGGGTGTTAGCTGTGCAGGGTGCCAATTGTGCATGAGTCCAAGGCCGGAAGCCAACTGCGCAGGGGTGAGCTGTACAGGGGTATAGGTGTCGCATGATAGACTACGCATGAGTGAAGTGCGCATGAGTCAGTTTGCACGGGGAGCCAACTGCGCAGGGTGAGCTGCGCAGGGGATAGGTGCCGCATGAGCAGACTGCGCATGAGCAGTCTGCGCATGAGCAGACTGCGCATGAGCAGACTGTGCATGGATGGATGGCACATGGGGCTGAGAGCAGTTCGCCAAGGGCAAGCAGCACGGTCGGCGCTGCGCTAAAGAGCAGGCCGAGAGGGATGCGCAGTCCAGTACTGCGCTAAAGAGCGCAGGCTGCAGTCTTCTTCTCCAGGCCGAGAGCAAGCATCAAGAACACCAAAATTCTATTCTTCATATCTTGGTCAAATCAAAGCCAAATCTAGATTTTCAAAGTTCTAACTTGAGTAAA
>JANAVB010016417.1:0-160766 GCA_029216955.1 Iris pallida
AGATAGATCGAACATGGGACGTGATAGGTGGGCTTGGGCGGATACAATGGAGACCGGGGTTTCATTTTGGAGCAGTATATAACAAATTTTGACCCCGTCGAGATAAGGTGGCATATGCGACACAGTGTGGATGAAAGGGATACCTCGTAAGATATAGATGTGCATGTACAAGCTTGTACAAAGAGATTGTTAACTAAGGACAGGCTTCAGAGGTTTGGTGTACAAATTACAGATCTCTCTTGCCCTATCTGCAATCAAGAATTGGAGACTACCGAGCATATATACTTCACTTATTCGATGACTAAAAATATATGAATACACAATGGTCAAAGTTGGGATTGCAAACAAATTTGGCATGTATAAATAAAGAGATGCAACAAATTTAAGACAGCAGATCGCGGGATCTATTTGGATGCACGAGGCTTGTGCCAGACTTGCCTCTACAGTATGGCACTTATGGAGAGAGCACAATATATGGTGTTTGAAGGCTCGAGCACGGTGTGCATTGGCATAATTCATAATATCAAGTATGATATAGAGAGTATGGGACTGAGAGGGTTACCTCCCTGATGATTGTAAACTGAAACTTTTATCATAAATTTACCTGGTTCCATATATATATATTCTTTATTGTTATGGTTCCTAACTTATACGGCCACCAAAGAGAGGGTTTTCTCTTTTTCTCTACTACATCTCCATCAATAGATAGAGGAACAAAGAATACATATTTGTTGTTAATGATCGTAGCAAGTTGGAAGATCGAACAACATAAAGAGACGATCGCTTCAAGATCTATCAAGCCAAGCAATAAATTCATGTACACTACTGCAATTAATTAATTGATGTTCTTTATCTCATGAATGAACGGACAAAATTTCTAACAAATTTGACATGTTAATGCTAATGAATCATGAATACCCCCATCTCTCCTCTCCTAAGCTTGACCAATTGACAATAAACTAATAAAAATAGAAAAATACTTCACATTCGCCCCCAGAACCTTGTTTCTCCTTCGTCTGTCTCACTAACATTAACATGTGGGACATGAGACTGGAAGTCCTTATAAGAACTAGTAAATGTGATGCGACCTCTTCCTCCTGGTGCAGGAACATTAACTGCTCTCGAGGGATTGACCATGGTGGAAATTAGGGTTTACTAGAATTCAAGAGAATTTGGAGAAGAAGAAGAACTTTTATTAACCAGAACAATCTATTACAATCCAAGAACTGATCGTTCCCTCCTTTCTTGCAGGTACTTATACATTTGAAAAGTAAAGACAATTACAATTACACCCTTCATGCTGACTGGATTAACTGTTATTGCCAGGTTGGATAGTCTTAATGCTTTGACTGGACCAACTGGAATGACTGGGCCAACTTGTATGATTGGCTTCTACTGCTAACAAGCTGACCCTTGCTTCTACTGCTACTGGAGAACTACTGGAAAAGACTATCAAGGAGCTTGTGCTACTGATGACGAGCTTGTGCTACTGATGCTAATTTCTTCTACAAAAGCAAGGTAACACTCAAAACACTCAAATGTTTGGAGGTACATTAATACCTTCCCCTTAATTTGACCTTATCCCAAGGTCAAAATAAGCAAAATCTCTGATGAACTTTTCATAGGGTACCCAAGTAGCTTCATATTCCCCCTATTCTTCCACTATACTAGAAGATCAACTGCAGCCTTTCTTCTTTTCTGAACCAGTCGTCTGTCCAGTATCCAATCCGGCTCCATCAACAACTCCTCTCTATTACTAGGTGTAATATCCCGCTCTGTATGGTGCATTATGCTAATTCGTTGACTCGAAGAGTTGTGTGGACTCGATTAAGTATCGATACGAATCGATATGAGAGATTTATTAACCCGAGAAATGCATCGAGTTGGATCGATACAGAGAGTTACGTTGACCCAAGAACGCATCGAGTACGATCGATGCAAGTGTTAAGATGGCCCGAGAGAAAGCATTGAGTCGGTTCGAAGATTCTATGAAATCGAATCTATGCAAAGCACAAATTCGATTCAAACGAATATAGATTTTAGTTGGTTTTGTGTGCAGGCTATACATTTATGCTGAAATATAAGAGATCGGTATTTTGCCTTATTTACAATGGGATTTGCAAAACCAAATCGTCGCCTCGCAACGAACTGAGGCATAGGTACAGTAAGCCAAATCGGTCGGATAATTCAACGAAGTACTAAGTGCTCGAATGGCTAAGTCAGAAGAGTTGGCCGTGCAACAAAGTTATAAAATCGAGCCACATCGACTCGACGAAACGACAAAGCATATCGGCTTAAGGTGGGAGGACTTTGACTCTTCTTTCTACTCCTTTATGCCTAAGTAAAATATATCGTTTTATGCTAAGTTTACCTATCGAGACCTCAGGCATGGCTCAATCGAGAGATGAATATAGTGCGTGTCAAAGACTAGATAGAACAATTGAAATGAAAGGTACATCAAATGTATGAGTCGCTATTGAACATTGAATATCGCAAAGGCGAGCGCCTCGGTACGCAAGCCATAAAAACATGGATAACTGTATCGATGAGTGCCTCAGTGCGCAAGCCATAAAAGCATGGATAACTGTATCGATGACTTTTCTATATTGGACCGAAGAGAAAAGGTACATCAAAAATGATTGCTCAGACGGTTGAGGTGGTCAAGAGAGTCAGAGATTATCTTCGAGTGGCCCAAGATCGCCAGCGTCATTGGGCCGATTCTCATCGGTGCCCTCTTGAGTTTTCTGTCAGCGACTACGTATTTCTGAGGATTTTGCCTAACCGTGGCGTCATTCGTTTCGGCGTACGGAGAAAGCTTAGTCCTAGATATATAGGGCCGTTTGACATTCTGGAGCAAGTAGGAGATGTGTCCTATCGTCTTGCTCTTCCGTCGTCGCTACGTGAGGTACATGACATATTTCATGTATCCCAGCTACGACGGTATATCCCGGACCCGAGCCATATCCTGGATCATTTGGAATTGGTTGTTGGTTCCAACCTTTCGTATGAGGAAAGGCCCGTGTCTATATTGGACCGAAGAGAGAAGGTACTGAAGAATAAGACTATCAAGTTAGTACGAGTTGCTTGGGGTCATCATTCTTTGGGTGAGTCAACATAGGAGCGTGATGATGATATCCGATCGCGATATCCCGGCCTGTTTGACTCATAAGGTATAATTTCCTTTTAATGCCTTATGCTCTCGATTCCTTGCTTGAAATGACTGCATGATAGACTGATTGGTATAGCTTGCCTGTGATTAGTATAGCTTGTCCTTGCTTCTCTAGCATCTTAATTAAATTACGAGGATAGAATTCTTTTAAGGTGGGTAGGGTTGTAATGCCTGTGGTTCGTATTACGTATCTTGGTATACGTGTACGTATTTTGACTCATATTTCATGTCTCCCTGCTTGATGTATTATTAGCATTTCATTGATTGGTTTATCTTGTTATGGTTCGGCTGGTTCAGCTTGGTTCGGTTTTGTTGTGAACCAACCCCACCTACCCCCACTCCTTTCCTTTAATAGCCGCCCAACCCTCTCTCTCCTCATTAATTCTTCTCCATTACTTCTTCTTCTTCACCATTAATTCTTCACCTACCAGGGAGTAGGGCTTAGGCAAGTACAGCTTGCTTCATGGAGGAACTCTGTTTTTATTGTTCCATTCTCTTTTTCATGAGATTCTAACACACTTTAATACTTAGCATTTCTAATTTCCATGGTTCAATTTGTGTAGATCTAAGTTTATTATATTTTCAGATCTCTTAGGTTTTGATCTACTTAACATTGTTATTTCCAAGTTTTGATGGTTCCATGTTCTAGAGAATTTTGTTATGCCCTATTTTGACCTATGAAAGTCTGGATTCCGACCTCGGATGAAGGATTTATGAGCCTTGAAGCCCTGGACTCCATGGTTCTTCTTTTCGGACAAGTGGAGAAGAAGAACAGTGCTGAGCCGCATGGTTTGCATGGCCGAGCTGCATGAACTTCTTAGCCGCATGGCAGAACTTGACCGTATGGAATTTCATGCGAGAAGCCTTCCAGCCGCATGGCAATGCTGCCGCATGAACTCAATAGTCCATTGTCGCATATGACTTGCTCTTCTTGGCCGCATAAAGACCCGTTCCCTTGCTCAGCCGCATAGGACTCCACTTGAACACAGTCGCATGAACTGGTCCTTTCCATTGTCGTATGTACTCGTTTCCCCGCAGCCGCATAAGGGCTCGGCATGACCCAGCCACATGGCACTGCTCGACCACAGCCGCATAAGCTTGCATACTCTTTCCGCATAGACCTGCAAGCCCCGCAGCCGCATATGAAAGTGATTTCCCGAGCCGCATGAGTGCGCACTTTTTCAGCCGCATAAGCCATTTCCTTTCCGCAGCCGCATAAGCCTGTGATCCCCGCAGCCGCATGAGCCCCGCATTACCTTCCATCCGCATGAACTTATCACCTTCCAGCCGCATGCGCCTGCCCACTTCCAGCCGCATAAGCGCGCATGCTCTCTGCCGTATGAATCCAATTAGCCGTATGGCTCCTTCCATAGTCCTCTTTTATTATATTATTATTAATATATACTGATCTGTTATATTATGCTCATGTTTTCTCTGAGAATGCTTGAACCATGTAGATTTTGCACATGTTCCCAGAATACGATAGTGGCCCACCGTGGCGCACTCTTGACAAGTAAATCGGACAGGATATGTTGTTACGATAGCTAGCTTGACATGACAAAGTATGAATGACCTGGACACCGTGGACGATTGTGTTTATACAAATAAACCAGTACTGTCTTGCATCATATCTAGGATGGGATCCCTGAGTACCACGGTCAGGGATACCTACTGAAATTGACTAAGGCCGATAAACTAGAATAATTCAGTAGTCATGAAGAGATTTTCCAGCTACAGACAATCCCGTTATCTGGGCGCACTAGCGGACTTGTAGCCTACCGACGAGTAGGGCACATTTCCAGCACACAGTCACGTGTTGCATCTTTCATAAACGGGCATTCGACCTGGATAACCTGGATGGTCTGCAGGACTTGTGGCTGTAGAATAATCTTACTGCATCTTGCTAGTAACTAGGCTTGTGATAACCCTAGTTAGTTAAAGTATCAAACCGTACTCTTTGCTTGGCCGTGATTAATTGGATGGAATCTAACCCAGCTTAGTCTTGTCCTGATCCTGTACAAGATTGTGACATGACATGATTTCCTATATTTGCCTCAACAATAATGATCAGGGGACCAGTTCTGTTCAAACGAAGGGTTACAACCCCGGTCCTTGTTTGGTTTAAGGGTTGTAACCTGGCTCCCGGAGCAGTTATGTGTCCTCTCTTCGTTTATTGACTTATTGCTCCCCATGCCATGCTCGTCATGTTTTACCTTACTTAATAGCATGATTATTCATACTGGCCTTAACAATAACGATCAGGGGTCCAGTTCTGTTCAGGCGAAGGGTTACAACCCTGGTCCTTGTTTGGTTTAAGGGTTGTAACCTGGCCCCCGGAGCAGTTCTGTTTCCTCTCTTCGTTTATGGACTTATTTCACCCTATATTCCTGCTTTACCAACAAGTAGTTGAGACAGGTTTCTATTAGGGTGAAGGGTTACAACCCCGGTCCTTATTTGGTTTAAGGGTTGTGACCTGGCTACTCGAATGGTTTCCTCGTACTTATTTTACTATTGTTATCTTTATTATTATCAGTTTCGTTATAATCATCTTTAATATTCTATTGTGATATGTTGGTTTTAGTTCCTAAGTGAAGCCTCCTTTGTGGCACTTGCTCTTTCTGGGGTCTGACCCAGCTAGTTTTGTATGGCCAAATATCGGAGTAGCTCCAGAGGATCTACCTGTCTTCCAGCCAGATGGTGACCACCAGGCGTTACCCTGGCAATGAGTGGGTTTCTTTTGTCCTCCTATTTTATTGTAAAATTATTCTTTTAAGGCGTTTAGCCGACGAGCACGTATTAGCTCATATTGTACCTTTATTTACTGTCTGCCTACGGGTTGTAACATGATTGACAAATCCTAGGGTTGATCATGTATGACTGAAACTCTTGCTAGTCTTGACATTTTGTACGACTAGCTTCATGATCGTCCGAATATGTAATGTATAGGACGCCTTACTATTGTATATTTGGTGTTCTGACATCTTGTGACTGTTATTGCTTGCTTGAGATTGAGACAATAGGCTTGTTCATGACCATAGGAGACTGCTGGCTTGTAGTTAAACCCTCATGTATCTAGACAGCCGTGACCGTATAGCGAGGTGGGTTGCACTTCAATATACGTAGCTGGCTATGTATGCCTCCGCTCTCCAATATTCTGGTTCTGGGACGTTACACCGAGACATTGGCGCCAGCAGTTCCAAGGGTCCACCGAAGCGGACCGACACTCAGCAGAGGCCACCTCAGCATCAGCATCATCCTCATGTTCGAGCTCCGACATCACCGAGGCAGCAGAGACAGATTCAGACTCCGATATACTTTTCTTGCGTATACTGCAAGAGACCGGGACACCGTGTCAAGGAATACCGCAAGAAGTTAGGGCAGTGCTTGGTTTGCGAATCTGCCACTCACCAAGTGAGAGATTGCCCAGCAGCTTTCACTCGCCATGGACCAGCACCAGAGCAGCAGCAGGAGGACCCAGTCTTTGAGGATCAGTAGTAGTCGCTAGAGCGCAGTCGGATGGACCGTTATCTTTCTTACTTGTTTGTAGTAGCTAGATTTCTTTTGTATTGCCTATTTTGAGGCTTGTCTCTGAGTTTTTCTTGCATTCACTATTTTCATATTGTCTAGTGACTACTTGTTAGTCCTTGTTATTTTACTCCATAAATAAATCATTTAGTTTCTTGTTGTCTTTAATAATTTTGCTTGATTTTGTGCATCCTTGAAATTTCGAGGACGAAATTTTTGTAAGGTGGGTAGATTTGTAACTCCCTGAACCTATTTTCGGGTATTATTGAAAAAAAATTTGAATTTTTATTTTCGGGTACTTCGGAGGTAATGTCATTGATATAGATATGACATTTTACCGGATATATTTAAAAACAATTGGTTTCAGTGTTAGAAAGAACGAAGTAAAGAAAAACAAATCTGGGATGCTAGTAGTTCGTAGTTGGTGTTGTTCGAATGCGGGATTCAGACAGAAGAAATATATCAAAGCTCCTAACAGGGTTCGTGGGCCAAGAAGTGAAAGCAGAAGTGGTTGTAAAGCAATTTTTGAATTGGGTACAACATATCTACAAAGCTGTGGGTTGCCAAAAAATTCGAATACATCACAACCATAATCTGGCAAATGATTTTTAAACAGTTTTGTTGAGATCCCATCGTAAGACATCAGCCGTAGAATTGGAACAAGCTAAGCTGATGAAACAATCCGGGATGACCACTATAGAGGTATGGAATTTATTTGTCTACTAGAATGGTGGATGAGATAAGGTTGGATGGACGAAAAAAAGATTTATATAATGCTTTAGCTAAAGATAGTAGAGCACTAGACGATGTTGATGCTACGACAACACTTATATTTCTTCAAGCTAAGGAGGGCATTGACCCAGATTTCTTCTATGCGTACAAGGTAGATGAAGATTCCAGATTGGCCCATCTCTTTTTGGCTGACGGTGAAAGTCGATTCGGTTACGAATTATTTGGAGATTCACTAGCATTTGATTCTACATATAAAACAAATAGATATCAAATGTCGTTGTTGGTTCTAGTGGGTATAAACAATCATACAATGACTTGTGTGTTTGGGTTTGTATTGGTCCATAATGAGTCTGCTGAGACATATTTTTGGGTTTTATAAAAATTCCAAGAGTATATGAATGGCAAATTACCAAAGACAATTCTCACAGATGGTTGCAGATCCATGAATAAAGCAATTAAGGATTTAATGCCCAACGTAGTTCATCGAACGTGCTCATGGCATATCTTAAACAATTCAACCAAACATGTACACCGAGATGGTTTTGCAAAAGAATTGAGTAATCTGATTAAAAGGTACATCTCACACTTGGTACTTGACTTTGAAGTATGTTGTTGTTAAAATGTTAAAACTTTTGTTATTGTCCATGTTTTTTAAACATGTACTATTCCGCAGAAGAATTTGAAAACCATTGGTAGCAGATGTTAAGGGATTATAATGCAGAGAACAATGAGTGGACCAGTGTATTGTACAGAACGAGGGATCGACGGGTGGACACATTCCTACGTGGATATTATTTTGGTGGTTCTACTGCAATAAATAGATGTGAATCAATGAATGCATTTCTGAAAAAAAATTTGAATGAGAAGTTGTCGTTATGGAAGGTCCTTCAACATTATGACCACGGTTTGGCGGCCTTACGTTACGGCCAAATGAGTAAGCATGTTACTGATAAACTCTCAATACTAGTTGTGAAACAAACTAGCATGGCCGTAATAGAAGATCAATTTGCAAAAATTTACACTAAAAAAGTGTTTATAGAGGTAAGGAATGAAATCACGCATTCTGATAAATATACGGTTGTCCACCATTACATCATAAGAGAGGCAGAAGTTTGCACTATCGAAAAGTATTTGAAGACAAACAATCTAAACCAGAAGATTATATTTTATCGTACCGACAACAACATAAACTGTGACTGCTTGTAGATGGAGACCAAGGGGATTCCTTGTAGGCATATTTTTTAGCAATGAAGATATTGCAATTGTTAGACATTCCAAAGAACTTGGTAAAAATGCGTTGGCTGAAGGATTGCAAAGAGAGTTATCTCTCCGGACATGGCGCAGAAAGGAGATTCATCCACCCAGACAGGATTGAGAGCAAAAGGTATGGTGGTATTAATGAACAAGTTAATCTGTTTATGAATTATTGTAAAAAAATCAAGCAAAATTCAAGAGAAGGGAACAATGTCAGCTGTGCTGATTGAGTTGCAAAAAATGGTACCCGATATCGGCGAAGAAGAAAAAATGTTACCTGATGCAGTTCGGGGAGTGCATAAAGCTTTTAAAGAGCCAAACACGGTAGCAACAAAAGGAAGGCCTTCTCAAGGAAAATCAAGCCAGAATAAAGAAAGTCAGACTATCCCCAGGCCTATATATAATTTGTAGAGTTTGTAGAAAATCGGGTCACGATTTTCGTAATTGTAAAGTACGGAAGCGAGCTAGCGAGAAAGAGCCAATGGAATCAAATGAAATAAGCGATACGTTGTTGATTTAACTATCGTTATGTACTTTCTTTCTTTTTCATTTACCCAACTTTTACTATTGGTTTTCCATAAAATTCTTCCAAATGCAGCAGAAAACTTCATGACAAAAAGAAATATTATATGGCAGCAAGATTACGAAACATTCTAGCAAGATTATGAAATATTAATACCAGAAAACCTATATTTATACTTACACTTTTTTTCCTTTGGCGCACCGAACCTGCCTAGCAAAATTTCTAACATTGAACATATGCATGTGAATTTGGCATTATGGTTGCTGAAAAACAAATATAGACCCATAAACTTCATAACAACTGAATGCTAACCAGAAAGAAGACTCCATACTGCACAATCATTGTGCAACACTAAATCACCAGAAGTTTACAGTGGCTTAAGAATATGGCACTGATTATTAAATAGAAAAGGGGCTGCTCTACATTAACATTGTGCAGACTAGAAACCAACTTCGACCATTTATTTTAGCCCTAAAAAAATCAAATAAAGAGATCCTATAATGTAAGTAAAACCATGGTTTGGGGAGCACCAGAAGGTCACATTACATCATAATTTAGAAGGAAATATTATATCAAAATGGAGCCCGTAGATAGCATCGTGCAAGCCAGAAACCAACTCTAACCTGATTACTAACTTATTTGAATAAAAAAAAATCCTAAGATGTAAGACATCGCAAAAGCTCCAAAAGGTCACATTAAACATCATGATTTGGAGTTATAAAATATCGCTTAATAACAAAATAATATAACAAAACATAAATCATTGAATAATGATTAATTATACTCACGACAGCAACTCCAAATTCACATGCCTATGGGTCTATATTCCTAAACATTTGTTACAAAACAAATGAACATATTTCATTAGATAAAAGAAAAAATATTCCATCAACTTCCATCTTCACCCACAGAGTGGACTCCTTTCGACCTTTGCTGCATATTTATATTGTTGTGCAATTTGGATTCTTCTGCATTGTGCTTTGAAGATGCAATCCCTACAGTAACTTTGCGCCTTTCCAATTCTGAATCAAACTGCATATAACAAACATAATATCAAAAATATTTCTCTAAAAAGTATAAGTATTTGAAGACATATTTTTAGACTTACATCAAAAGAACATGAGTCCAAACTACATCCGTCTTTCATGAATAAAATTATAAAAATACCACAATCAAATGTATTATCCTGGCGAGGAACATGAGGACGACGGATTATGGAGAAACTAGAAAAATTGAACCTAGGATCTCTCAACTTCCAAATCTCTTCCTCGAGAATGAGATCCAAGATTGAAAGATACAATTACCAGAATACAATATGTACTAGTATACCGTGAATCTAGTACACGTTTCATAAAAAATTATGAATATGAGCTTACTATTTCTTTTATGACTCCTTTGTTATAAATCGCCTCACTTGTAGATGAAAGTGAGTCCAAAACTTCAACAATCTTCGTCTTAACCATAACTCTTGCAAGAGTATAGTGGTCATGCATAAGGATGGGTATGTATATTTGAATCAGGATTAATTAGGTTAAACAAATTAATTAATTTTCAATAAATTAGAATTTTAATTTAAATAGAAATAAATTAATACCTCATTAGAAATGCTTAAAGATCCCATGTAATCCTCGAAATATTTGTACTTCTTCTATATTTCATGAAGAGGTTTGTTAGATGGAGGTAACATTGCTTTCTACATACACATCAATTAATACATTACGAACGACAAATAAACGAGACAAAATTGTTAATGCATAATCATTAAAGAATAAAATGCTCACTCACCGTTAAATTTACTGGTAAATACCATACATTAGCTTTATTGACAGTTCTTCCCCGTTCCTCCGCAGTTATAAGAACAGAGACTAGGCTTACAATCTGAGAATATTTTATTAAAAAACAACGATTGCATCATAGTAAACATCGATGGCATTAATACCATGCTAAAAATCTGAGTATCTCATTAAAAAAACAGTGATATAATCAAAGTAAATATAGATGGCATCTAAGAAAAAACATACTATCTACATACCCCATCTTTAATTCTTCTTCCTGGAGAAAAGGACTTTATCTCAGCCCAAGTCACATAAACCTTGTTGCAAGATGATATTATTTCGCAAAGAAAAGAAATTGATAGATTAGGAAAAACAAAATAAATAAACTGTTGAAATGAATTGAAAACTCATATTACTTACTCGCCAGGTTTACCATCCACAAAAATATATTTATAAATACTAGA
Source organism: Iris pallida (assembly GCA_029216955.1). Taxonomy (NCBI): domain Eukaryota; kingdom Viridiplantae; phylum Streptophyta; class Magnoliopsida; order Asparagales; family Iridaceae; genus Iris; species Iris pallida. The sequence goes on from JANAVB010016417.1 coordinate 11,443, forward strand.
ACAACTACTAGTCCACTCGTTAGGCTTCGAGGTTGAACTTCTTGTTATACTTTTCAAAGTGTGATCGGTACTAAATTCCCTCACATACTTTTCAAAGAACTGCTAAGGTCAGGTTCTTCTAGAGGGAGTTTATCGAAAATTTGCTGGATTGTTTGATCAACTTTCTTCAGCTGCTTGTCCTCATCAGAAGATTCATTATCAACCTCCTCCTTAATATTAATTACTCCAGATGAAGATGCCTTCTTCAAAGCGAAAGATTCTTCTATTTTTTCCAAGCGCCGAGATATATTGATTTGTTCAAGTTCGATTAAACAAAGCTTAGAATTGATCGAAACAGGTTGAGCTGAAATCTGCGTCAGATGTTCTTCAAACCTGCGCATCATATGCAGAATGAAGATTTTATTTGAAGCTGGCGTCCAATCTTCTACCTTTTATACATCTTCCATATGAGTAGACATCTTTTTTCAGTACTACAAAATGAAATAAGAAAACTATTCTATGTATTTCAGAATAAATAATAGTTGAAACAAGAAAACTATTGTATATATAACAAGAGAAAAACACAAAAAGTGAGGAAGATGGAAAGACAAAAAAATTTTGGGACTAACAATGAAATGACAACAAAGGTTATCTTGATTAACAATTGGAGGAACTCTAGAAGAGGTTTACTTCCACGAGGAATTAAGTTAATTTCTTCTTGAATAATTCACTTTCCTGACAATGGCATGGACAGTAAATTTTACTAAGCTGGGAGCATGCAGAAGCGGTACCGCTGGTATACCTCGTTGTTCGAGGAGGCCTCGACGACGTCCGCCGCGAACTAGACCTTTTTCTTCTTTCCTTCTTCATCTCTGATTCTTCTTCCACCTCCAACACCACCACTATGGCCTGTAGCTTTATATCCAAAGTATTAAATTGTTAGATGAAATCAAATTTATGAAATTTATACGTAGATGCACAATTATTGTTATATAGGATCAACTATACATCTATAGGAAGAGGTAGGTACATAGTAGGCTAGTTAGAGTTAACCATCTCCAATTAAGGAAGATGAAAAGACAAATAAATTTTGGACTAACAATAAAATGACAACAAAGTTTATCATGATTAACAATTGGAGGAACTCTAAAAGAGGTTTACTTCCACGAGAAATTAAGTTAATTTCTTCTTGATTAATTTACTTTCTTGACAATGGCATGAAGGAGCGACGCCGCTGGTACTCCTTGTTGTTCGAGGAGGCCTTGACGACGTCCGCCACGAACTGGACCTTCTTCTTCTTTCCTTCTTCATCTCCGATTCTCCTTCCACCACCACCACCACTACCACCATGGTCTGTTTCTTTATATCCAAAATATTAAATTGTTAGATAAAAAACAAATTACGGAATTTATACGTAGATGCACGATTATTGTTATATATACGTAGATGCACAAAATATTAAATTGGATGGACAAAAGAGAAAGTAAATATGAGTTATATACGGAATTTACACGTAGATGCAAAATTATTGTTATATATACGTAGATGCACAAAATATTAAATTTGATGGACAAAAGAGAAAGTAAATATGAGTTAATTTAGATTGTTCATTGAAAAAATTGAAGTAAAGAATGACCTCTTATAGCAAGTTACCAAGAGTTCAAAAGTCAAAATCAGCATTAAATGATGTTCCCTACTCTATTAATAGTCTAAGAAAAGTTATTTAATCCGAACCATTGGATGAACATCCAATGGTTCAGATTTGGGATGTATCGATACAAATTTTTCCATGGGATGTATTGAAGAATTTTTCGTATATATATATATATATATATATATATATATATATATATATATATATATTTGAAAACGAAGGTAAATTTGAAAATGAAGGTAAATGTATTCATTCATCAAAGTATATGTTACAAAGCAGATTTGTCAAACCCCTAGGGGTGTCATAGCAGCCACGTCAAAGTCAATGTTATGTAAAATTCCTACAGAGGAGGTAGTAGGTCCTCAAATATGGTCTTCTCTACTCTCTCCACACATGCTACACATTTGCTGCAAGACGGAGAATCACCGCAAACCCCCAAAACTTTGGAGCACTGCGCATACAAAAGTGACCAACTAAGCAGACAGTCGAAGAACAAATGTCGAATAGACTCGCTGCCTCGATTGTATAGCACACAGTGTAGGGATGTAATCACTACTCCAAAGGAGGCCAATCTATCCTTAGTTATTAGTTGTCCCAGTAATAGATGATACATGCAAAGCTGCATCTTACAAGAAAGCCCTTTTTGCAAAATAAAATTATAATTCTCCAATTTAGGGTGTGTCACTCGTAACAAGTTGTAACAAGTCTTAAACTAAAACTTTCAGTTTGCAATAGCCCCCTAGGCGGTTTTGTAACTCCCAAAATCGTATTTGGTAAATTTTGAGATTTTTCTAATTTTCTTGGATTTAAATATTGCTTCTTACGAAAATCTATTTCGATTAAAATGAATTTCGGATTTTATTAATATACAATTTTATTGGAGAAATGGTAACTGTTAACTTAGTTTATTTTAGTATTAATGGTTTATTTTAATCCTAGCTAAATCCTGTTAAAGCCTATTCATGGTTAAGGAGCCTAATCATGGTTAAGGGTATGGTTAGATAAATATGATATTAGCTAATTTTGTGTTTAGTAGTAAACTCTTGTTTAGTCAAAACCGTTGGAACAAGTTTAAATAGGAAAAACCTGTTACAACTATTGGAAGTAATCTTGATTTTCGAATTTCCATTCTAAAATATTTTGGAAATTCTGTTGGAAATTATTTGATTTTGATTTTGAAATCTGTTACAACTATTGGAGGAATGATGGATCATTTTATTTTGAATTTGAAATTCTGTTCTTTTGGAAATCTATTGGAAGAAATATTTTGGTGTTGGAAAGCTGTTTGAAAATTGTTTTGAATTTTGAAATTCAGTTACTAACCTATTCTATTTACCCTCAGATCTACACGTATTTACTGCTACTGCCACTATACTAATTACAACTCTGCCATTACAGATTAGCCCTAGATCTACTCATAATTACAACTATACCACACACATTATTTTACTATATAATTGCACGCCTACCAATACACTGACACCACAGTACACCTCACATTTCTCTCTGACACGTCATCCCTCTCTCTCTCTCTCTCTCTCTCTCTCCTCCTGTGGGCTCTCAGCCGAGCACCACGAGCCGCCACCACCAGTCCGGCCTTCCCTCGCCAACGACGATCGAGCTAGCGCCACCGCGAGCTCCGCCGAGCCAGGAGACGTCCACCGCCGCCGTTTCCTCGAGCGCCGAGCACCGCTCACCGAAGTTCGTCCTCACCATCGTCACTAGAGCGCCGACGTCTCGTGGAGAGTACCACTTCTTCGACAACGGAGCCGCCATCAGCTGCGCCGCCCTTGAAGACCAGGCCACTCTTCGTGAGTCGCGCTTCCTCGAGAACCGTGCGCCGGCGAGAGGTTCTATCGCCTCCTCGTAGTTTCCCCCCACCGTGCCTAGTAGATCTGCACCGAGGATCAGCCGTACGCGACCAGATCGGCGCCGCAACCGTCGATCCCGACCACGTCTCCTCCAGCCAGTCTAGATCGGATCAGCAGCATCCCAGTTCGTCGACGGCTCACTGCTAGTGGATCGACGTCCTCATCAACCGAGGGTGAGTTTCCGCCCCAATCTACTTGAATCCCCTTCTAGTTCTTTATCTTCTTCTGGTTTCTCTTGCTTCTAGATCTAGGTTTGTTTTGGGACTGTTGTGGACTGATGGTGAGGAATAGGTTAGGAAGGAGACGAAGAAGTTGTGTGGAGAATGCTTGTTCGGCCAAGAAGCAAGAGCTTGAGCTTGAGGAAGAAGACTGAGATAAAAGGTGAGTGGGAGTTTGTTTGGGCTTTGGGGGTTTTGTTCTTTCATTCGGTTGAGAAGAAGACAAGTAGCAGTGGTGGCTCCTTATTGTCGGCTATATTAGGAGTAAGTATGGAGTAGAGAAGGGTGAGGGAAATTTTTGTATGGCTGGAAGTTGAACTGTAGTGTGAAGGAGGGGGTATTATAGAATGGAATTGAGTGAAGTCTTGTCTCTACATTTATTGGAACGGTCAACTCAAATTTTATTTGTGTGCTGGTGTGGGGAAGGATTAATGGAGTATGGGAGTAGGTGAGGGAATTGGAGTGGTCGGCTGTAAAAAAAAAAAATGGGGGTCGGCTGTGATGTGTCTCCTCTTTTTTCTTGTATATTAATTTCCTTGGGACCATATCACTTTTTCCTTGTCCCCGTTCCATATTCGGCTGAGTGGAAGGAATATGGTCTCGGTTCTGGTGTAAAGAGTAGAATTAATAGTTATGAGTATTGGGAAAAGTGAGAGTGGGGTTTTGTTTGAAAGAGCTGTGAGGAATGGAGAAATAAGCTGTTGTGGTTTTTGAATAATAAATAATGAATGGAGAGATGAAGGGACTTTTCTATTTTTTTCCTTGCTGTTGTGAACGGGTGGGTTCTGTCAGAAGTTTGTGTGAGAAAAGAAGCTGAGGAAGAAGAGTAGTGGAGAGAGTGAATGAATGGGTGAAGTGGTGAAATTAAAAATGGAGAGTGAACGAAAAGTGTTCTGAGAATTAGAATGGAGTGTTGAGCTGAGTTGTAAGCTTGAATGAGAGTGGTTCACGTGAAGCATTGGGCGGGTTCTGGAATATTGGCCGGGCTTTAAGCCAGTATAATGCTTCTCTGAGTGCTTTACTTATTTTATTGGGCGGATGGACTTAAGGAGGGGTATTGATTAAATATTAATGCGGTGCATTTGGACTCTGGGAGAACAGAGTAGTCTGTGCTCCTCGGAATTTAAGGAGTGTTATTTGACTCTTCAAGATTGAAAAGTCAAGTCTGTTGTTTTTTTTAGTTCAGTATTGTATATAATAGTTTTAGTAATGTTAAGTATAATGCATGTATGGACTAACATTACATTTTAGCTAGAAATAGATGTATATTAATAATTGTAAAGTATTAATAAGAAATTAAATTCATATTTATTTCATTAATAGTTATCATGTATATTAAATATTTGTATAATAAATATTTTTGCAAAGGACTTTGCATCCAGTTAGTTCAAAAGGAATTTTTGACACCTAGATTCTTACCATAAAATTTTATCTATACTTTTATCTATAAATTATTTATTAAGGATTTAGTCTATACTAGTATGCTACATTTTTCTAAATATTTCTAATTAAATAGATTAGATAACTTGGAATATTATATTGGTATAAATGTTTTTATTTGTATTTATTCTAGTTGATAGCTAGTAAATATTTGGTTTAGTTTTGTTTACTAAATTGACATAAAATTGTATATTTTAATATAAACCTATTCATTAGTATTTTTGCTAATAAAATGTTTCCAAATATTTCTAAAAAAAAATTATTATATAGTATGTTTTCATGAGTATTTATGGTGATTAAAAACTATAATATTTTCTAAATATTTTAACTTGTTCTTATCTAGAAATAGTTGAATTATCTAAATTAGTTAGCTAATGTCATTAATTCAAAACCCTGATAAATTGTACAAATATAACAGGTGATCCATTGCAGCCATGCAGTACTACTCTCGTGCAACCAAACCGAGGCAAGTACACTGACTTGACTTGTACCTTGTTTTCTGTCTTACCTTCATGTGCCATGTTCTCATATCTGACACGAATTACACACGATTGTCTTGTACTCTTGTTCATTGCTTGTGCGTCATTGTTCATTGCGGGATTGAGGGAAATATTAGCTTTTGTGTGACCACACCCAACATAGGTATTGAAGATAGCCTAATCGTACACGTCACGTACGATGAAGCCGGACCTTGTAGAATTGACTCATTGACTCATTGCATCATTGATTGATTGATTGCTCCTAAGCCGATCACACATTAGTTTTAATATTTCAAAATTGTCACAATTGCATATTGATTGATTGATTGATTGTCTTGTACATTGATAGCCGTGTTCATTGTCTAGCATTTTGATTGTCATCCATTGCCTGCAGTTTTACATTTCATTTCTGGTACCACAGTTTCAGTTTCATTTCATGTTCTAGTTTTCTGGTATTCCTGTTTCACCTTGTACTCTGGATTACAGTTTACATTGTATATTGTCTAGTCAGGGTTGTACTTTGCTCTTTTCCTGATAGGATCGTTGCAGGTGAGTGGGAGATTGCATGGAGCTGGTGATTGCTTGGATATTGCAGTTTTTATTTCAGTTTATTTTTTTGGAGATTGTATATTAGAGTTTCATTTATTGTATATTATTTCATTGGACCGGATTTGTCTCCGGCTGAGTTTGTATTTTAAAAAAAACACTTGATGGATATTGGTGATTTCTGGGAACGTTATAAAAGCTGTGATTTGGTTTACATTACATTGTGACTTTGAGTTTTCCTTAGTATTGTACAGCTTACTTCGTCGTGTCCAACGACGATGGCTGGGCGTGTCCGACTCGTATCCGATTATTCGGGAGCGGGTCGTGACATGTTTTTAGTGGTGGCCCATGCAGGTCTCTATCCTAATGACACTTAGGCAAATAAGTGTTATTGGGGGACCAGCGGAAGCTAAGGAAAACTCATCACAGCATAGGAACCGCGGGAAAATGGTTTATGATTTATGACAAATAGTTAATGGTTTATGGTTTATAAAAAAAAAAAATGGTTTATGGTTTTTGAAAATGGTTTATGATTAATAGTTTATGGTTTATGGTTATTGATGTTTAAAATTTTTTGAAAATTTGATTTACTTATAATTTTTAGGATAGTTGTAATTTTTATAGGATATAGCAATCAACAGTTTATTTCTTTTGCAGGACGGTCGCCACGACGAGCGCTGGGACCAGTGAGCAGCCTGCACCCAGTGCACAGGAGCAGCTTCCACCGCCTCCGCCTCAGCCTATTCCACCGACGATGATGTTCGATGGCACGCAAGTGATGGCCATGTTCCAGCAATTCATGGAGACTCAGAACCAACAGGCTGCACAGTTCAGAGAGACTCAGAGTCAGCAGGCCGCAGAGTTCAGAGAGACCGTCGTCGAAGCACTCAGGACCAGAGCACCAGCTCCACCAACACCGCCGGCACCAGCAGCGCCGAAGCCAGGAACTGCCAAGGAATATCAGTTCCTCTGCCCGATGGATTTCTGGGGCGATGAAGGAATAGTCTACGCAGACGAATGGCTGGAGAATGCTGAACGGTCACTGAAGATGGCGAGGATCCCAGAAGATTTGCAAGTCGAAGTTGCAAGCATGCGACTGTTCGACATCGCTAGGGCTTGGTACCGGGAGGAGCCCCAGTTAGCAGAGCCCGGAGTTTCCTGGAAGGACTTCAAGCTGCTATTCCAGGAAAAGTTCTTCCCGGATGTGGAGCGGGACGAGCTTAGGATGCAATTTGAAGCATTGAAGCAAGGGAATATGTCAGTGGCCCAGTATACATCCGAGTTCACCCGACTCAGCAGGTTCGCAGAGAACCTAGTCAGTTCGCCGAAGGACAGGGCTTGGATGTTCAAGAAGGGTCTCACCAGGGAGCTACGTCATGCAGTAGCTATTAGTCAGGCCACTACATATGCGAGCATTCTTAAAGTTGTTCAGGGAGTGGAGAAGGAAATGGATCCGAAGCTCAAGCGGGACCGGGACATTGGCGCCAGCAGTTCCCAGGGTCCACCGAAGCGGGCCGACACTCAGCAGAGGCCACTTCAGCATCAGCACCATGTTCGAGCACCGGCATCGCCGAGACAGCAGAGGCAGACCCAGACCCCGGTGTCCTTTTCTTGCGCATACTGCAAGCGACCGGGACACCATGTCAAGGAATGCCGCCAGAAGTTAGGACAATGCTTGATTTGTGGATCTGCCACTCATCAAGTGAGGGATTGTCCTGCGGCTTTCACTCGTCAGGAGCCAGTACCAGAACAGCAGCAGGAGGACCCAGTTTATGAGGATCAGTAGTAACTGCAGGAGCGCAGCTGAGTGGACCGTGATCTTTTTATTTGCTTGTAGTAGCTGAATTTCTTTTATATTGCCTATTTTGAGGCTTGTCTTGAGTTTTCTTGCATTTACAGTCTTTCTATTGTCTAGTGACTACTTGTTAGTCCTTATTATTTTACTACATAATAAATCATTTAGTTCTCTGGTTGCCTTTAATAAAATTTGATTGAATTTTTATATATTGCAAAATCCTTGAAATTTCGAGGACGAAATTTTTGTAAGGGGGATAGATTTGTAACTCCCAAAATCGTATTTGGTAAATTTTGAGATTTTTCTAATTTTCTTGGATTTAAATATTGCTTCTTACGAAAATCTATTTCGATTAAAATGAATTTCGGATTTTATTAATATACAATTTTATTGGAGAAATGGTAACTGTTAACTTAGTTTATTTTAGTATTAATGGTTTATTTTAATCCTAGCTAAATCCTGTTAAAGCCTATTCATGGTTAAGGAGCCTAATCATGGTTAAGGGTATGGTTAGATAAATCTGATATTAGCTAATTTTGTGTTTAGTAGTAAACTCTTGTTTAGTCAAAACCGTTGGAACAAGTTTAAATAGGAAAAACCTGTTACAACTATTGGAAGGAATCTTGATTTTCGAATTTCCATTCTAAAATATTTTGGAAATTCTGTTGGAAATTATTTGATTTTGATTTTGAAATCTGTTACAACTATTGGAGGAATGATGGATCATTTTATTTTGAATTTGAAATTCTGTTCTTTTGGAAATCTATTGGAAGAAATATTTTGGTGTTGGAAAGCTGTTTGAAAATTGTTTTGAATTTTGAAATTCAGTTACTAACCTATTCTATTTACCCTCAGATCTACACGTATTTACTGCTACTGCCACTATACTAATTACAACTCTGCCATTACAGATTAGCCCTAGATCTACTCCTAATTACAACTATACCACACACATTATTTTACTATATAATTGCACGCCTACCAATACACTGACACCATAGTACACCTCACATTTCTCTCTGACACGTCACCCCTCTCTCTCTCTCTCTCTCTCTCTCTCCTCCTGTGGGCTCTCAGCCGAGCACCACGAGCCGCCACCACCAGTCCGGCCTTCCTTCGCCAACGACGATCGAGCTAGCGCCACCGCGAGCTCCGCCGAGCCAGGAGACGTCCACCGCCGCCGTTTCCTCGAGCGCCGAGCACCGCTCACCGGAGTTCGTCCTCACCATCGTCACTAGAACGCCGACGTCTCGTGGAGAGTACCACTTCTTCGACAACGGAGCCGCCATCAGCTGCGCCGCCCTTGAAGACCAGGCCACTCTTCGTGAGTCGCGCTTCCTCGAGAACCGTGCGCCGGCGAGAGGTTCTATCGCCTCCTCGTAGTTTCCCCCCACCGCGCCTAGTAGATCTGCACCGAGGATCAGCCGTACGCGACCAGATCGGCGCCGCAACCGTCGATCCCGACCACGTCTCCTCCAGCCAGTCTAGATCGGATCAGCAGCATCCCAGTTCGTCGACGGCTCACTGCTAGTGGATCGACGTCCTCATCAACCGAGGGTGAGTTTCCGCCCCAATCTACTTGAATCCCCTTCTAGTTCTTCATCTTCTTCTGGTTTCTCTTGCTTCTAGATCTAGGTTTGTTTTGGGACTGTTGTGGACTGATGGTGAGGAATAGGTTAGGAAGGAGACGAAGAAGTTGTGTGGAGAATGCTTGTTCGGCCAAGAAGCAAGAGCTTGAGCTTGAGGAAGAAGACTGAGATAAAAGGTGAGTGGGAGTTTGTTTGGGCTTTGGGGGTTTTGTTCTTTCATTCGGTTGAGAAGAAGACAAGTAGCAGTGGTGGCTCCTTATTGTCGGCTATATTAGGAGTAAGTATGGAGTAGAGAAGGGTGAGGGAAATTTTTGTATGGCTGGAAGTTGAACTGTAGTGTGAAGGAGGGGGTATTATAGAATGGAATTGAGTGAAGTCTTGTCTCTACATTTATTGGAACGGTCAACTCAAATTTTATTTGTGTGCTGGTGTGGGGAAGGATTAATGGAGTATGGGAGTAGGTGAGGGAATTGGAGTGGTCGGCTGTAAAAAAAAAATGGGGGTCGGCTGTGATGTGTCTCCTCTTTTTTCTTGTATATTAATTTCCTTGGGACCATATCACTTTTTCCTTGTCCCCGTTCCATATTCGGCTGAGTGGAAGGAATATGGTCTCGGTTCTGGTGTAAAGAGTAGAATTAATAGTTATGAGTATTGGGAAAAGTGAGAGTGGGGTTTTGTTTGAAAGAGCTGTGAGGAATGGAGAAATAAGCTGTTGTGGTTTTTGAATAATAAATAATGAATGGAGAGATGAAAGGACTTTTCTATTTTTTTCCTTGCTGTTGTGAACGGGTGGGTTCTGTCAGAAGTTTGTGTGAGGAAAGAAGCTGAGGAAGAAGAGTAGTGGAGAGAGTGAATGAATGGGTGAAGTGGTGAAATTAAAAATGGAGAGTGAACGAAAAGTGTTCTGAGAATTAGAATGGAGTGTTGAGCTGAGTTGTAAGCTTGAATGAGAGTGGTTCACGTGAAGCATTGGGCGGGTTCTGGAATATTGGCCAGGCTTTAAGCCAGTATAATGCTTCTCTGAGTGCTTTACTTATTTTATTGGGCGGATGGACTTAAGGAGGGGCATTGATTAAATATTAATGCGGTGCATTTGGACTCTGGGAGAACAGAGTAGTCTGTGCTCCTCGGAATTTAAGGAGTGTTATTTGACTCTTCAAGATTGAAAAGTCAAGTCTGTTGTTTTTTTTAGTTCAGTATTGTATATAATAGTTTTAGTAATGTTAAGTATAATGCATGTATGGACTAACATTACATTTTAGCTAGAAATAGATGTATATTAATAATTGTAAAGTATTAATAAGAAATTAAATTCATATTTATTTCATTAATAGTTATCATGTATATTAAATATTTGTATAATAAATATTTTTGCAAAGGACTTTGCATCCAGTTAGTTCAAAAGGAATTTTTGACACCTAGATTCTTACCATAAAATTTTATCTATACTTTTATCTATAAATTATTTATTAAGGATTTAGTCTATACTAGTATGCTACATTTTTCTAAATATTTCTAATTAAATAGATTAGATAACTTGGAATATTATATTGGTATAAATGTTTTTATTTGTATTTATTCTAGTTGATAGCTAGTAAATATTTGGTTTAGTTTTGTTTACTAAATTGACATAAAATTGTATATTTTAATATAAACCTATTCATTAGTATTTTTGCTAATAAAATGTTTCCAAATATTTCTAAAAAAAAATTATTATATAGTATGTTTTCATGAGTATTTATGGTGATTAAAAACTATAATATTTTCTAAATATTTTAACTTGTTCTTATCTAGAAATAGTTGAATTATCTAAATTAGTTAGCTAATGTCATTAATTCAAAACCCTGATAAATTGTACAAATATAACAGGTGATCCATTGCAGCCATGCAGTACTACTCTCGTGCAACCAAACCGAGGCAAGTACACTGACTTGACTTGTACCTTGTTTTCTGTCTTACCTTCATGTGCCATGTTCTCATATCTGACACGAATTACACACGATTGTCTTGTACTCTTGTTCATTGCTTGTGCGTCATTGTTCATTGCGGGATTGGGGGAAATATTAGCTTTTGTGTGACCACACCCAACATAGGTATTGAAGATAGCCTAATCGTACACGTCACGTACGATGAAGCCGGACCTTGTAGAATTGACTCATTGACTCATTGCATCATTGATTGATTGATTGCTCCTAAGCCGGTCACACATTAGTTTTAATATTTCAAAATTGTCACAATTGCATATTGATTGATTGATTGATTGCCTTGTACATTGATAGCCGTGTTCATTGTCTAGCATTTTGATTGTCATCCATTGCCTGCAGTTTTACATTTCATTTCTGGTACCGCAGTTTCAGTTTTATTTCATGTTCTAGTTTTCTGGTATTCCTGTTTCACCTTGTACTCTGGATTACAGTTTACATTGTATATTGTCTAGTCAGGGTTGTACTTTGCTCTTTTCCTGATAAGATCGTTGCAGGTGAGTGGGAGATTGCATGGAGCTGGTGATTGCTTGGATATTGCAGTTTTTATTTCAGTTTATTTTTTTGGAGATTGTATCTTAGAGTTTTATTTATTGTATATTATTTCATTGGACCGGATTTGTCTCCGGCTGAGTTTGTATTTTAAAAAAAACACTTGATGGATATTGGTGATTTCTGGGAACGTTATAAAAGCTGTGATTTGGTTTACATTACATTGTGACTTTGAGTTTTCCTTAGTATTGTACAGCTTACTTCGTCGTGTCCAACGACGAAGGCTGGGCGTGTCCGACTCGTATCCGATTATTCGGGAGCGGGTCGTGACAGGTTTCCATACCCAAATGTCAGCAGGGATATCTGGGTCTATAGGAACCGACCGGATAGCATCTCCATGCCGGATTATATGGGCATATAGGTCAGGACGCTATTCACCATGATGTACAATGTATTGAACCTTCAAACCTCTATCCGTCTCCGATATCAGGTGCCCATCCGATATCTCTAGTAAGGTCCGATGTTTCAACTATGGATCTAGCCATAGATCAATATTCGTCCAATCCTGTATAACTCAGTGTATCGCATTTCTGATACTAGGGTGGTTGCATAGAATGTGTTTAAAAGTCACAGATGCATTATTATTTAACCTACAAGATCAGAAATTATCTTCCTTCAGGTACTGATTTTTTGTTCGCTCTTCCCACAAGGACCCACCACGAAAAAACTTCCACGTCAGCTTCATTCCAGATGTATTTCAAATTGTCTGTAATGAACGAATACCAACCCCTCCCTTCTTCCGGGGGCGACATAGCTATATATATATATATATATATATATATATATATTTATATATATATATATATATATATATATATATATATATATATATATATATATATATATATATATTGGTAACACCACATGTGCATGTGGGGTACGGGCGGGGTTCGACTCCGGGGGGAGCCGGGCTGCTTTCTCTTAGGGGGTTAGGTGGGTGAGTAGGTAGGTAGAATATATATATATATATATATATATAAAAAAAAAAAAAAAAAAAAAAAAAAAAAAAAAAATATATATATATATATATATATATATATATATATAATAGGTATGGCTAGCAAGTAAGAACTCAAGTAACAAGTAAGATACAACTATACTAAGTAAAGATACGACAAGTTTACTATCTATATGCATACTAAAATGAGAGAATATGAATACACTAAGAAATGTACCATCTATACTACTATGAAAATAAGATCAAGTGAACTAACCTTAACAAAATTAAGTTAACTAAATAATTAAGTTAACTACTCAATTAAGCAAGTCAAGCTAAGAAATTAAGCAGTTGATGAATTTAACTAATCTGGTTTAATCAACTACTAAGGTTTGTAAGTTGTAATTCCCCACTCTACATAGTGCATTAGGTTGCCTTGTTGGCTCCGAGAGCCTGATTGGACTTGGGTTCATGTAGAGGAATCATTCAGAAAATTATGTGATCGATGTAATGCTTCGCTCCGAGCGAAGGCATTGTGTTAGCTTCTTGGACTGGTTTACTAATTGTTTGATTTGTGCGAGATATTACAGGCGTAGTCTATTCACCCTGTTGCCCAAGCACAACTTACTCATCTTGCTGCCAAGGCACAACCAGTAGCCCATTCTGCTATAGTGCAACCTATGCATCCTGCTGCCCAGGCGCAGTTTGTAAACCATGCTGCTCCGGCGTAACCTAAGTGAACTAGTCTTTTGGCTATTCTCTCTTCTTCTCCAGTTCTGAACTTGGAGAAGCAATGTTCTAATGCTAGCACTAGACAGATCAAAGGGAAGGGTCCTTTGATACTTCCTCAACTCGTGCTACCTGCGCCTAAGACAGTTTAACAACAAAATAGAGGGAAACGCTTCTTAGCTAACCCTCTACAAAATAAAGGAAAGCATCCTTTGGTCTTTTCTCAAACTTCCCTGGTCTATGACTCAGAGGAAGATATATCAGATTCTATTCCTTTAAACAGAGGTCTTCAGATCTCTGCTACCGGAAAGAATACTGATCAAAAAGGCATCTTGCCTACCCCTATGGGGTCTGGTCAAGATCTTCCAACCTTACAAATTTCATGATTTAAGCAAAGAAAATTGATGGTATCACAAACAGAGACACCTGGAGCAAAATTTTCTGATTTACGCGCTTATCTCAATAGGCGTCTACCAGTATCAACTTTTGTGAAACGTAAGAACCCTATACCAAAGGTCAATCTGTACCAGAAGCCAAAGTTTGAAAAGAAAGACCCAACCACTTATGCTAATGAGTTGAGTACATCTTTGTACACTCAGGGAACACTACAAGAAAAATGATCATTTACGGCGCACAAAACGCGTCGTAAATGATCTTTTATGGCGTACATTTTGGTGCCGTAAAAGACCATGCCGTAAATGATCCTATTATTTACGGCGCGTTGAAAAACGCCGTAAATGTAAACAAATTAACGCCGTAATTATTTTTTCACAGAATTTTGACAACCATTTACGGCATATTTAGTGTGCCGTATTTTGTCTTTCGCGGCATACATTTATGCGCCGTAATAGATATTCGCACATGGTTAAATACGGCGTATATATGCACGCCGTAATAGCTATTCCCGCGGGATCAAATACGACGTACATTTTGATGCCGTAAAAGATATTTTTGACAAATTATGTTTGCCATTTATGACATATGTAGCGTGTCGTAAATAATTTTTGATAAAAAATTTCATATTATTATTATTATTATTATTATTATTATTATTATTATTATTTCCATACCAATCCCTATTTATTTAAACAAGGATATCAATGGTAAACAACGAATATAACATAGCAAAATAAGTTAAAGAGATATTTGACTTATATATAATCCCAATCAAACTACAAAAGTGAAAAGTAATTCAAATAAACCCAGGCACGTGAGATCATAAAAAATAATCGGATTCAGTAGACAAAATACATTAATAGCAACAAAAGACCGTGCCAAAGTATATCATGTCTTACATGAACTAGAAAAACTATTGTAGTACTGAATTAAGAACAATACAATATTTTAATACAAATTGAGCTTGTTTCATACTTTGCCCTACTTTGGAAAAAAAAATGTAAATTGTCTTCTATGACAAATTTCAGCTCAAATGGTTGCAGAGGAGAATCTTCAAAGACAACACACAAATTTTTCCATTGATTGATAACCTGCACAAACATAAAATGTGTTTTAGTTCATTGTATCCAATTTGATGTATATATAAACACAACGATGAAAAAGGCTGCATAAACTAGCCAACTACATTTGCAGGTACCTTTCCAGGTACCAAATGCTACATAAATATAACCTGCACAAACACAATTTTTTACATTAATTGCCAACATCTGTCGTGGGGGTTGAGGGGTAGTCGGGTACATCTATTCAAATTGAACCAAATGACCAAAACATTACATTTAACCTTCATATTAAGGAAGTCTGAATTGAAAAATCATTATAAAAATTGACAAATTTATCATGGTCCATCTATGCAAGAGGAACCTCTGAGCTGGTGCCAACTTCCTAGACTAAGAAACTATGTGCAGGTTTTTTTAGTGGATTGCAGGGAACTAATTTTACTAGTCATGTAAATTAAGATTGTGTAACCAAGGAGATGAGGAAAGATGATAATATTTTGATTATAGAAATGCTTTCATTAAGGCTCAACATAAGTTTGCTTGACATTACAACAAAGTATGGAGGTTAAATAATTATCTTAATAATTATCTTAATGGTTTCATTACAAGAAAATATTTTGATTATAGAAATGCTTTCATTAAGGCTCAACATAAGTTTGCTCTGTTAACTAGGTGTACCCTCTTACCTCACGAAGACTTTTACCAGTACTAGGTTCCTCCATTACAGGAAAATAATTATCATAATGGTGCCAACAACATACTCATATAGTATCGCATCACAATTGGCATGCCAAGTAGCCAAGAAAATGCACTTACAAATCCAAGGACTGGCTCATCTTTAGGCAATACAGCATCATCTTGACTATCATCCTGAGAGTCATTTAAGAAAAAGTTTGTTCTCCATTTCATTCCTACATGATTTGCATGCCCACACGAACAGAGCTACAAAAAGATAATAAAAACTAATAAATCAACCTGCTGAAACATAACTACTTGGTTCAAAATACAGAAGCAACTCATGTACCCAATATTGATCAGGCAAAGAAGTAGTAAAAAGATGGAAAAAAAATACAAATTGTTAAGACCAAGAAAGGGCTCTGATGTTATTTACTTTATGATATTGACTAGTTCAATCCTTTAAGGAAGAGAAGATTGAAGTTAACATAAGATTTAAACTAACAGTGAAAGTGGATACATTGGTTGGAACCATATCAATGAGCTAAGATTTCTCAAATATGTTTATGACTGATACTTCCACCCATGTGTTTTTGATATGCAAGTTCTGAATTCAGAACAATTATAAACAGAAATGACCAAAAGTTAGCTGTAATTTTGACAAATAACTATAAAGATGGTCAGATGCATGCTCCACCTAGTAGGGAATATGACAGGCATAAATATCCTATTTGGCACAAATTCCATTAGATTCTACGGATCAATGTTATAGGATTAAGATATGATATGACACAATATGGACATTAGACTAATTTTGATGTATCCTAATGTATTAAGATATGATATGACACAATACGGATATGTATCAGCTACATATTGAATTACGGACACAGTCCTCCCTTAAGGAGTATCCACATAAGATAGCTACGATACAACAGACTGGACTGATGGTGATGACGAAGATGATGATAACAAAGATAATGACAATGGAGAGTTGGAAATAATCGAACACATAAGAGTAGACAAGCCAAGACCATTTGCTAGCAAAATTATCAGGTCCGAAGATGTTCGACTGAGAAAGGACACTGTCATCCGAAGAGTCATGGGATCAAATGTTCTTGGAGAACCTAAGGTGGAGAATGCATGCCATAATGGCCTACTGGATCCAACTATAAATCTGAAGGACGCCATGGATGACATCAACAGTATGTTTCGGGAGCCACTGAATTTTATGAGGGAT
The DNA here is from genome assembly GCA_029216955.1 of Iris pallida. Taxonomy (NCBI): domain Eukaryota; kingdom Viridiplantae; phylum Streptophyta; class Magnoliopsida; order Asparagales; family Iridaceae; genus Iris; species Iris pallida. The sequence goes on from JANAVB010016417.1 coordinate 28,583, forward strand.
AGAAGGCCAAAGAAATAGGCTAATAAATAGTTGGAACCAAAACTAGTGAGTCAGGGCTTTTCTATTTTTGTTGACGACGACTTGTAAGAAGATTCAAGATGTAGGAGACCAAAGAAACAGGATAATAAACAGTTAGAAGAAAAACCAGCGATTGAGGGCTTCTCTATTTTAGCTGACGACGACTTGGAAGAAGATTCAAGATGTAGCAGACCAAAGAAACATGCTAATAAATATTTAGAACCAAAACCAGTGAGTCAGGGCTTTTCTTTTTTAGTCGACGACGATTCAAGATTCCAGATTACTAAGAGCAAATCCTCTAATATTCATGATGCTCCATGCCTTATGTTTCTTTGGGATCATTCCAATTCGAGCCTGATTAAGAGAACTAGCCATTTTGCTATTGTTGCATAAACATGGAAGCAAAAACGACCAATATCTTAATATAATAAAATAATGAAAAGGACAATAATACACAAGAATACCAATCCATCAATGGTTGTTATACGTACGCAATTGTTTATGGATTCTTTACTTCTAATTTGATCTCTTTAAATCGACTGCTAACTTTATCAAAGTCAATTATTCTCGATATATAATACATACTCAGACAACAATACAAAAATAAGCTAGATTCATATCATCTTAACTGAGGAAGTTATGTATTTTTCACTTACCTCTAAATCTTTAGCTACTTCCTATCTTGTTATTTCTTTGTAGTGGCTGGCATGCTTCAAAAAGCCAATACACAAGACAACTTAAAATTAGCAGCCATTAGCCAGTAAACAATATATTTAAAATAATTATTTACTATTGCTACAAGTCATAACAAATGTTATTGTATCAGTGACGTGTCGTGTCAGAGTGATCCGACAATACCAAGCATGAAGAAAGAAAGAGACGCCATGGCTATAATGATTCCAATAATATCCCTTCTCAAACCAGAAGTTGTCTCCATGAAGAAAGAAAGAGATCTCATGGCCATGGATGATTCCTACAATATATCTACAGAAAAATGAGCTAAACGAAGCAAAAAATCACCGAAATCCCTACAAATTCCTCAAGAACTTCACCTGGAGAATGATGGACAAAGAAAGGAGCTTCTTTTCTTCAATTCCTGAACAAATTTCTATGGTTTAATTAAAAGAAGTAATGATGGTGATGGTGAAATAAAAGGGAGAGGAAAGTACATGAGAAAGAGGTAAAAGAAGAGGAGCAAACCCAACAGATTATTCATATGGAAACAATAGACACGAAAAGAAAAATACCTTGGGAAAAGTATACTTGTTGTTATAGAAATTATTCCATACATGACTGGTGCGTCGCCTACGAGTCCCTCGGCGGTGACCGCATCCCCACCCCCTGTGCCCCCGCGACCCCGGCCCGGGTCAAGGAGATGCTGGTCGGCCTGAAGCTGGCCAGCGCACAGTACGATCGCACGAGGCTTCTCGAGCCGGCGGTCGAGATGAGGAGGCTGGCCAGGGATAGTGAATGGAACAGGTTGTGCACTTCGTCGAACAGTACGGCCCGGGCCCTTGCCACGTCACTCCGGGACTTCTCGGGCGACGACGGGGCATGTTCTGAGGCGATGTCGGCGCTGGCATGCATTCTCCCCCTCGAGGATGACGCCCGCTGGCACGTCGAGGCGCCCGAGGTGTTGCGGTCCATCGTGTCGGTCATGCAGTCCGGCGACCCGAAACGGAGGCTCAACGCCGTGGTGCTGGTCAAGGAGCTCGCCATCGTCGTCGACAAGGGAAGGGCTGTATTGCTAGCCAGCACTTAGGGACTCGTCGAGGTGGTCGTGAGGCTCGTCAAGGAGCCGATCTTGCCGCGAACGACGAGATCGGCTAGGTCGTCAATTTGAGGGAAAATAAGAGTTTGGGGGAAATAAAAGTTACAGGAAAAAAGGTTTTTTTTTTGGAACACTTTTCTAGCAAGCACATGAGATGCACATGTATGACATCCTCAATTTGAAATGTGTGAAACCCATATTTTTGTAATTAATTATTAATAGTATTTTAGTGTGATAATTAGTATTTCTAATTTTTTTTATTATTAAATATTCTTGGGTGCAAATTATTGCAAAATTATTAACAACATGGACTTTTGATTTAGACCCAGACCCGAGTCCGAACCCAGACCCAGGCCTGAGCCAAACCCAATCCTATTTTCTTAAAATCTGATTTTGACTTGCTAATTATTATTATAAAAAAAAATAATAATAATAATATAGTTATAGCTGGTCCCGAAGGACCAGCAACCCAACTCTTCCCATGTTTTGGTAAAAGCCTTTTCCTTTTCTTTGCTTCATCACACACGTGAACCCCCTCATTTCCGTAACTCCCCAACTTAATTCCCATCTCCTTATAACTCCCAACCCATCAACTCCCCACTCCACTCTTTATTAACTCCCCTCACCTTCTCCACGTTCTCAACTCACCAGAGCATAACCCATTCTTCCTCTCACAAACAAACACCAGAATACTCACCTCCCCATTCTCACAAATCTCTTCTAATCTCATCTCTCCCCCTCTCTCTGTGGAGTAAACATTTCTCCAAACCCACTCCCGAGCAAACCCCTCTCCGGCGATCTCGCGACCGCCGACCACCCGCGCGGCTTCCCCCGCCGTCAGCCTCCGCGGACTCCTCCGCGCTCCTCCCGGCGGATCCCCGCCGTCAAAGCCCCCGACCGCGCCGCACTCGCCCGCGCCGCCACCGCCCCGCGGCCAGCGCCCCTTCTCCGGCGAGGCGCTGCCGTAGCCGCCCCTCCGCGGCTCCCCGCTGCGTTCGTCCGGTGCCCACAGCGCGCGTGCGACCCCGAGCCCCTCCGCGGCTGCTCCGCGTTCGTCCGCCAATGTCCGCGGACTCCTCGCGGCCGACCTCCTTCCCGGCGGACTTCCCTGTCCAGCGCGAGCTCTCTCTCCGTGCAGGATCTGTTCCGGCGAGGCGTGCCCTAGCGCAGCCGACCGACCACCCTCCCGTGCGCGCCCCTCTTTTGTGCGTGGCTGAGTCTGGATCTGCGAAGTTTGCTGTCCAGGATCTACGACCTGCAGCCGAACTTCGTTTTGGATTTTTCCCAAGATTTTCCCACGGCTCCCCGCCAACGAAATTTGGTAATTTCTTGGTAATCACAGTAGTTCGTCCCTCCCGTAGAGTCGGTGATGAAATCGGTCCCCGGATTCCCTTCGAGAAATCCAGTTAGCTGTGTTATATTTTCGATTAGCTACGTTAGCGTATGTTCCTGTGTTTTATCTGCTGGTTTGGTGTGAATTGGTTGGATTATGGGATTCCCGGACATTTCAGGAAATTCGGTGGATTGGAATTATTTTCTGTGGCTTGGGATTATTTTGGTGGATTTATTCTGTGGGATTATTTTGGATTGGAATATTTGCAGGTTTTCTGTGGCGCATTTCCCAGTTTTGGGTTGTCCCGAAATAGAGGAAGTGCTGCTCAAATTTTTACAAAACTATATTTAGTTGATTTCAAAATTGGTTTTCGGAAATGAATTTTTAAACTGATTTTCGGGCGACGACCGTACCGGTCTGTGGGCCCCGGCGAAATGCAAACGCACCGGTCCGACCGAACATTGTGGTATTAGCCGAATTTTGAGGAATGGACCGAGTCTGAGACTCTTAGTTTCATTTTTAATTATTTTATTTAACATTTAGGCTATTTATTATAGTCATTTAATTTCTGCACTTTATTTAATATTTCAGTAATTTTCTCTTATTTAATGTAAAAGAAAATTGTACCGGGCATAAGCCCACCCTAGGACCATTAGTTGTGCCACTGTATTATGTAGCGTAGTTTATTTTATTTTTCTCTTTTGGTGGATGTGAATTTGGGTGGTTTTGATTAGTCGCGTAATCGTAGATTAGAGCGCGATTTACTGATTATTTATGAATCTAGTTAAAATGGATAAAATAATAGTAAATAACTAGTTCATGATTTATCACTAAAAGAAAACTATATTTTTATAAATATATTACAAAAACACAAAGTTTTCCAAAGTTAATTGATTCTCGTGTTATTTTCAAATAATCCAATTAATCGGTTTAATCAACGTACATAGTTGCGACGTAATCGTTAGCTGTAAATTAATACAACTTAAAACCTGACTAGGATTTACTATTAGAGATTACAACTAGCACACTTAGTCTGGTTATTCAAGGTTCTAAGTCGAGTTCTCAACTGTAGGAACTCGAAGATACACCTGACGTCCTTCCTCGGTACCGACTCGTCTTTCCAGTCAATCTAATACAAGGCAAGTTTCGGATTATGTTTTTTTGTAATTTCCTTAGTAAAGTTAAGCTGCATGTTAAACCACACTGTTGACACGAAACTCTACCTTGGGGTTCAACTACTGATTGTTACTGTTACTGAATCTGGGACTGGGGGAATAGTGTAGACGTTTATGACCAAAGCCCCTACTGAACTGACTGTGTTAGCTTACCCCTCTCACACATGGGGATAAGCCATATCGTATCGCTAAGATACTACTGATCAACCCAAGCCGGTCATAGACGTTTGCATATTCAAAACACACTGAACTGTTTTAAACTGCTGAAAATATTATTTCAAACTGTTTACCCTGCACTTTCCAATTACTATTTAAATTATGAGATGCATATTTCGTTCTTGCTCCCTCCTGACTGGAGACAACATTTTAGGTATCACTGAGGATGAAGAGCTATACTATAATAGCTATTATGACCCGGTCCTCTACCCTGCGAAGGTACCAGAGCCGTCTCTGGAGGACGCTGATCCTGGGACTACAGAACCAGACGCTTAGATAGTTTTTTTTTCTTCTGCATTTTCTCCTTTATTTGGAGTTTGTAGTTTATTTCAGCATTTCATTTCCAGTTGTACTTCTGAATATTTTATTAAACAAAGTTTCATTTTCGAATAGAACAGTTGTGACAAATGTAATTGTGTTGTTGTGAATACCTGTAATGGAACAGCTTACTGCCGCCGTCACACCACGGTGCAGGCTGGGCATGATCCGATTCGATCCAAGAAATTGGGACCGGGTCGTGACATGTTTTTAGTGGTGGCCCATGCAGGTCTGAATAACAACTTAGGAAAACATACCTAGAAACAATTAGAACACTAGAACATCAATTTGTCACAACATAGGACCGAAATATATTATAAATAAATATTTTTGTTTGATTATAGACTGGTAGGATGCCTTGCTTATGTTTGCATCCTAAACCATCCAGAGAATAACCGTTGACCAAATCCTGCTGGCGATGATACCCCATCTCCTCAACCAAGTCCAGGGTCTTTTCCTTCGCGGTTGTTTGACCGTCCTCATAGTGCATCCAGTAAAGTTTTCCCTACACTGGCGATTCCTACCTCATCTCAAACTGAGTTGCATTTCCTAGGTGGAGTATTCATTTTGTTGCTCCACCAGTACCAGCAAACATCTTCCAAATGGTTGCCCTATTTCAAGAAACCCTGAAGTTCCAGAAAGCTCAAGATGAAGCCCAGCGGGAACAGAAGAATATCACGAGGGAAGACATGAAGAACGTCATGATGTATCCTTAGATATCCCCAACCAAGTTAGAGCAGAACTTTGTCCTAGGAAGGATACCCCTGAATCTAGAAAATATTTGGGTCCCATCAAGTACTCTCCGGCAGTCTTGTCGTAAGAAGCTTTGGGCTTGTAACTATTGCAAGAGGCCTGGTCATCAGGCCGTTAGTTGCCGCAAGAGATTGGGACAATATTTGGCATGTGGATCTGCTGAACATCGGGTAAAGGACTGCCCTTTATCTTTCTATCAAACCAGAGCTCATATCCCAGCAACACCTGTTAGGCCACAACCTAGGGACCCTCTTCCTATCCAGCAGACCCTGTCCTTACAATGAGGCGTGATACATACTCGAGGTTCATAGAAAAGGAAGCAATTGGAGACTCCTCATGCAAAAGCCAGAACCATGAAGAATAATACCTAGAACCGCTGAATAGCATCATCTTTGGAAAGTTGTAACAGGATGTCCTTAGATCAATCATAAGAGTTTTGCTGTAATTCTCCACATAAATAGAAGTTTTGTTACACCCTTATGGTAGATGTTTTTCCTGATAGTCTCCCCGGATTATCCCAGATCTAGACATAGGATTCACCCTTGATTTAGTCCCTGGCTCTTTCCCTAAATTCTAAAGGATGTTACAGAGTCAACCCGAAGGTGGCCAAGAAGATGAAGGACCAAATCAATGAAGGCTCTAGGATTTATTCAGAGTGGAACTTCACTTTATGGAGTACCTATCTTGTTTGTGCCCAGAAGGATAGAACAATACGGATGTGCATCGATTACCAGACACTAAAGAACAAGTACTTTCTGTCTGGATCGAGGATCTGTTTGATCTGGTTGTGTGGAGTTAGGGTGTTTCGAAGTTTGACTTAAGATTTGATTTCCATCAAATCAAAGTCAGGAAAGAGGACATTTCCAAGACGGCGTTCAAACACCAAGTATGGGTAGTTTTCTGTGGTCAGGACGTTAGACTGGCAAATGCTTCTGCTGTGTTCATGAATCTCATGAACAGAGATTTTCATGAGTATTTGAATCAGTTTATCTTCTCCATAGATAACATTCTGATATATTTGAAGACTGAAGAAGAGCATAAAGAACACCTGAGGAAGTTTTGGAAACTTTGAGGAAAAGAAGTTTTATGGTAATTATCTGAACGTGGATTTTTGACAAAGGTGGACTTTTGGCCATGTTGTCAAGAGAAGAAATTTCGATGGAAGATAGCTGTTGTTGAAAAGTGGTACACCCCAAGTTCAATTCGGAAGATTCTTGAACTTGGCCGGCTACTGTCAGAAGTTCGTGAAGGATTTTGCCAAGATTGCTGAGCCGATGACGAAGCTCACTTGGAAGAATGAAGAGTTCATCTGAACGAAAGTTTGCCAGGCGGCATTGAGGAGCTGAAGAAGAGACTTACCACTACACCAATCCTTGCACTACCCGCAGGAATCGGTGGGTTCTCAATTTACAGTAATGCCTCTGGAAAAGGACTGGGCTACGTTCTTCAACAACATAGAAAAGTAATTGCTTACATATATAGGCAACTACAGACTCATGAGAAGAATTATCCCACACCTAATTTGAAATTGCTGCAATTATCTTTACTTTGAAGCTATGGAAGCATGATTTTTATGGAAAGGGAATGAAATATATACGGACTACAAAAGTCTGAAATATGTCTTCACTCAGAAAGGGCTGAATGTTAAACTAAGAAGATGGCTGAAGCAGATGAAGGACTTCGACATCAACCTGCAGTACTATTCAGGTAAGGCTAATGTGGTCGCTGATGCACTTGGTCGATACTGATGGCGAAGTTCTTAACCAAGGACTAGCACCTGCTAGAAGATATCGAGAAGTTTGGACTGGAGGTTATACTACCTGGAGATAGAAGGACGGAGCTGGATGCTGATTCAGTATTGATGAAGTTCGAGGCTGAGGGATAAAAATCAAGAGAACGTAGTTTCAAAACGAAACACTTTGCAGGCTTAGAGCTCAAGTGTTGGCAGGAACACCTGAGGGTTTCTAAATTAATCAGCATTTGAACTCTGAAGAATGGTGCGAGACTTTGCGTATCTGCTGACAAACGGAGGAACGAGTTGATGAAAGAAATGAACCAGTCGTAGTATTCCATATATTCAGGAGATAATAAGATGTATCGGAATATGCCTCCATTGATTGGTGTTATGGAATAAAGAAGGACAATTACAGGTACGGGATTAGATACGAATTTGTCAATCTGAGGAATTTAGCAAGAGAACAACCTGTTTATTGCAGCCGCTGGACAATTCGGAGTGGAAGTAGAAGCATATAACAATGAACTTTGAGTAAGGACTGCCTTGTTCCCAAGGAGGGAAGGGCACCAATTGGATTATAGAAAACCGACTGACTAAGTCAGCACACTTTATTTCCCTTCAAAGTTGGTTATCCATTAAGAAGTGGGCAGCATTTTACGGGAAGCACATCTACCGGATTCATGGAGTACCGCGGGACGAGCAATCAGAGAGGTCAATCCAGACGCTTGAACATGTATTGAGATTTTGCGTCTCGGAATTTGGCAGGTCTTGGGAAGACCAAATTGCATTTGGTGAAGTTTCTCCTACCAGAGGAACAATCAGTTTCGATGGAGCTGAAAATTGAGGCCAGGTACATCAGGTCATTTGAAGTTTAAGACGCGTTGGAAGTAGCGTACCAGTTAGCTCTACCAACTAATCTTGAGAATGTGCAACGTCTTCTACGTCACAGCTCAGACACTATATTCCGGATCCGAGTCCCATATTGGATAATTCAGAGCTGAAGATTGGAATCAACCTTTTCAGTGCCAGAGAAACCAGTTGCAAGTGTAGTCAGAAGTGAGAAGAAGATCAGATTTTGAGCCATCATTTAAACTCCTACTTCTTATCTTTTCGTTCTAGACTTGACTGATGCTGCTAAATTAGCCTAGTTTTGCAAGCTATTTTTTATCAAGCTTGATCATGACGGTATTTTATTGGGTGCACCCACTAATATATTGTCTAATCAGGACCGGTGCATGATGGTCTGATCAACCTCGTGTACTTTGGTTCGCTTTTGTATTTTTCTACATAGATGATATCATAAACCGTCTCATCCACGACTGCCTTGGAAATTCTTATTGTTGGATCTGAGTTACGGGCGTAATATCCGTACCTGTTTGATTCTCTTACCCTGCCTTTAAATTTCGAGGACGAAATTTTCTAAGGAGGGAAGATTGTGAAACCCATATTTTTGTAATTAATTATTAATAGTGTTTTAGTGTGATAATTAGTATTTCTAATTTTTTTTATTATTAAATATTCTTGGGTGCAAATTATTGCAAAATTATTAACAACATGGACTTTTGATTTAGACCCAGACCCGAGTCCGAACCCAGACCCAGGCCTGAGCCAAACCCAATCCCATTTTCTTAAAATCTGATTTTGACTTGCTAATTATTATTATAAAAAAATAATAATAATATAGTTATAGCTGGTCCCGAAGGACCAGCAACCTAACTCTCCCCATGTTTTGGTAAAAGCCTTTTCCTTTTCTTTGCTTCATCACACACGTGAACCCCCTCATTTCCGTAACTCCCCAACTTAATTCCCATCTCCTTATAACTCCCAACCCATCAACCCCCCACTCCACTCTTTATTAACTCCCCTCACCTTCTCCACGTTCTCAACTCACCAGAGCATAACCCATTCTTCCTCTCACAAACAAACACCAGAATACTCACCTCCCCATTCTCACAAATCTCTTCTAATCTCATCTCTCCCCCTCTCTCTGTGGAGTAAACATTTCTCCAAACCCACTCCCGAGCAAACCCCTCTCCGGCGATCTCGCGACCGCCGACCACCCGCGCGGCTTCCCCCGCCGTCAGCCTCCGCGGACTCCTTCGCGCTCCTCCCGGCGGATCCCCGCCGTCAGAGCCCCCGACCGCGCCGCACTCGCCCGTGCCGCCACCGCCCCGCGGCCAGCGCCCCTTCTCCGGCGAGGCGCTGCCCTAGCCGCCCCTCCGCGGCTCCCCGCTGCGTTCGTCCGGTGCCCACAGCGCGCGTGCGACCCCGAGCCCCTCCACGGCTGCTCCGCGTTCGTCCGCCACTGTCCGCGGACTCCCCGCGGCCGACCTCCTTCCCGACGGACTTCCCTGTCCAGCGCGAGCTCTCTCTCCGCGCAGGATCTGTTCCGGCGAGGCGTGCCCTAGCACAGCCGACCGACCTCCCTCCCGTGTGCGCCCCTCTTTTGTGCGTGGCTGAGTCTGGATCTGCGAAGTTTGCTGTCCAGGATCTACGACCTGCTGCCGAACTTCGTTTCGGATTTTTCCCAAGATTTTCCCGTGGCTCCCCGCCAACGGAATTTGGTAATTTCTTGGTAATCATAGTAGTTCGTCCCTCCCGTAGAGTCGGTGATGAAATCGGTCCCCGGATTCCCTTCGGGAAATCCAGTTAGCTGCGTTATATTTTCGATTAGCTACGTTAGCGTATGTTCCTGTGTTTTATCTACTGGTTTGGTGTGAATTGGTTGGATTATGGGATTCCCGGACATTTCGGGAAATTCGGTGGATTGGAATTATTTTCTGTGGCTTGGGATTATTTTGGTGGATTTATTCTGTGGGATTATTTTGGATTGGAATATTTGCAGGTTTTCTGTGGCGCATTTTCCAGTTTTGGGTTGTCCCGAAATAGAGGAAGTGCTGCTCAAATTTTTACAAAACTATATTTAGTTGATTTCAAAATTGGTTTTCGGAAATAAATTTTTAAACTGATTTTCGGGCGACGACCGTACCGGTCTGTGGGCCCCGTCGAAATGCAAACGCACCGGTCCGACCGGACGTTGTGGTATTAGCCGAATTTTGAGGAATGGACCGAGTCTGAGACTCTTAGTTTCATTTTTAATTATTTTATTTAACATTTAGGCTATTTATTATAGTCATTTAATTTCTGCACTTTATTTAATATTTCAGTAATTTTCTCTTATTTAATGTAAAAGAAAATTGTACCGGGTATAAGCCCACCCTAGGACCATTAGCTGTGCCACTGTATTGTGTAGCGTAGTTTATTTTATTTTTCTTTTTCTGGTGGATGTGAATTTGGGTGGTTTTGATTAGTCGCGTAATCGTAGATTAGAGCGCGATTTACTGATTATTTACGAATCTAGTTAAAATGGATAAAATAATAGTAAATAACTAGTTCATGATTTATCACCAAAAGAAAACTATATTTTTATAAATATATTACAAAAACACAAAGTTTTCCAAAGTTAATTGATTCTCGTGTTATTTCCAAATAATCCAATTAATCGGTTTAATCAACGCACATAGTTGCGACGTAATCGTTAGCTGTGAATTAATACAACTTAAAACCTGACTAGAATTTACTACTAGAGATTGTAACTAGCACACTTAGTCTGGTTATTCAAGGTTCTAAGTCGAGTTCTCAACTGTAGGAACTCGAAGATACACCTGACGTCCTTCCTCGGTACCGACTCGTCTTTCCAGTCAATCTAATACAAGGCAAGTTTCGGATTATGTTTTCTTGTAATTTCCTTAGTAAAGTTAAGCTGCATGTTAAACCACACTGTTGACACGGAACTCTACCTTGGGGTTCAACTACTGATTGTTACTGTTACTGAATCTGGGACTGGGGGAATAGTGTAGACGTTTATGACCAAAGCCCCTACTGAACTGACTGTGTTAGCTTACCCCTCTCACACACGGGGATAAGCCATATCGTATCGCTAAGATACTACTGATCAACCCAAGCCGGTCATAGACGTTTGCATATTCAAAACACACTGAACTGTTTTAAACTGCTGAAAATATTATTTCAAACAGTTTACCCTGCACTTTCCAATTACTATTTAAATTATGAGAAGCATATTTCGTTCTTGCTCCCTCCTGACTGGAGACAACATTTTAGGTATCACTGAGGATGAAGAGCTATACTATAATAGCTATTATGACCCGGTCCTCTACCCTGCGAAGGTACCAGAGCCGTCTCTGGAGGACGCTGATCCTGGGACTACAGAACCAGATGCTTAGATAGTTTTTTTTTCCTGCATTTTCTCCTTTATTTGGAGTTTGTAGTTTATTTTAGCATTTTTTTTCCAGTTGTACTTCTGAATATTTTATTAAACAAAGTTTCATTTCCGAATAGAACAGTTGTGACAAATGTAATTGTGTTGTTGTGAATACCTGCAATGGAACAGCTTACTGCCGCCGTCACACCACGGTACAGGCTGGGCATGATCTGATTCGACCCAAGAAATTGGGACCGGGTCGTGACAAAATGTATTTGGAACACTATAAACGCATTCCTCAATATATAATTTTCTAAAAATTAGAATTATGTATATATCAGGAATACTTTTCTGATCTGGAACACTTTTATATCGTTTCAGCACCTAGGTACGGCCAATAAGCGTTCCAGCTTAAAAAAATGTCTAGTGTTCCAAAATATCCATTTTGGTGTAGTGTTTACATTTCTTGACATCGTGTTTATACTACCTGGAAATGTCCAAATGGAGCTACGTTGTTTAGATTTTGGCATCTCTACAATCTTACCTTCCATAGACCAAAATTGGTAATATTTTTCTTCCTGGAGTCCATGACAACCCTCTCTCATGCTCAATTGTCTTCTAGCTTCCGATCAGATAGATGGCTATAAGAAGGAAACTTATGGAAAGATAATGGCTGCATATAGCCCTTGGCAACCAACCGTGTCTAAATAAAACTTATTTGTATGAACATCTATTAGAAGGAAAACTTTGTTAATACTTTTTTGAGCTTTCTCAATAGAAGTCATGATCCATTGCCATCGTCATATAATGGGTAAGGTTGGATATTGATGATATTGATGTGAATACTATACAAATGCAACAAAATCATGTTTCTCAGTTCTTTTTTGAAATTTAGGCTGAAACTACATAAATTTATGAAATATTCATACTTTTTTGCCATTTAGTTTGACTAAAATCGACCAACAGATAATTTCCACATTGTAAAGACGATAAAGAAATCATCAAACTATGACTAACGCGATTAAAGCATAACCAAGAGACAAAAGAAACTTATAGATAGACGAGTAATGTAAAATGAACCTCAAGGCGAATGTTGAGGGACTAGACCTCGAGATTGGCGTCTAAAGTCGACGGAGGCGGCTGAACTCAAGTCGAATGTTGAGGAACTAGACCTTGAGATCGAGGTCGGAGGCAAAGTTGTTCATGAGGCTCGAAACCCTAATTGTAATGCTCCGGTGCCCTATCTTTTTATGGAGAAGAAAAAATTGAGACACGACGGATTCAGGAAGACAGAGGCGTCATAGGGGCCAAAGAAGGACCTCCATAGGACGATTACGGCTACAACGAGGAGGCGAGATAAGACGGCTAGCCCGAGCACCGACGACTCGTAGTCACATCTGGTCACCTGCCCTCGCCTTTGTCGGGCCGCACCCGGGTGAATATTTCGGACTATAACGAAAGGATTATTAGGGAAGATCGAGAGAGAGAGAGAGAAGGAGGGTGAGAGGGGAGCTCGAGCGAGAAAGAGGGGATGCTCGAGAGGGAACATGAAAAATAAGAGCGGCAAGTTGGAATATTTTCATTTCTAACACTTTGGTCTAGAATAAGTTTAGGATAGGGAAATTTTTAGAGTTATGGACAATTCTATTTTTTTGTTTCGCTTAATTACAATTTTATTTTTTATTTTTGTTTCAAAATTTAAATCTCACATTAATTCAAAAGAAAACTTATTGATATATGAAAAATAATACATATCTAATCATTTTTTTATTTTTAAAATATGGATTGATAAATTTTACTTTAGCTTTAATCTTAATTTTAATTTTAATTTTAATCTTAACATTAATATTAAAAATTAACATAAATATATAGATTAAATAAGTTATTCTTAATATTAATATTGTGCCAAAATTAGTTATTCTTAATTTTAATCTTAGTATCGTGCTAAAATGGATGTCGTAAATAAGTTGTCAATTACGGCGCGCACAACGCGCGCCGTAAATAAAACAACATTCACGGCGTGCGAAATAATGCCGTAATTGAGTTCTCATTCACGGCGCAAGAGAACGCATGCCATAAATAAGTTAACATTCATGGCATGCAAAAACGAATATCGTAATTAAGTTATCATTCACGGTGCAGGAAAATACGTGTCGTAAATGCATTTGCAATGACGGCGTGCGGGTAAAACACGCCGTAAAAAACATAAAAATTGACTCTTTTATGGAACGCAAAATTGCACGCTGTAAAAGAGTGTCATTTACGGCGCACAGGCAATGCATGCCGTAAATTGTGCGCCATAAATGATCATTTTTCTTATAGTGGAACTAAACATCTGAAAAATAGGAGACATGTTCCTAACATCATTAAGGAATATGTTCCTCCGACTTCTTCTCGTCCTGTAGTGGTAACTGATCTACGGGAACGTCTTATACAAAGAGGGAGACCGCAGGGATGTCTCCTTCACCTTTATATCACTCTTCAGATCGCCACTGCCTTCATAAAGTCGTCATCAAGTATTGTTGCAAATCAGCAAGACGATCTGTCTTCGATCGTCTGAACTATGTTTCAACTCCTAAACCTATAATAGAAGATGAAGACGAGCTGTTATATGCTTCTGTCAATATGACTTCTCAAGGCACTGGGTGGGAAACGTCCAAGACGTAATGCATCCCCTAATCCAGTCGGCAATACTTGGATCAGATTTATGAATCCAGTGAAGGGGTTTTTCAATACACCAGATCATGAAATTAAAATTTGAACCAAGGTGTCTTTAATCAAGAAGATCTCCCCATCGCTCATATGGGAGAGGACTCTTTATCAGAGTTTGATGCAGATAGTGAAAGTTCTGAACAAACTATCTCGTCAATAGCAGCAAGAGAGGTGACGGTATATACCGTTGCAGAAGATCAAGATGCCTCTACTTCAGCCAGTCAGGAGCAATGAATTGTTGTACTATAGGACAAAGTGAAGACTATGGCTGAGATGGTCGCAAGTATGCACACTATAATTGTTGCTCAACATATAGTGCCACCGGTTATAAACCCTGCCACAAATCTTGAGCTTATAGCATCTTCTGTACCTATTAATATTAGTCTGGGGGTACCACCTCCTCATGTTGCTTCTATACCAATTCAAGCTGATCCCAGTCAGTCTGGTACCGGGGGTGGTAATTACCACGCTCTTCCTCCTCCCAACAATTCTAACCAGCCCACCAATTCCCAAACATCAGGAGATGCTAATGAGGCTGTGAAACTCTTACGCACTCAGTTTGATGCCTTCAAACAGAAGGATGGCCTACAAAGACTTGGCATAAAGCAACCGTATCCTACAGAATGGAAGAAAGTTCCTTTCCCTCATAAATACAAACTTCCAACCATTATGGTGTTTGATGGCAGCACTTCTCCAAGTCAGTACATTAATCACTTTGAAGTGATGACTGACCAATTACAGCTAAATGATGCTCTCCTTACCAGAGTGTTCGTCGGTTGTTTAGCCGACGCAGCATATGATTGGTATCGTAGTTTGCCAGATGGCTGTATAACGTTTTTACTGGTTTCAAGCAAATATTCTTAGAATGGTTTTATGAGGGAGTCAACGACATGACGATGTCTGCCCTCATTATGATCAAACAAAGGCACAATAAATCCACGAAGAGTTTCATTGAAAGATTCTGCCATGAGGCACTTAAAATGCCTTTAGGAACTCCATCTGCTGTAACAATAGACACCTGTAAATCAAACTTGTTGTCTATTATCAGTATGTGGACGGGATCTACACAATTCCAGGATTGGCCTTCTTTCATTGTGAATGCCAAGGCAGCAGAGGTCAGTGCCAAAAAGTTTAAATAGTTAGAAGTTCAGATGACTCATCCTAACCAAGATGAACATTCTACACCCGGGGGTAATAATCGTCAGAATAACCAAAAAAGTAATGAAATAATGGCCATCAATCTCAAGGAAAAAGAGTCATTGGCTGTCAATGTTGCTCAGACAATATCCACTCCATCAGCACCACCTCAGAAGACACCTCGACCAAAAGAGGAGTATTCTTTCGATGAAGATGATACTTTGAGCATCTTCTATTGCTTGATCAAAAGTAATAAGCTTCAATTGCCAAAAGCAAAACGGCCAGAAGAAGTAGGTAAAACTGATCACCCTAAATATTGTATTTATCACAGATTTGTAGGACATCTAACCAGAGCATGCTACGTGCTCAAAGGCAAAATCTAGGAGATGGTCAACTCTGGAGCGATTACTCTTCAGCAGGATGAAAAGACGGTGACTGCTAATGTCATTTTTGTATAGTTTGGTGACTTTCCACCACAACTTGTGCAAGATGGTGTTGTCCATATTCCAAGGACTACTCTTGAGATCGTGAATCTCCCACCTCTTCAAAATGAAGGTCTTGTTCCACTATCAATAGACAGAGGAGAGATTATGTGGATTCATCCAGATCTGGTAGCAGATTTTGAAATGCCTTCCTATTCTAAGCAAAAGAAGCACTCCAAATCTAAATCCAAGAACAGTAATATGGTATCTTTTGAACCAGTACCAGAAGAAGAAATTCCAATGGGTACTAAATCAGGAAAACCATATCTTCGAAAATACCCCGAAACTCAAGAGGATTCTGCCCCATCTTCTGATGCTTCTCCTACATCATCTTCTCCTGCTGAGAATATACTATCTACATCCCTGTCGGTGGTGGATCCAACTCCTCCTAAACCGACATCAGCAGACAAAGGAAAACAACATATTCGCTTTGACAAACCACTGAAGAAGTCCTCGTCTCTTGGACTTGATGTGAAACCCGTAACTTTTAGGTAATTATTTGAATAATTTAATTAGCTAATCATTATTAATTATTAAATTAGGAAAATACATTTTTTTTAAAAATTAATATTCTAGAAATTTTGTCAAAACCCGTAATTTTCTAAATTAATTAATTAATATTGTGTTTTAGTTAGATTAAAAAAAATTTATTGTTTTTCAAGAATATAAATATTGGATTTTTAGTTATCTGGCCCTGTCCCGAACCCATTTTTCGAGTACAAATCTATTTTCGAATTATTTTAGTATTTATAAAGAAAATAAATTTTTTCTTGAAAATAAAACCTATATGTTAGGGCCAACAGCCCATAAATCTATAAAACCCATGATTTATTTTCATTAACTTTGTTTGAGGCCCAAACCTCATTCCAGCACCATTCAGCATTATTTAGAAGAACAAAAACTCTTCATTCTCCAAACTGACCGACCACCCCCTCGTTTCTTTTCCGCGAATGGACATGGCCGTTCCCTTTTCCTTCTGTAACCGGCTGAAACCGCCGGCCTCTATTCTCCACTCCTATATATAAACCCTCTCCTCCATTTTCCCTATCACCACACTTCAGTCCTTCCCAAAGCCCTAACCCCCAAACCCTAGCCAAGTTCCTGTAGCGACCCCAAGCCGGCGCCCTCCGCGTTTGTCCCTGTGAGGCACCACCGCCAGGACCACCCGAGTCCGGCGACCCCACCGCCGCTGTCCCCGCGACCGTCCTCAGCGGCTCTGACGCTGAGCCCCGGAGACCCGTGCCCGACACCGCGGCCTCCCCGCGGTTGTCCCCGGCCGACCCGAGCCCTGCGCTCCGCCCTTGGCCGCCCGCCACTGACCGGACCTCCCTGCGCACCACTTCCCGGCCGCTGTTCCAGTGCCTCCTCGCGCTCACTCTGTTCCCGATCCGATCGTCCGGTCCTTGTCTGGCTTGCTGTTCTGAGTCTGAGGCTACCCTTCAGATTCTGTCAAGTTTTGGGTAACCTCTATTAATCTCAGTAGTTGACCCTTGGGTTTGTGTCGATGATGAAATTGGTCCTGATCTCTAACGGGAATCGATTATGAGGTCCCGACGCTTCAAAATTTCTGAATTTGCCTTTGGCAAGTTCTGTAGATTTTCGATTTATTGTTTCTGATTTAGTTTCGTGTTTTCTGATTCCAATTCGGATTTTTCGAGAACTCTTCGGAATAGTTTCTGTGATTCTCGAATTTTTTTCGAATTGATGGTTTAATATGAGCTGTGGTGTTTTCCAAGTTAGTTTCGGGATTTCCGTTTCGTTTTGGGTTTTCCGAAATTGTTTCTGAAATATTTTCTGTGGGCATAATTTGTATAATATTTGGGTTTCCCTGGTTTGGGATAATTAAGGAATATTGGCACATTTTCCCAGTTTTTGGGTTGACCGAAAATAGAGGAAGTGCTGCCGGATTTTTCTATAAAATTTAATTATTTTAAATGGTTTTTCGGGAAAGATTGTATTTTTGAAATTTTGGGCGACGACCGTAATTGGTCAATGGGCCCTGGCTAAGTGCAAACGAAACCGGTTTCGTCCGGACGTTGAGGCATTAGCTATATGATGACTGGACCAAAATCCGAGACTCATTAATTAATTTTTTATTAGTTTTATTTTTGAAATTAAATTGTAGGATTTTTAGAGACTAACAATTGTCTTCTTCTTATTTAAATTTATGTAATAAGGTCTGTAATAGGGCATAAGCCCAGTATTTCTCTTTATTTTCTACGGCTCTGTAAAAATGTACCGTAACTTTTTATCTTTCTTTTCTGGTTTATTAGTTTAAACACGTAGAATAATAAAATGACTATTTATTTTGAAATGGAAAATTAATAACATTTTTCTCACATTAAATAACTAGTATAAATTACAAGTTTAAAATTTAACAAATTCACGTTTTCTCATCTAAAAGAAAAATCTAAGTTCATTATATAATATTACAAAACATAAAGTTTTGCTAAATAATCAGAAAGGTGCGAGTTTTCCCAATAAAAGATAAATTGATTGTTCTTTCGTAATTTTATAAACTAGTAAATTGCATCGATAGATGTGTTTCGGTAGTTCTTATTAATAACATAAAACTGGATTAGGACAAAACTTCTAGAAATTGAAACTAGCACACCTAGAGATGGTATCAATTTTTGGTTCTAAGACAAGATTCTCAAACTGTAGTATTTTCAAGGACGAACTTGAGTTTCTTCCCTGTACCGACATCTCACTCCAGTCATAAACAAGGCAAGTACAGTTTGTGGTAGTTTACAATTATTTAGTAATAGTTTTACTGCAAATTTAAACCACGAGGCAACACGGAACTCTCTCTGAGAGCATTGACTGTTTAACCGTTGGGTACTGGGGGAGTAGTACGTAATGAGTATGACCACATCAAAAATAGTATAATGACTGTGTTAGCTTACCCCTCATACACACGGGGATAAGCCATATCGTATCAATAGGATACAACTGTACAACCCAATTCGGTCATATTCATTGCATATTCACATCACATTGTTTTTAACTGCTGGAAAACTATTTACTTCAAGTTGTTTAAAGGTGAATAATTCCATTATTATTTCAATTGTTAAAATATCATAATTGTACTTTGCTCCCTCCTGACTAGAGACTATATTTTTAGGTCCTATTAACGATGCAGAACTACTGATTAGTAGTTACTATGATCCTGAGCTGTACCCAGCAGTTCTACCAGGGGATGATGATGAGGAGATTGCTAATTAGTTTTATTTTCAGTTTATGTTATTATGAAAGACAAATATTTTATTTCAGATGTGGGTTGTATTGAAAACTTTATGTTTGGACAAGTTTTAATTATCGAAATATTAAAGTTGTGGCAATTTGAATTTGTGTTGTTGAATACCTGCATGAGTATTACAGCTTACTGCCGCCGTCTCAACAACGGTACAGGCTGGACATGATCCGATTCGACCCAAGAAATTAGGACCGGGTCGTGATATGTTTTTAGTGGTGGCCCATGCAGGTTAGATCAACGACTTAGGAAAACATCTAAAAAAATTTAGAACACTAGAACATTAATTTGTCACAACGTAGGACCGTTATATATTTTAAATATTTTTGTTTGTTATAGACTGGTAGGCTACCTTGCTTATGTTTATATCCTAAACCTTCCAGAATATGGCTACAAATCATGCTGGCGATAGGGTATTTTCATCTGAACACACCCCACCTCCTCAACCAAGTCCGGATCCTACACCTCGGCAGCTGGCCGACCGTCCCCATAATACAACGGTGGATCCATCATCTTCCCAGACGGAGATACAGCCCCCTGTGGTAGTACCCCTCCAGCTGCCCCACCGGTGCCTGTGGACCCCACCGACCTCATATGTCTGCTACGAGGAGTGCTAGAAGCCCAGAGAGCTCAAACGGAAGCTCATCAAGAGCAAATCGCGATTATGAAGGAAAGCATGGAGAATGCTCATAACGTAGCTATGACTGCTCTGGGAAGACAGGAAGCAGCTCAACTTGAACCAAGCCCTGCCAAGGTAAACATAAATCTAAGGATAAATTTATGTAACATTAAGGCCATTTAAATTAATGAGGATCATATTGCCAAGGTGGGCGATATTGAAAGTTTCAAGAAGCAGAACCCTCGACCCTTCAAGGGAACCGAGGGAATCGTCTATGCTAATGAATGGCTCGATAGCATGGAGCATCTCCTATGCGTCGCTCGACTTCCAGAAGACCTCAAGGCCGAAGCAGTAGGACTCCATCTGCAAAGTGTAGCAAACACCTGGTATCGGAATGAACCCTGACTCCAGGACAGGCAGCTTGACTGGGACACCTTCAAGAAGTTGTTCAAGAGGAAGTTCTTTCCAACATCAGAGTTGCGGGAGATGGAGAGGCAATTTCAGAACCTGAAGCAAGTAAATATGACTGTTGGAGAGTATGCGGCAGAATTCGGCCAACTCAGTCATTTTGCCAAGAACTTGGTAGCTGACCCTGATGACCGTGCTGAAAGGTTCAGACATGGGCTGAGAAAGGAGATCCACACCCATGTGATATCAGGCGGTGCTAAGACCTATGGAAGGATCCTGGAGCGAGCTCAAGATATAGAGGAGCCAACCTGCTCGTTCAAAGAGGGATTATCCTAGAACTAACAACTTCTATGGTAATCAGAAGAAGCCCAACCATAATAATAACAACAACCGGCCTCCTCACCACCAGCAGCAGAACCAACAGGCAAGGAACAATGATAGAGCACCTCAGAGATAGATCCCTGTCTGTGATTTTTGTAAGAGGCTAGGGCACCAGTCGAACATTTGCAGGAAGAGGCTAGGACACTGCCTAGTCTGTGGGTCTGCCATCCACCAAGTAAAGGACTGCCCCTCGTCAATGCACCGGACTGAAGCTACTCAGCAGAAAGGTCCTTTGCCCACTCAGCAACAACAATTTGGGCAGCATCAACAGAAGACTGGCGAGCTTTTACCCTAGCAGCAGAGGAACAAGAGCCAGAGCAGGAACCTACAGCTGATGTCATTACAGGTTTCATTTATGTGCATTCCTATCCTGCCTAAACTTTATTTGATTCGGGTGCATCACATAGTTTCATATCCACAAAATTCATCTCTGCACACCACATAGATACGGGCTTTAGCAAGAAGATATGTAGAGTCATGACCGGTAGAGGACCCCTATCCATCACTGAGACCTGTAATTGCCCTATCACCATATAAGGTCACCAATTCATAGCACCTTTGCTTGTGATGCCCTTATCCAATTATGATGTAGTCCTCGGGATGGAC
Source organism: Iris pallida (assembly GCA_029216955.1). Classification (NCBI taxonomy): domain Eukaryota; kingdom Viridiplantae; phylum Streptophyta; class Magnoliopsida; order Asparagales; family Iridaceae; genus Iris; species Iris pallida. Next base: position 49,722 of record JANAVB010016417.1, read on the forward strand.
TGGTTGAGTAAGCAGCATGCGCTGATAGACTGTAACAGAGGATGTGTAGTTTTCAGCCCACCTGGAGAGCCGGAGTTTGAAATCTCTCGAACTTCGGAGGATATGGAGTGTGTTACCTACACCTCTATCACAGAAGAACTCGGACCTCCCCATCCTACCATAGCAGAATTTATGGATGTCTTCCCTGATAGTCTTCTCGGTTTACCCCCAGACCGAGACATAGAGTTCACCATTGACCTAGTCCTCGGCTCTTCCCCTATTTCTAAGGGATGCTACAGAGTCAACCCGAAGGAGGCCAAGGAGATGAAAAATCAGATCAATAAACTGAAGGCTTTGGGATTTATCCGAGACGGAGCATCACCCTGGGGAGCACCTGTCTTGTTTGTTCCCAAGAAGGACAGAACTGTGAGGATGTGCATCGACTACCGGGCGCTGAACAATATCACCAGCAAGAACAAGTACCCTCTGCCCCGGATCGATGACTTGTTTGATCAACTCAGTGGAGCCAAGGTGTTCTCGAAGATAGACCTCAGATCCGGCTACCATCAGATCAAGGTCAGGAAGGAGGACATTCCCAAGACGGCGCTCAACACCAAGTATGGGCACTTTGAATTCTTGGTCATACCGTTTGGACTGACGAATGCTCCTGCTGTGTTCATGAACCTTATGAATAAGGTTTTCTATGAATTTCTAGATCAGTTTGTCGTTGTCTTCATCAATGACATTTTGATCAACTCGAAGACTGAAGAGGAGCATGAAGAGCACCTCAGAAAAGTTTTGGAAACTTTGAGAAAAGAGAAGTTATATGGTAAGCTATCCAAGTGTGAATTCTTTCTAGACAAGGTAGATTTTCTTGGCCATGTTGTCACAGGAGAAGGAATTTTGGTGGACCCTAAGAAGATAGCTGCTGTTGAGAAGTGGTCTACCCCAAGCTCAGTTGCTAAAATCAAAAGTTTCTTGGACTTGGCTGGCTACTACCGGAAGTTTGTGAAGGATTTTGCCAAGATTGCTGAACCAATGACGAAGCTCACTCAGAAGAATGAAGAGTTCATCTGGACGGAAGCTTGCCAGGCGTCGTTTGAGGAACTGAAGAAGAGGCTTACAACAGCACCGATACTTGCGCTACCCGTAGGTACCGGTGGTTTCTCAATCTACAGCGATGCCTATGGAAAAGGACTGGGTTGCGTTCTTCAACAAAATGGGAAACTGATTGCTTACGCATCTAGGCAATTACGGACTCATGAGAAGAATTATCCCACACATGACCTGGAGCTTGCTGCAGTCATCTTTGCATTAAAGCTATGAAAGCATTATCTATATGGAGAGAGAGTGGAAATATATACAGACCACAAAAGTCTGAAATATGTTTTCACTCAGAAAGAGTTGAACATGAGACAAAGAAGGTTGTTGGAACTGATAAAAGATTTTGACATCGACCTGCAGTACCATCCGGGTAAGGCTAATGTGGTTGCAGATGCACTTAGTCGATACCCAGTGGCGATGTTCTTGACCATGGAGCGGCACTTATTGGAGGACATAGAGAAGCTTGGTCTGGAGATTGTACTGCCTGAGGAGAAGATGAAGGAACTGGGGTGAGAAGCTGATGTACATGGAGCTGACTCAACAATAATGCAGTTGCAATTGCGTTCAAGTCTGATGGACAAAGTCAATGAGACACAATTCCAAGACGAGACACTTTGCAAACTCAGAGATGAAGTGCTGGCAGGAACACTTGAAGGATTCTCTATCGCCAGTGACGGAGCATTGAAGAATGGTACGAGGCTGTGTGTACCATCTGGCGAATTGAGCAATGAGCTGATGCAAGAAGTGCACCAGTCGCAGTATTCTATACATCCTGGAGCTAATAAGATGTATCGGGATATGTGTACCATCGTTTGGTGGTATGGAATGAAGAAGAATGTATCCAGATTTGTGGCTAGATGCTTGATTTGCCAACAAGTAAAGGCTAGCAGACAGAGACCCGCATGACTTCTACAGCCGCTGGACATTCCGGAGTGGAAGTGGTAGCATATAACAATGGACTTTGTGTCAGGATTGCCTCGATCCTAAGGAGAGAAGGACGCCATTTAGGTTATTGTGGACCGACTGACTAAGTCGGCTCACTTTATTCCCTTCAAGGTTGGTTTATCCACCGAGAAGTTGGCGGCACTGTACATGCGACATATCTACCGGATTCATGGAGTACCGGTAAGTATTGTATCTGACCGAGATACTAGATTTACCTCACATTTTTGGAAGAGTTTGCATGATAGCTTGAGAACAAAACTAAAGTTCAGCACAGCCTATCATCCCCAAACTGACGGACAATCTGAGAGGACCATCCAGACGCTAGAGGACATGCTGAGATCTTGCGTCTTGGAATTTGGAGGGCTTGGGAAGACCACTTGCATTTGGTGAAATTCTCCTACAACAATAGTTACCAAGCTAGCATTGGTATGACACCATTTGAAGCTCTTTATGGACGTCGTTGCCGTACTCCACTTGCATGGGACGACGTAGGAGAAAGAGTACTACTGGGGCCTGAAATGTTGATTGATGCAGCAGAGAAGGTGAAGGTGATTAGAGACAAACTCAGGATTGCCCAAGACAGGCAGAAGCATTGGGCAGATAGTAGTCGTCGACCACTGGAGTTTGAAGAAGGAGATAGTGTCTTTGTGAAGATTTTATCTACCAGAGGAACTATCAGATTTGGCAGAGCTGGGAAGCTGAGTCCCAGATATATCGAACCATTTGAAGTTTTAAGCCGAATTGGTGAAGTAGCGTATCGGTTAGCTCTACCAGCTAATCTTGAGGGTGTACACAACGTTTTCCACGTTTCGCAGCTCAGAAGCTACATCCCGGATCCGAGTCACATTCTGGATCATTCGGAGCTGGAGATTGGACCGAGCCTTACAGTACCAGAGAAGCCTGTGGCGATTTTGGACAGAGGCGAGAAGAGAACCAGGACTTCGATGACTCCCATAGTCAGAGTTATGTGGAGGCACGATTCCCCAGGTGAGTCTACCTGGGAGCGAGAAGATGAGATACGGGAGCAGTACCCGAACTTGTTTGAGACCTGAGGTAATTCCTTACCCTATCCTTTAATTTCGAGGACAAAATTTCTTAAGGAGGAAAGGTTGTGAAACCCATAACTTTTAGGTAATTATTTGAATAATTTAATTAGCTAATCATTATTAATTGTTAAATTAGGAAAATACATTTTTTTTAGAAAATTAATATTCTAGAAATTTTGTCAAAATTCGTAATTTTCTAAATTAATTAATTAATATTGTGTTTTAGTTAGATTAAAAAAATTTTATTGTTTTTCAAGAATATAAATATTGGATTTTTGGTTGTCTGGCCCTGTCCCGAACCCATTTTTCGAGTACAAATCTATTTTCGAATTATTTTAGTATTTATAAAGAAAATAAATTTTTTCTTGAAAACAAAACCTATATGTTAGGGCCAACAGCCCATAAATCTATAAAACCCATGATTTATTTTCATTAACTTTGTTTGAGGCCCAAACCTCATTCCAGCACCATTCAGCATTATTTAGAAGAACAAAAACTCTTCATTCTCCAAACTGACCGACCACCCCCTCGTTTCTTTTCCGCGAACGGATATGGCCGTTCCCTTCTCCTTCTGTAACCGGCTGAAACCGCCGGCCTCTATTCTCCACTCCTATATATAAACCCTCTCCTCTATTTTCCCCATCACCACACTTCAGTCCTTCCCAAAGCCCTAACCCCCAAACCCTAGCCATGTTCCTCGAGCGACCCCAAGCCGGCGCCCTCCACGTCCGTCCCTGTGAGGCGCCACCGCCAGGACCACCCGAGTCCGGCGACCCCACCGTCGCTGTCCCCGCGATCGTCCTCAGCGGCTCCGACGCCGAGCCCCGGAGACCCGCGCCCGACCCCGCGGCCTCCCCGCGGTTGTCCCCGGCCGACCCGAGCCCTGCGCTCCGCCCTTGGCCGCCCGCCACTGGCCAGACCTCCCTGCGCGCCACTTCCCGGCCGCTGTTCCAGCGCCTTCACGCGCTCACTCTGTTCCCGATCCGACCGCCCGGTCCGTGTCTGGCTTGCTGTTTCGAGTCTGAGGCTACCCTTCAGATTCCGTCAAGTTTTGGGTAACCTCTATTAATCTCAGTAGTTGACCCTTGGGTTGGTGTCGATGAGGAAATTGGTCCTGATCCCGCAACGGGAATCGATTGTGAGGTTCCCGACCCTTCGAAATTTCCGAATTTGCCTTTGGCAAGTTCTGTAGATTTTTGGTTTATTGTTTATGATTTAGTTTCGGGTTTTTCGATTCCAATTCGGATTTTTCGACAACTCTTCAGAATAGTTTCTGTGATTCTCGGATTTTTTCCGAATTGATGGTTTAATATGAGCTGTGGTGTTTTCCAAGTTAGTTTCGGGATTTTCTTTTCGTTTTGGGTTTTCTGAAATTGTTTCGGAAATATTTTCTGTGGGCATAATTTATATAATATTTGGGTTTCCCGGGTTTGGGATAAATACAGGAATATTGGCACATTTTCCCAGTTTTTGGGTTGACCGAAAATAGAGAAAGTGCTGCCGAATTTTTCTATAAAATTTAATTATTTTAAATGGTTTTTCGGGAAAGATTGTATTTTTGAAATTTTGGGCGACGACCGTAATTGGTCAATGGGCCCTGGCAAAGAGCAAACGAAACCGGTTTCGTCCGGACGTTGAGGCATTAGCTATATGATGATTGGACCAAAATTCGAGACTCATTAATTAATTTATTATTAGTTTTATTTTTGAAATTAAATTGTAGGATTTTTAGAGACTAACAATTGTCTTCTTCTTATTTAAATTTATGTAATAAGGTCTGTAATAGGGCATAAGCCCAGTATTTCTCTTTATTTTCTGCGGCTCTGTAATAATGTAGCGTAACTTTTTATCTTTCTTTTCTGGTTTGTTAGTTTAAACACGTAGAATAATAAAATGACTATTTATTTTGAAATAGAAAATTAATAACATTTTTCTCACATTAAATAACTAGTATAAATTACAAGTTTGCAATTTAACAAATTCACGTTTTCTCATCTAAAAGAAAAATCTTAGTTCATTATATAATATTACAAAACATAAAGTTTTGCTAAATAATCGGAAAGGTGTGAGTTTTTCCAATAAAAGATAAATTGATTGTTCTTTCGTAATTTTATAAACTAGTAAATTGCATCGATAGATGTGTTTCGGTAGTTCTTATTAATAACATAAAACTGGATTAGGACAAAACTTCTAGAAATTGAAACTAGCACACCTAGAGATGGTATCAATTTTTGGTTCTAAGACAGGATTCTCAAACTGTAGGATTTTCAAGGACGAACTTGAGTTTCTTCCCGGTACCGACATCTCACTCCAGTCATAAACAAGGCAAGTACAGTTTGTGGTAGTTTACAATTATTTAGTAATAGTTTTACTGCAAATTTAAACCACGAGGCAACACGGAACTCTCTCTGAGAGCATTGACTGTTTAACCGTTGGGTACTGGGGGAGTAGTGTAATGAGTATGACCACATCCAAAATAGTATAATGAATGTGTTAGCTTACCCCTCATACACACGGGGATAAGCCATATCGTATCAATAGGATACAACTGTACAATCTAATCCGGTCATATTCATTGCCTATTCACATCATACTGTTTTTAACTGCTGGAAAACTATTTACTTCAAGTTGTTTAAAGGTGCATAATTCTATTATTATTTCAATTGTTAAAATATCATAAATTGTACATTGCTCCCTCCTGACTGGAGACTATATTTTTAGGTCCTATTGACGATGCAGAACTACTGATTAGTAGTTACTATGATCCTGAGCTGTACCCGGCGGTTCTACCAGGGGATGATGATGAGGAGATTGCTAATTAGTTTTATTTTCAGTTTATGTTATTGTGAAAGACAAATATTTTATTTCAGATGTGGGTTGTATTGAAAACTTTGTGTTTGGACAAGTTTTAATTATCGGAATATTAAAGTTGTGACAATTTGAATTTGTGTTGTTGAATACCTGCATGAGTATTACAGCTTACTGCCGCCGTCTCAACAACGGTGCAGGCTGGGCATGATCCAATTCGACCTAAAAATTTGGGACCGTGTCGTGACACTTGAAAAGCCATATAATTTTGATATATTGGCTCAATTGGCCAATACTCCAGCAAGATTGTCAATCTCTGAACTCTTACGTCTCTCAAAAGAAACTCGAGAGACATTAAGTGAAGCCTTGATGTAGGCTGATGCTTGTCTTACTCTTCTAAAAAAGCCTGAAAAGGAACCAGTCAGCTGTGCACATTGTCATAGTGTATTTGAACTAATGCCCAATATTACTTTTACACAAGATGACATGTTGTTGGAAGACAATCGTTATGATCGTCCTCTCTATTTTATGGGGTATATGGACACCATGAAAGTTGATCGTATTGTGATTGATCTAGGGTCTGCTCTTAGTATCATGCCAAAGTCTTTGTTAGATGCTTTGAAGATTCCAGTGCATAACCTTTCTACAACTATCACTACCATCTTGGGATTCAATCAAGGAAGAAGTTAACCTTTGGAGAAGATACGCTTAAAACTTCAAATTGGCAATCTTCGTACAAAGGTGACTTTTTATGTAATTGACAATCATGGCTCAAACAATACTTTGTTAGGAAGACCATTCCTCCATGAACACAACATTGTACCTTCTACTCTCAACTAATGTTTCAAATATATAGATGGTAATGGAGAAATCCAAAAAAAGGTTGCAGATCTGAATCCTTTCGAAGGAGTTGAAGCATACTGCAACGATTCTCGCAGGTACAAGGAGGAATTCATGAAGCTAGTACTGGCAATAGACACAGATGAAGAACAGAAAGGCATACCAAATGATACTCTGGTGATCCCTGTCAAAGGACGTACTTCCTGTCCTCAGTCTTCCAAACAACTGACTATCTATCTTCCTTTCCACGAGAAGTAGCCTATTGGTGATAGTCGGGAACAAAGGGAGCTCACCTCTTCTGAGCCGCTTGTAATCGACCTTCGTCGTAAGAAGCCCCCTCCTCCTTCTCGTTCTTCTTCTCCTTCTCTTGTCATCAATCTGACTAAGCCTGTTAAGGCTAAAGTTCCTGTTGTAAATAATGGTGTAAAATTCAATAAAGCATCTCCTTTGCAGTATACTGATGTCTCTTACTATACTCATTGTTATTTGGATATGCTAGATAGCTTTAAACCACTTACAATGGGAGTTGAATCATCTCTACGAAATGTGGTATCATTGGATTCAATACAATAGTCGTACTTTTTAGTACCGTCTCGAAAGAAAGATGAAAGGCCCATATTCTTCAATAAAAGAGAGGAACAAAAAATCATGTTCTATAATGATAATAGAGATGATACAGGAAGGCTAGAACTACGTCTCTATAGTCCACAATCCAAAGCAATCATCCGTAAAATGGGCTATGATTTCAGAACAGGCCTCAACAACGGTAAAGGAAGACGGACTCCCCTTTGTATTTCTGTTCCAAAAGGAAAATCACAATAATACCACAGTAAAACGTAGTGGGGATTAGGTTATACTTCACCACTTCCAACTCCAGAACCTTCCGAATCTGATAAAGAAGAGCGATCTAATTCTTCTGATTCTATCTCATAGGATTCTGATACCAGCATTGGTCATGTTCATAGGATGATAGTATCTTCTAACATGGTGTCTGCCGAATTCTCAAAAGATGATGAAGATGACATCGAAGAAACTCCTGAAATGGACCCTTGGGCACAAAAGATGGACAATCAGTGGGAACTTCATTTTGAACAACGAGAACCACCTACTGAGGATCAACTAGTCCAAATCGATATTGGAGAAAAGGGCGTATCACGACCAATCTTCATTAGGAAAAATCTTCCAGAGGATGATAAACAAGAATTAATTCACCTTATTCGTTAATATATTGATGTCTTCCCCTGGAGTTATAAAGATATGCCAGGATTAGATCCTCAAGTCGCAACTCACAAACTTAATATCTTGTCGAATGCCAAGCCGATCAAATAACAACAACGGCAATTCAAGCCTGAAATAATGGATGCAATTGATGATGAGGTCAAAAAGCTTATAGCTTGCGGTTTTATCAGAGAAGAATAGCATCCTGACTGGGTAGCTAATGTTGTACCAGTTTTGAAGAAGACAGAAAAGGTTCGAGTTTGCATAGACTTTCGGGATCTCAATGATGCTTGTCCTAAAGACGAATTCCCTCTCCCAAATACTGATGTTATGATCGATAATACATGTAGATTCAAACGAATTTCTTTCATGGACGAGTTTTCTGGATATAATCAAATTCGGATGAATCCTGAAGATGAAAAACATACTTTGTTTCGAACTCCTCGTGGAGTATATTGTTATACAGTCATGCCGTTTAGTCTTAAAAATGCAGGTACAACTTATCAGCGAGCTATGATTACTATCTTTTGATATCATTTGCGAAAGACTGTCGAATGCTACGTTGACGATATTGCTGTCAAAAGTCGTCTAAAGGAAGATCACATTCAAGATTTAAGAACTATTTTCAATCTAATGTGCCAGCATCAACTCAAAATGAACCCCACCAAGTCTTTCTTGGGTGTCTCCAGTGGCAAATTTTTTGGATTTGTCATTACCTCTAAGGGTATACACGTTGATCCCGAGAAGATCAAAGCCATTTAAGAGATGCGTCCTCCACGCAACCTAAAAGAGCTACAAGGATTCCAATGTCGACTTGCATACAACAGGCGGTTCATTTCAAATTTATCTGGACGTTGTAGACCCTTTACTCAATTAATGAAGAAAGGTGTATCTTTCGTTTGGACGGAGGAATGTCAACGAGCATTTGATGACATAAAGCGATATTTAATAAGACACAAGTTCTTGTACCACCGATCTCAGGAATATCTTTCTTAATGTATGTCCGGGCAATGGATCATTCATTGGGAGCTTTGCAAGCTCAGAAGAACAAGGAAGGTCATGAACAAGCCATCTACTATCTTAGTCGAACGATGATCGGAGCTGAACATCGTTATAGTCCGGTGGAGAAGGAATGTTTAGCCTTAATGTTTGCTGTTCAGAAGAGAAGACATTACATCATAGGCCAAACTATTCAGGTCATATCCCAAGTCAATCCTCTTCGAGTCTTAATGAAGAAGCCAAGTACACTCAATTCTAGGCCTGCTACATGGGCCATATTATTAGCGAAACATGATATAGTTTATGTTCCTCAAAAGTCTATAAAAGGTCAAGCACTTGCTGACTTCATAGCAGCTCATCTTGTCCCTGAAATACCTAAACTCTATGACGAGATTCCAGACGAAACATTGGAATCAAATATGATCTCAGAAGAATTTCCTACTTGGCGGTTGTTCTTTGATGGAGCTTCCAGAATTGGACCGGGAGGCACTCTTGTTGCTGGAGTGGGAATTGTTCTCGTTTTACCAGATGGATTAGCTATTCAAAGGACTTATTCTTTAGACAAAACATGCTCCAACAACGTAGTAGAATATAATGCTTTGCTTACCGGACTCCAATTAGCCAAACAACTGGATATTGAATATCTTGAAGTATATGGTGATTCTAAACTAATTGTCAATCAGGTTAGAGGCATATATGAAGTCCGACATCAAGATTTGGTACCATACCATGAAGCAGCAACCAGGATAGCTTCTTCGTTCAAAGGATTCTTCATCGAACATGTATGTCGCGCATGCAATACAGAAGCTGATGCCTTAGCTAACCTGGCTACGGTATTGGCAGTTCCAGTCAAAAGACAACAAATGGTTGTTATCTCTAATATAGAACTAATTTGTGTTGAAAACAACCACAACATTGAATTCAACAATATAACTTAAGTCAATGTCATTAGCGAGGACTGGAGACCACCTTTCATTGATTTTACAGTACATGACATTTTGCTAGATGATCCTAGAAAGCTACAAGTACCCGTCGCCGATCGCTTCGATTCTATTATAATCATACTACTAAAACTCTCTATCGAAGAACTTTTGATGGATTACTTTTGAGATGTCTCGCTGGTGATGAAGCAAAGCAGATATTACGCGAAGCTCATGATGGCATTTGTGGAGCACATCTGCCTGGTCCTAAACTATAGGATCGTATTCGACGTATGGGCTATTACTGGCCCTCTAAGGTATCAGATGCTATTGACTATGCAAGAAAATGTCATACATGTCAAATTTATGCAGATTTTATCCACCAACCGTTAGAATTTCTTCATCCGACTGCTGCCTCGTGGTCCTTCGAAGCATGGGGCATGGATATAATTGGCCCTATCAATCCTCCTTCATCTAAAGGACATCGGTTCATTTTGGCTATTACCGATTATTTCTCCAAGTGGGCAGAAGCTATACCTTTGGCTGAACTAAAGACTAGTAGTGTCATCAACTTCATCAAACTTCATGTGATATACAGATTTGGTGTCCCTCGCCGAATCATCCATGATAATAGGCCATAATTCGTCAGCCAGAAGTTTAATAGGTTCTGTGATGACAACAGAATCAATAATGTTGCCTCTACAGCCTATAATACTGCAGCTAACGGATTAGCTGAAGCATTCAATAAGACCATTATCCAACTCCTGAAAAAGTTTATCTCTAGTAACAAACGTAATTGGAGTGATAAACTTGGAGAATGTCTATGGGCATATCTTACTACTGTCCGTAACCCCACAGGTTGCACACCTTTTTCTCTAGTATGTGGATGTGAAGCTGTCTTACCTTTGGAAATTCAAATTCCATCATTGAGAATCGCCATTGCTAACGAGCTTACTACGGAAAATAATGATCGTCTTAGGCTTCAAGAATTGGAGGCGCTCGACGAGAAAAGGCTATTAGCTCAACAACACATCGAACTTTATCAAGTCCAGATTTTAAAAGCTTTCAATTGCAAAGTCAAAGTGCGAACATTTCAGGAAGACGAGTTAGTTCTTACAGTCAGACATCCTATGACTATGACACATATGAGCAAAGACAAGTTCGAGGCAAAATGGGTAGGGTCGTATGTGGTAAATAAAGTTTTCTCAAATGGAGCCTATCAATTAACAGATATGGATGGCAGAGTTGCTATGATGCCTATCAATGGCAAATTTCTCAAGAAATATTATTTATAAAAGCAAAATGTACTTTATTTTAGAAACATGATGTAAATAAAAGTTCATTTTATTCAAATGCAAACTGGAATTACATAATATTAAGGACGGCGAGGAGGCCCCGATCCTTCATGATTAAATACATAATTTGCCAACAGTTCAAACATCTCATTGTCTGAACTCACAAACAATTTACAAGCAGCCATCCTCAATGCCGCTTCTTCAGCAGTCTTCACAGGCTCCACCAGCTTGGCAATCAAGTCCTGTCCTGGTGCAGGAGAAGTTGAGCCTTCACCCCTTTATTTCTGCAGAGGCACTGGAGGTTCAGCAAGGGATGTCTCGGTCTTTCCTTCAATCTTCGTAGTGAGCAAATCTTTGGAAGATATTTTGTACAGAAAGGAAAGAAATTGACAATGTCTACAAAAGTTTTATTCTATTTATAGACAGAACAACTAGATAGTCAACCTCGAGAACTGATGCGACTTTTTGAAAGAAGCCCAAATGTTCAATTTAGAACTATTCAGTTCATTTATAACTGTTCGTTCATTTATAATTGATCATTCATTGTCCTTTCTTCAAAAACCGACGTGATTGTTCATTTATTTATTCTCTTCCTTGAGAGTCGAAATGACTGTTCATTTATTATCTCTTTCTCGAAAATTGAAGTGACTGTTCACTTTTCCTAACGAGAGTTCACGTTTTCTATACCTCTGAATTCTGATTATTTACATCAGCAACTTGTCACATCCATATTTCTCTTGGATTCTATTTTTCATATCATCACATCAAAATTAAATCATAAAGGAGAAAAAATTATTCTTTATTCCTTCTTTAAAAACATAGATACATCTTGATGGAAATCTACTACATCTCAGATTTTCATTCTAAATATAACAAATGAAGGTCTTACATCTTTTGGATCTTCTTATTTGCTGGTAACAGTTCTTTGTCGTCTCCACCAGAAGCAGCGAGCCAGACAATAGAATCAACTCTGCTCTTCTCTCTCAGAAAGATGAGAGAAGAACTACAGAGTACAGCAGCTCAAAGATAAGCTGCTGTCAATACAACTGGTGGAGAACAGACAACCCGTCATGGGAACTAGGAATGAGATCACCCTTGTGATACGATTCCTAATTCTGTCTCTCCACCATCCAACTCTCATGTATAAAGGCTCTTCCTACCATCTGAGGAAGACCCTTCTTGAACATGAAGAGTCCTGAGCTGTCTGATTTGAGTGTCAAAATCACATGAGCTATCTGTTGTGGGTGTCAGAAGAATGCTCTTTATAGCATCCAGGTCGCCGATGCCAGTTTTGAAGAAGCTTGTCAACCAAACTTCTGCAAAATATTAACAAGGAAAGAAAAGTCAGTAAAATCTATCAAAATTGTGCACCAATCAACATACGCATATCAACAGTGTGCGCCGATCAACAGACGCGTATCAACAGTGTGCGCTGATCAACAGGCGCATATCAAAACTGCGTGCCGATCAACAGGCACATACCATCAATGTGCACATATGCTTAGAAGCATAGGCGCATGACAACAGCGTGCGCCGATCAACAGGCACATGTCAACAGTGTGTACCGATCAAACAGAAACATATTAATAATGTGCGCCTCTAACCGAAGTCAGACACTGATTGCAGTGCGTGCTTCTTCTCAGAATTTCAAGTGCACATCTACAACATGTGTTTTATTTCTACAAATTAACACCTATCTTCAAAAAAATGGCATAAAGTAAAACACTTATGTGTGAAAGCCATTGGTTCTTTGTTGGGACTTACCAACTTCCGAAGGTGCAGCATGCAAAAGAATAGCATCAGGATGAAGTGGCGCAAATGAACTTGTGGATGATGAATTCTTGCTGGATAATGGAACCTTGTGAGAAGTCATTTTTTTGAGAAAATATGAATATCTCTTTCGTTCTGGCTATCCTTTTAAAAGCGTCGAAGATACGGACAATACGTTCTCCTAGGAGCCTATTTCGGGAAAGAACTAAATAGTAGGCACTTAAAACCATATGATGGCTGCCATGTGTCTCTCAAAGAAATAGTAAACATTGAATTCGTCAAAAGAGCATATCTGCATGCGCCACTTGGAATCACAGCCACACAATAATGATGTCAGAAATTATAAATTTTATTTTATAAAGAGGGTTAGACCCCTACAGACAAGTAGAAAAGGACACATAAAAAGAAAATAAAAGATGGCACGCTTAACATTATTTATTTTTCTCGTCCTTATTGGTCTGATAAAGAGCAGCGTCCAATTCTTGCATGTTGTGGGTCCCCGAGCGATGCATCAGATTAAGGAAACCCTCAGAATCACCGTGCTTTTCAGAGGATGGCCCACCACTCGAGTGATTGAAGACTGTTGGATTTAAACCAAAACATTCTAAGAAGTTTATCGCTCTCAGTGACGGGTCAGCCTCCAACAAATAAGTTATAGGCGTGACATCAGGTTCCGCTTCAGGGGATTTAATTGCAGTGTCAGCATTTGTCTCCATCTCCTTCTTCTTAGATGCCATCGAAGTACGAAAGTGAAGAATGAGTATAAGGACCAGCCCCTATATATATATATAACCAAACTGAATCTTTATATTCCTCATGGGAAACCAAAAATCATCAATGAAACTCGGGAAGACGAAGAGGAGATCGAGTGTTTTCGAGAAAGAAATTTAATTATGATGACTGGGCATTGACTGGCACAACTAGACTCAGTCAAAACTTTCATAATTCAAAGTATTTCAAAACTTTGAAATCTTTTTAAGTTTTAAAAACTTTGAAGGGGGTCTTATAGGGCCTAAAAATCAAGTTGCGCCATGTATTTACTACTCAGCAATCAAGTTGTGTCCCAAAAATCAAGCTGCGCCACTGATATGAAGCTCAGGGATCAAACTGCGCCACTGATCAAGTTGCACCATATATCAGACTGTGCCCAGTCATATTGCGCCAAAGTCCATGAGGCGTCTGACATTTAATTGCCATCATTACATGACAGTACTGACAACTGACAGCACAGTAAACAAAGAAAATCTCTTCGAATCCCTCGAATTGTGCCGCTCGAGGAGATTTCATTAACAGCTATCCTCAATATAATATGAGTTGCGCCTAGGCACAATCTAAAACAAATTCCTTAGTTGCGCCTAGGCACAATCTGAACAACTTTTTATCGAAAACTACCACGTGCCTATGCATTAAGTTGCGCCTAGTTAGACGCAACCCCATCAGGCACAGTTTGACTTGTTGACTGAAGCTCGCACAAACTGATAAAGTTGAGACAACTTTCATTTCTAAAGCAGGATGACGTGGCGCATATGCCACTAATCTCTTAAGACGTGTCTACTATTCTGTACACGACCACGCGCATCTCAATCACATGATGCTACGCATCTAAATACAGTTAGTACATGATTGTTAACTGAATGAAAGTTGGCGCAACATCAGGATGGCGCAACCCAATGTGGCGCAATCCAGCCTCGCGCATATCAGAATAACTGCTAAAATAGTTATTTTCAGAACTCTATAAATAGAGTTTCCAATCATTGTTAAAGCATCACAGAGATCAAGAACTCTTAAAAAATCGTTGCTGCATTCTCCAGAGGCTATAGTCTTCAAGTTCACATAGTCTAAGGGATAAAGTGATCATCTTCTTATCAGATTCCTACAGTTGTAGTTTCCAGAAATCATTATACTCTTGTATTCCTTTTATAAAGTTTGTAATAGAATAATTTTTTTTGTTTTTGCAAACACTTGTATAACACCGTCTTTGGCCCATCATTGATTCATTGCATATGTCCTGGGTTGACAATGCTTAATCATGCTTACTGCAGGACTACAAGTACATGTTAGACGAGCAAAACAATATAATGCAGTATGATACAAGCATAGCAATATGTTACAGTAAACATTTAGGACAATGCTAAGTTCAAGTAGCAATATGATAGTGATTACATGAATATTAGTGATGTCATTATGTTAAACTTAACTGATTACCATATTCAAAAATATGATGTAATTATTGGGCTAACATAGATTTTACATGACAAATTTTATATTTTATATTCAATCCTCTTTTAAAGAATTCATCTTCTTCGTTTTCCTTGACCTCTTTTTCCTCTTCCTCCTCATCTTCATTTTCATCTACTTCGACTTCCTCTTCAAATATTTCTACCTCTTCTACATGATTTGACGTGCAATGAAAAACTTTCGTTGAGTCCACATCTAAATATTTGTTAGAAGACGTAGCTCATCCTCCTAATAAGCTATTTTGTCAATGTTAAAGTTATTTCTAGCTTTGGTCTTGCATACTACCTACCAACCCGACCTCGTTGTTTTTTGTTTAGGATAAGTTGTGAAGTACACAAGTTGAGGCTGATTTGATAGGACAATTGTTCGTAGCCTAGACACAAGACCATGCTTGTCTATTTTCCAACCTTGATCTTGGATCGCATCGAACCAATCACACTTGAATAAGATGATCTTAGCAGGCTCTATGCCATACTTATATGTCAACTCAATCATCTCCCGTAAGACACCATAGAAATTATTGTCTGGATCGACATCTTTGTAGTATGTAGATTTGATACACAAACAACTATTTTTTGTGGAATCAAGATACAAAAAGATCTCTCTAATCAGGGCATTTGTTGACTTGAACCTAAACCCATTCACACAATAGCTTGGCCAGATTTTGACGCCATAAATTGGCCCCTAGGCTAGAATTCTAATCGATTCATTCTCCAGTGTTACATTTGGACAATCGACCGAAATACCATAAGATAAGAAATTAAGTTCAATGTTTCATTAATTATTGTGTAAAGTACATATACAAAAGTAATTACAAAGTTACGTACATCTGTAGTCAACCAGAAAGGAAAATAACGTCTCATTTCCTGCTTTACTTTTTCATCTGTTAAGTATGGTCTATTCGACCTCACCTCATTATTAAATGTTCTAAAAAACAACAACACACCGGCCAATTAGTGTAATAAAAATATTGTATACTATTATACTGAAATGACATGAACAAGGATGTATTGGTTACTTACCACTCGAGCTTCTCCACTTCATCTGCGTCCCAGTTGAGTAATATATACAACTGAGAAGCCCTTAACTCGTTGTCATTCAGAAATCTCTTCTTCATTTGTTCGGAAGGCTTTCCGATTGCATTGAATACTTTCAATATTGCATCATTAGATTCCAAGTACCCGTCGTCATTTTTTGGGGCTTTTTTTTGGTTAGTGGCAACATAAGGTTTGTAATACATGGAACAAATGTCTGTAATCTCCTCGGGAACATATGCTTCACAAATAGAACCCTCAACTCGTGCCTTATTTTTCACCTTCCTCTTTAGGTGGTTAAAATGAAGCTCAAATGGGTACATCCACCGATAACCGATGGACCCACCAACATGTACCGTATAGGAAAAATAAATTGGCAAAATTCTTCATAAAGCCGAAGAAACTAGGAGGGAACACTCTCTCAAGCTTGTACAGTATTACCACAATATCCTTATCTTGCTTTTCTAGATGATGGACGAGTAACTTAGTAGAACAAAGATCTCTGAAAAATATTCTCACCTCTGTCAAAGGATCCCAAACGACTTGCGGTAATAAGTTCCGGAATGCATTAGAAATTAACCTCTCCATAAATATGTGACAGTTGTGGATCTTCATTCCCGTCAGTTTGTTCTCCTTCAGGTAGATGCATATTTTCAGATTCTACACGTCCCCATAAAAAATTTTAGGCCCTGAATCCACCTACAAAGCCTCCCTTTATCCTCCTTGTCTAGTGAAAAAATTGCCTTAGGTTGCTTATACTTCTGATTGCCTTCCTCTATGAAATGCAATGCAGGCCATCTGTATATATCTTCCAAGTCCAACCTGGCCTTAGGATTGTCTTTCGTCTTTTCCTTTACATTCATCACAGTATGAATTATGTTGTCAAACACATTCTTCTCGATATTTATGAGATCAAGGTTATGTCAGATCAAATTAGTTATCCAATATGGCATGTCCAAGAATATGTTCCTGTTTGTCCAGTTATGAATGCGACCAAATCCATCACACTTATACCCCTTAGTAGGCTCTTCGACAGCACTTGGTAAATCTTCAACCTCTTTTCATATCGTGTCTCCGAGCCACCTTGGAGGTGGAATTGCCTTCTCCACAATGCTTGCATGAAAAGCATTCATGTTCCTCCGGAATGGATGATCCGATGGGAGAAATTGTCGATGACAATCGAAGAAGCACGATTTTTCTCCGTGTTTCAAATGGAAAGCCATAATGCGATCCATGCAATATGGACATGAGAGACGACCATGAGTGCTCTATCAAGATAATATACCATAAGCCAAAAAGTTATTGATGGTCAACATAACAGTTGTCCTCACCTAAAAATTCTACTTTTTGGAAATATCATACGTGTTGGTGCCTACTTCCCACAGCTGATTTAACTCATCTATCCACGGCTGTAAGTACACATCGACGTTCCTCTTTGGATTATTTGGATTCGGGATGATGACAGTTAAGAATATATACGGAGTCTTCATGCACATCCAAGACGGTAGGTTGTACGGACTGACGATTATAGGCCAACACAAATATTGGGAGTCCGAAAGTCCGAATGTGTCACGACCCGCACCCGGTATAGGGGCACGAGTAGAACGTTGTCTGGGTCTACTATGTTAACTATCAATGTATATCATAACCTGTCAAGATAACTCATCTCCAATTGGAGGACAATAATGATATATTTATTCTCAATCATAAGTCTAAATGGAAGATAAATAGCACGATAAAAGATAATAACATAAAGAGAAATATCCAGAAGTCTAACAGAACATAAATACAAGTCCATAGTCTATCAGTCATCTATCTCAATACAAGTCTAAAATAATAAACATACCACAGTTAATAGTGCTAGAGACATATCCAGTACAAAACCAAGTCTAACTGAGTCATCACTAAAGCCTCCTCAGCTGGAGCGAAGCCCTCTTGGATCAGGGTCTCCTGGTCTATACCTACTACATCATGTGGGTCATAGTAGGTAGGGCATCTGTTATCTGAATTATCTGAAAAATATATCCAGTCAAGATTGGAGCAAAGTATATTTCTAATAACAGTTCCTGTAAATGATAAAAACTATATAACTGTAAATAGAAAGAATATACAAGAATAAATGACACGTACATGAATATAACATAAATGGAAATACTGTAAGTAAGGGGGAAAACAGGAATCATCATGTGCAGTAATAAAAAAATCCTATCTATGTGAGTGAGTTCTAGTTTTAACATATGATCAGCTTGGGAACTTGCACAAAAATTTATGGCCAGGTTAACTATTCGTACGATGTATGATTAACATTCATGGAAAACAATATCATGCACTGGAAGGGTATGATTACATATCTACACTACTACTCCCCGGCCCCAACTGGTATAGTGGATCCAACTATGGTACGTTATGACACAGGATAATCTGAGAAGGTAGCTAATCCTCTCAGGAATCGGTGTTTATATAATGCACAAGAACAACATCAGAGCTTGCACAGGGTATACCATACATACGAGAATAACATCTCATGATGAGATCCGAAAATACCAATTGTGTAACCAATGTGTCGAGAATTCAAGGATATATATACTAAGTACAGAAAACATAGAAAATATCATAACAGAAAATTATCAGAGAATGTACTCGCCCGAGATCCGGTGTGAAGTATCAACAATGTCCAATACGATGTCTCAGAGACCTAAATATGGAATATTATATCAATACCAAGTTTTGGAATGAATACAAGGTGAACAAGTCCAAATCTAGGTCATAATCCATTTATAGGTCAAAACAGTCAAACTAGGTCAACTTTAGGTCAGATGGGTCAAACTAGCTATCCTAGGTTGTACGAGCCTATATCTAGATTATTTGGTCCTTACACTATGTATCTTAGCATACTTTATGAACCTATATATATATATTTGTACATATATGGAGAAAAGCTCCTCCGTCCCCTGTTCTGCTCGCTGGCATAGAGCGGCGGCCGTCGGCCAGGCTTGAGCGGGTGGTCCATCTCGGTTAGGTAAGTCTCTTCGGTGCCATCTCCCCATCGTCCTTTCCGGTGGGCTCTCTTCGTTTCCCCTTGCGTGCCCGGTTCATTCACCCTGTTCTTCCGGCAACTTCCTTCAGGCGATCCACCAGCGTGGCTGCCTAGTTCTACCAGTGGGCCCCTATCTCCCTCAGCTCTATCTGTGCCTGGTCGGTCCCTTCTCGTCCGACTTGGCTCGGCTCTCCGCCAGGCATCCCTTTGCTATCTCCTCGGTCGATGTGTCCCTCTATGATCCCATCGCCCGTTGAGCCTGGAGCCCTGTCCTTGGGCATCGTGCTGCTCATCTGCCCTTCTCGGATTTCAAATCCGTCTCTACTTTTATCGATCCCGACAGGCTGTGCCCCTTATTTTCTTATGTCCAGTTGGCACCTACTTGTGCTGTGCCATCCCTTCTTGTGCCAGGCTGTATAGTGCCATCCCTTCCTGCGCTTCACATTGCTACGCCATCTGTGCCCCAGCAGGCGGGTGCACTTCCTACGTATTTCAGTTCTACGCTTTCAAAGTCCGAGCAGGAGAGCATGCCATCCTTCATTGCTCGGTATCCTCCCCTGCCCCCTCTCCCACCTTCCGCCTTGCCTGTGACAGCTCAGCTACTACTCGTCTGGATGTCGCTTCCCTTGCGCCATCCTCCAACGCGCTGACCCCAGCGCCATCCGGCATTGAGCGCATCCTCTCCTCCCCCCTGATCGTTTGGCTGTGGCAGCTCTCCTCTCATCCTCGTCGGTGCCCCCGGCCTCCTCCTCCCTGCCGTGCTTCCTCTCCCCCTTCTTACCTTAATTCGGGTACCTCTTCGACGTTCTCTGTGGCACCCCCTTTCTGTACCTCCTGCCAGGGCATTGGTGCCTGGCGTGCAATCCTCTTCCATCATCTGTGTAGGACCGTTGAGCACCTCTAGAGGGAGGGAAATAGTGTGAGTGCGAGTACAGCGAAAAATAATCACCAATTAAAAAAAAATAAACAGATAACTATGGCAGTAAATAAGAGACAGTAAATAAATATAGCAAGAGATAGAGAGATCAAACTCAGTGACACAACGATGTATACTGGTATCCCTCTAAAAGGACTAATCCAGTCTCGAGTACCCTTGCTCGATGTTAATCCACTAAGGCACAAGCTAATTGAGAGCTTGTAATCTCTCACAACATCGTGCTTGGTGACAAGTGCACGACCAATATCACAACACCGTACTTGGGGACGAGCGAACGACCGGCTCCACAACAAAGATAATTTATGTACTTTGAACAACCTCTTTACAACTCTTGAGAACCAAAAGACTCTAGATCGAAATAGATATTACTGAATTTTGGCTAAGAGGAGTGTAGGTGTGATATGAAAACTTTTGATCGGGTGAAAACACTTATTGAATAGAAAAGAGAAGATGAAGAATGAATGGGTGATTTGAAATGAAAAACTCTCTTCTATTTATAGGTTTTTTCTAGAACCGAACTCGGGCAGAGTTCTGGCAGAGTTCTGATGCAAAGATTTTACATATGAACGTTGCATGCAGATTTGGAGGCAACAAATATTTGAATTTAAACAGACCGAACTCGGACAGAGTTTGGACCGAACTCGGGCCGAACTCAGTTTGATTCTGTCTAGGAAAATATTGAACGTTTGTCAAATTCTGTTGCAAGAATGGATTTGAACTTTTTGGTGGATGGAGTATGAATAGGTAGGCTTTATAGGAAAGTGGACTAAAATTAACCTAAGCCAGTATTACCTAGTCGATCTTACAATTTATATCCTAGACTCAATAAAGATAAAATACATAATAAATTGTAAAATGACTCGAACTAGATTCCAATGAGAGTAAGCTTCAGACTGATGATTTACGTGCTTGATGATGCAGTAGTACGCTTGTTGATATTGATTTCACACGTCCTGAAATGATTAGCAGCAGTTCGTATATTTTGTTTATTGACTTAAGTTCATGTCGATTATTAAAATCGGGTGTGACCAAGGAATGGGCCAACAATCTCCCCCATTTTGATAATTGACAAACTTGATTCTATTTCAAAATATATCTAAAATAGAACAAATAAAATCACCTAAAAAAAGGTTTTGTTTGTCTTTCTTTGATTGGTGATTGTTGATTTTGGTATTGTACTCTTTCTCCCCCTTTGGCAATAAAAAAATGGTTTTGGCTCCCCCGTAATGTGTGAAGCCAAAAATGTTCATCAAACAGACAAAGTGATAATAAAGAGATAACCAAATAACAACAGTTTCACAAAGTGCATAAAATAACTAGTAATGAAAAGACTGAAAATGTCATGCATAAAAAGAAAGATACAATCATCATCATCATCACAAAAAGTGCTAATAAAATGTCTAACTGAAAAGTTTAGACATAAATGAAAACTACATCATAGATCATCATCTATCAGCACTATCCATAATCCACCAGTAAAGTCCGTATCACATATGAGTGTCGTCACCGCCAGGAGCATCCGGAGGAAAATATGCAGCAGTAGGATCGAAGTGAGGGAAAGTCGTCTCATCTCCGAACCTGCGTCCTGGGAAGCCTGGGTGAGGAAGTATGGTCACTGGATGTGCTGGGTCATGGGAGAGACTCTAGTGGAGATCAGCAATACCATTCTGCAACACCTGAGCCTGGATGATGTTACGGAACTCTGAGTCAGGATAGCTTTGATGACGTTGCGCAGAGAGGGCAACAAAGTCATCAAAACGCTGATAAAATCTAGGGTTAAAACCCGAAGCAGGAGCTGGAGAAGCAGCATCAAAAGGAGGAGCCTCAGGGTCAGCATCTGGAACAGGCTCAGCACCAGGAGGCAGAGGAGGAGTAGGGTATAACCTAGACCTACTGAGCTCTATGGATGTGGAGGAATAAGAACAGGTTTGAAGATCGATTTCAAACCTTCGAAAGGTAGAGGCCAAATGCATGGGATAGACGAGGTTGCGTCCTGCATTTCTGTAGTTTAGCATCCAAGCCATCATGGTCTTGGGAACAGAAAATGGAATGCCAAAGTGGATATGATACATGGCGGATAACTCCAAGAAAGTAATCTCATCAGAGGATCCTTTCTTCGGATGAAGAACAGAGAAAATAAACCTATGTAGTTCATGGAAGTTTTGGTTGAGATGTTTAGAATAGACTCTTCTAGGAACAGGTCTGGGATGGCAAAGTAGTTCTTTGAAAAAATTCAGAGTGACACCTTCAGGGAATTGAATGTAATGGATATCCTCTAATGCTTCAACTACATCAGGAACATGGAAGTATTTACTGATGTCGGTGGCGCTGAATTCTAGTTCTTGCCCAGCAACGCAAGAATATAAATTTCCGTTAGGTTTTACTTGCAAGTTGCAGTAAAACATACGGACAGCATTATCATAGTTATTCGCGGCTACTTCGAAAAAGTCACGAAAGCCGAGACGGTCGAATGTGGGAGCGTATTCAGAAAATATAGTGAGGTTCACACGTGCTCCAGCACATATTCTACGACCAGAAAAGGAATCAAACCAAAGGTCCGAAAATTCCTTGTCAGGAAAAAGACCGGAATCAAAATCATCGGATCCTATGGGTCTAGCTGTACTGAATACATTAGTGGGGACGTAATCAGAAGAGGAAGATCCTACATATGAGGAATCAACCTTTCTTTTCTGACTCTTGGGTGCCATAGATGAGAGAAAGGAGATAATGGAGTACCTTGACAAAAGAAGGAAGAAGATGTAGAGGAACAGCCCACAAACTCCTGAGAAGCTTGAAATAAAAGAGGAGGAAGAGCTCTTGGGAGTAAAGGAGGCTAATTCTCAGTTTGGATGTGTGAAAAAGTAGAAGGAAGGAGTATTAATAGGGTTAGGGCCGGCTGTTCGGTTTTGGAAGCTGAACGGCGCCGACCGAACTCGGTCCAAACTCGGTCAGAGTTCGGTCCTAGTTCGGCTGCTTGTATTTCCAATGCTATAAATACAGTATTGGTTTTAAAAATTGAATTTATGACTGTTGACTTCCTCATTTAATAACTTCTATTACTTAGGGTTAGCTGTAGGAACCGGATCCCAGCTAGCGGTAGTCCGAAGACTACTGCACCGTGTCGCTTCAGGCAATTTATACCTGTATGACAGAAGGACCCTTTCGGCTTATACCCAAAATAATTTTTGATAAATAAATTACGAAATTTCGAGTCATAAAAATAAATTTAATTACCATACTACACTATGAATCTGAAAATTTAAGTATGCCGAGCTCTCGCCTCATTATGTTAAATCGGTCTTCAGCCAGTAGTTTTATGAAAATGTCTGCTAGTTGATGATCTGTGTCAATAAACTCTAGGCAGATATCCCCGTGTTGTTAGTGATCACGTAAAAAGTGACGATGAATCTCAATATGTTTTATGCGTGAGTGAAATAAAGTGTTCTTAGTCAGGTTAATAGTGGTAGTGTTATCACAATAAATGGGAATCTTTGTGTAGTGCAGATTGTAGTCTTCTAGGGTTTGCTTCATCCACAAAATTTGAGCACAACAACGTCCTGCGGCTGTATACTCAGCCTCAGTAGTTGATAATGCTACAGAATTTTGCTTCTTGCTAAACCAAGATACTAAGGCCTTCCTTAGGAAATGACACGTACCGCTATTACTTTTACGGTCTATTTTGCATCCTGCAAAATTCGCATCCGAGTAACCGATCAGGTCGAAGGATTTGGTTTTAGGATACCACAAGCCGACTGTAGAAGTTCCCTTAAGGTACCGAAAGATACACTTAACGGCACTTAGGTGTGATTCCTTAGGATTTGCTTGGTATCGTGCACAGATGCAAACACTGAACATAATATCAGGGCGACTAGCAGTTAAATATAATAAGCTACCAATCATAACTCGATACTTACACTGGTCGACAGGTTTGCCACTTTTATCAGTATCAAGCTTTGTGGATGTAAACATTGGAGTTCTGATAGGCTTTATATTTTCGAAGTCGTACTTTTTCAGTATGTCCTTCGTATACTTGGCTTGATTGATGAAAGTTCCCTTTGAGTGTTGTTTGATCTGGAGTCCTAGGAAGAAGTTTAGCTCTCCCATCATACTCATCCCAAATTCACTTTGCGTACACTTAGCAAACTCTTGACAAAGTTTTTTATTAGTGGAACCAAATATAATATCATCAACGTATATTTGCATAAGAAGAATGTCATCATTTAAAGATTTGATAAACAAAGTTGTATTAACTCTTCCTTTTGAAAAACCATTATCAAGTAAGAAGGCACTTAGGCGTTCATACCAAGCACGAGGTGCCTGTTTGAGTCCATAGAGTACTTTCTTAAGCTTGAAGACGTGATCAGGTTTTTGAAAATCTTCAAAGCCAGGGGGTAGTTTCACAAAAACTTCTTCTTTTAGAAATCCGTTCAAAAATGTACTTTTTATGTCCATTTGAAATAATTTAAAATCATTAAAACATACAAATGCACAAAACATACGAATAGCTTCTAGTCTAGCAACATTAGCATATGTCTCGTCATAATCAATACTTTTTTTTATTATAACCTTGTGCCACTAGACGTGCTTTGTTGCGTAGAACTTGTCCATCTTCACTAAGTTTATTTTGGAACACCCATTTGGTACCAATTATCGATTGACCAATAGGTTTAGGAACGAGTTCCCAAACTTGGTTTCTCTCAAATTGATTTAGTTTCTCTTGCATGGCATTAATCCAAAACTCATCAAAAAAGGCATCTTCTATATTCTTAGGTTCTATTTGAGAAATAAAAGCTACATTTGATACTATTTCAGAATCTCTAAGCAAGGAGTGTGTACTTACACCTTTTGATACATCACCTATGATGAGTGTCTCTGGATGATCTGGTAAGAACTTCAATGATTCAAATTTATGAGCCAGATCTTCCACAGGAATCTTATCGGTTTTTGCTTGTACACCTTCATCATCACTGTCGCTAGATCTGTGACTATTGAGCTCATCAAAAGTAACGTTAATAGATTCTTCAACAATCATAGACTTTTTATTAAAAATTCTATATTCCTTACTCTTAGCAGCATATCCGAAAAATATCTTTTCGTCTGCTTTATATTCGAACTTACCCAAGTTGTCCTTGGTGTTCAGGATAAAACAGTGACATCCAAAAACTTTAAAATAAGAAATGTTTGGAATCCTTCCAAATCAAAGTTCATATGGTATTTTCTTCGAGGTAGGTCGAATTAACACCCTATTTAAAACATGACAGGCTATGCTAACAGCTTCTGTCCAAAAATATTTAGGAAGATTATGCTGATTTAGCATGACTCTAGCCATTTCGCTTAAAGTACGGTTCTTATGCTCAATAACACCATTCTGTTGAGGAGTTCTAGGGCAAGAAAATTTGTGGTAGTACCCACTATCATCATAAAACTTTTTGAAATCAGTATTTAGGAATTTGTTACCAAGATCACTTCGGATACGAGTAATCATGAAGCCTTTTTCGTTTTTACCTTTTTGTAAAATATCTAAAATTCAAAAATAACATCACTTTTGCTTGATAAAAAATAATCCCAAGTAAAACGAGAGAGATTATCAACAATAACAAAAGCGTAGAGCTTACCGCCAAGACTAGCGACTCTACTAGGACCAAATAAATCCATTTGTATCAACTTCAAAGGTCTAGAAGTACTTACAGCGTTGATAGATTTAAATGTAGATCTATGTGCTTTGTTCTTTTCACTGTCATCACATACCATATCTCTCTTGAATGGAATCTCGGGGAGTCCTTTTACCAACTTCTTAGTGCTTAGTCGTAAGATAGTGTCCATATTTGCATGCCCTAGTCTCATATGCCATAGCAAGCTTTCATCTAAACTAGCTACTAGGCATCTTCCTGCATTATTAGTACTCTCCAAAAAGAAAACATAAATATTGTCTTCTCTAAACCCTTCATATACGGGATTACCAGATGACATATCATATATGGTACATTTGTCTTTTACAAAGTTGATACCATAACCATTATCAACCAAATGACTTATGCTTAGTAGGTTATGTTTCAATTCTGTAACTAGACAAACGTCTTTTATTATGGGATAAGAAGATATACCAACAGTGCCATTGCCAAATATATCACCTTTCAAATTATTTTCGAAGGAGACGTATCCTGCTTTCTTCATCAATAGCATGGCGAACAAAGATGCATCACCAATCATGTGTCGCGAACATCCGCTATCGAGGATCCACTTGCTTTTAGCATGAGAGGGTTGAGGGTCCACCTACAAAACAAGTAGAAGAATCCTTTGGTACCCATTTACTGAACGGTCCATATTGATTAGTCTTAGGTCTCCAAAATAAAGTATGATTGCCAACAAGTTTCCTTACTAAACAATATTGTGATATGTGTCCATGAGTACCACAATATGTGCAAATGAGATTAGAAACAGTGGTATTTGAAACTATGTTGACATGCTTATATGGTTTCTTTGAAAACCTATAAGTGAAAGCATGGTGATAGTCGTGTTTCTTTCGTGCTTTCTGATTTTTAGTCCTCTTAGGTATATGCTTAGCATTAGGACTAAACTTAGGCTGTGTCACAGGTATTGCCTGTTTGCCTATCTTGATTTCTAACTTTTTAGAAATCGCAACAAACTCTTCATATTTAGCAGTCATGTCTGAGAGTCTTTGTTCTGTGACTAAGTGCTTCTTCTTCTCTATGTCATATAACTCTCGTATTTTGACATAGTCTCTTTCTTTCTTATCAACTTTGAGAATAGCCTCATGATAGTCTACTTTGAGTTTGGCTATCTCTTCCGTGTTACCGGTAGTAGACGTCTCTTTAATATCTTCAATAAGACTGGACAGTCTAGCTATCTCGGTTGTGTATGCGTTAATCTTTTTTCGATATTGCTTATACTTGTCAAGCACAGTTCTGTGTTCTTTAAGTAATTCGCTAAAGGCATTTTCTAATTCATCGAAAGTAAAGTCATCATACAAAGGGTTTAAGAATACCTTATCAAAAGCCATAAGACAGATATTGGCATTTCTTTAGGGTCTATCTTCTTCCTCTGTGTCACTGGCATCACTTTCTTGCCAGATACTTGTGTTAGCATACTTTTGACTTGTTGTTGCTTTTCTGCTTGATCTTGATCTATCGTATGGACTACTTTTTTTCGAAGTTGGACAGTCCTTTTTCATGTTTCCTGATTTCTTGCATCCAAAGCATATTGTTTCATCTTTATTGCTTTACTGTATATCTCCCTTCTTTCTGTTTGATTTCACAAACTTTAGGAATTTTTTGAAGTTTTTCACTAGTAGGGCTTGTTCATCACCACTTGATTATTCTTCCTCAGAATCATTGCATGTAGATTTTCTGGCTTGAGCGTTGATGGCAATAGACTTTTCTTTTGGGTTTACTTCTTCAAACTCTTGCCGATCAAGCTCATGGGTCATGAGCTTGCCCATCAGTGTTTCCAGAGACATGGTGGTGAGATCGTTTCCTTCAATGATTGTTGTTGCCTTCGGGTTCCAGTTCTTGGTTAGAGCCCGTAGCACTTTTCTGATCTTCTCATGATTACTATAATCACTACAACAAAATGGCCAATTAATAATGCTCGATAAGCCGTATTGATGGCGCCTGATACCTAAGCGTTATCAAAGTTCGAAATATCTTTTTTTTGTGACCGTTTGGGCTAATTCTGGGCTTTTTGTAATGTTTATAAAACAAAATGTTATTAATATTTTAAAGCGGTGGCAAACTTGTAATGTTTTGCAAACTTTTAATATTTTGCAAACATTATTAATATTTTAGAACGGTGTCTCTCCTTAACAGACTTCAACTCTCTTTCTTCTTTTCTCCATCCCAAAAAAAATTAGGGTTAGGGTTTTAAGAAGAGAAGGATGAAGAAATCGTGTCCGAGCAGAAATTACTGCGAGCTCTGCGGAGAAGAAGCCTCCCGCTACTGCGAGCTCTGCAGAGAAGAAGCCTCCCTCTATTGCGACGCCGACTCCACCTTCCTCTTCTTCCGGTGCGACCGTCGCGTCCATGCCGCCAATTTCCTCGTCGCCCGCCACGTCCGTCGCCGCACCTGCCCCTCCTGCCTCTCCCTCGTCGGATCTGGGCCCTCCGCCGCCCTCGTCTCTGGATCCGACCCGACCCTCCCCCTCAACCAGCCCCTCTGCTCCTCCTGTGCTCCCGACGGCCCCCCTCGTCTGCCTCCTCCTCTTGTCTCTCCTCCGATTTTAGTTGCTTACCTTCAATCAATGACGAAGATGATGTACCGCCGGGAACTGGCTGTCGACCCGCAGAATACTCTGTTGCTCTCGAATTTTGCTCAGTTCCTCTACCTTGTTCTTCATGACCACGACAGGTATTACTTCTTCTTGTTTCAATCTTCCTAGCTTCAGATTTACATAGCAGTAATTGTTTCAAATAATTCGGTTGCATTTGATTGTGAAATGTTCGATTGAGGAGTTGTTTCAAATAGTTTGGTTGCATTCGATTGAGTAGTTTATTTTCATTGCTGCCTCCAAAAAATTAAACCAAAGCAAAGCTATGCAAGTGAACGAACAAGGGAAGAAACTGATAATTTTGACAGTAAAATGTGTGATCTGGAGTTTGGCCTGCATGTAGGAATAAATTATTATTGCGGACATAATCTTTATAATCTAAGTGGTACTGGTGTTAAAGAAATTTGATTTATAATACGTCAGTTTATCAGAATCAGAAGTTCCTTAATTTTGTACTTGAAATGTGGTCAGGTTCCAGAAGAACAATGGTGATGGGACCAGATTTCGCTCAACCATTTATTTAATCTATTTTTCAACAAGATCGGTGTGTGTGACTTCAGATCGTAATTTAATTTCGAGTTAGAAAACTGACTGCTGAAGGAGACATCTAAAGTTGGCGACAGCTGAAGAAGGGATCTAAGGTTAGTGTTTTCTGTTAATGATGTTAATGTCAGATGAAATCCTCATGCTAGAATACTTGATCCTTTTTTCATGTTGTGTTAGATTGAGACTAAGTTCTTATCCTATTAGGGGATAGCTGAATGAAACATGTTATAGCTGAAGAAGACATCTAAATTTGGTGTTATTTGTAATGGTGTAAAGTTCAACGAATCCTAAGTTGTCTACTCTTAGGAGAATATTTGTCCTAGTTCTCAAAAAATAAAGTTGCTGTTATTTTTGATTAACCGATGTTTTGTTGGACATATAAGTTCGGAGCGGCCTGTTTTGTTGCACAGATAACATTGGAGTGAGCCTGTTTCTTTGTCTTCCATAGGCTATGGTTTAATCGAACCAGAAAAAAAGAAGAAAATAATTTCGACAGAACAAAAAAATTGTTTGGATTTGGAGTTTTGACCTGTATATAGACTCAAAATTTGTGATTGCCATGTATATATGTTTAAATTTTTTTATCATAGGTACACATCAGTTTATCAAATGTTCGTTAATTCTGTATATGAAAATCTGTAATGTGCTCATCAGGTTCTAGAAGAAGAATGGTGACTGGACTAGCTTTCGTCCAACCCATTTGTTTGCTAATCTATTTTTAACCAGACCAGTATCTATAACTTTGGATCTTGATTATATTTTCTGATTTAAAAAGCTGATTGCTAAAGGAGACATTTAAAGTTGGTGAGATCTGAAGAAGACATTTCAGGTTGGTGTTTTTTTTAATGTTATATGAAATCCTCTTGCTACAATAGTACTTAACCGTTTTGGAGAATGGATATAGTTGAAGTGGGCTTCTAAAGTTGGTTGCAGTTGGAGGAGACATTTAAGGTTGGTGTTACATGTAATGAATCTAATGCTTTAAAGTTCAGTGAAGTCTTTGTGCTCTTGGTAGAATATGTATCCTAGAGACTTGAGTACAGCCTGTTTCTTTATGTTTTGGTACATGAGACGAATATTTAATTTTTTGCTACATGAGACTTGAGTACAGCCTGCTTCTTATCCTATACTCTTGGTAGAATATAGTGAAGTCTTTATTACAGCCTACTTCTTTATGTTCTGGTACATGAGCAATTTTATAAAGTATATTGAACCGTGTTTTTATCTTTTTCAGGGATTTTCTACACGTGATGTTGACAGTTTTGATGTGCTCAAGTTGAAGCCAAAGTAATTACTTGTTTTGAGGATCCTTTTAAGTAGTAGTTGTAAATATATGTATATGGATACCCTATTTTGAGATAATATAATGAAGATGGTGATATAACATTTTGATGTTTTCTTGTTAATATAGTTCAAAGTGGTTGTTTTAAAATTTAATTGAGAAGTATTTGGAAAGTAATATATAATGTGCAGTATTAAGCGTTATAAATGTGATGAGTTCAGTAATATTGAGTGTTATAAATGTTCTCCATTGAGCTTATACAGATTATCTATTCATAACGCTTTTAAAATGTCCTGAATTGTGCACTATATATTAACTATTTATAACGCTTTTATAGAAACTATTCATGACGATTTTTTTATAACGCTTTTAAAAAACATTTATAACACCCGTTTTCATAACGGTTGTTGTGAAAAAAAAAGCGTCATGGTTCATCATTAATGACGCTTTTTAGCCGTCATTAAAAGGGTTTTTTGTTGTAGTGAATCCTTACCAAGAGATTGCATATGATTAGTATTATCAAGGAAACGAGTGAACATCTGTATAATTGACTCACCGGATTTCATCTTAAAAGATTCATACTCTTGTGTTAGTCTACTGATTTTGAATTCCTTCAATTGGGAAGTACCTTCACGAGTTACATCAAGAAGTTTCCAAATTTCGTGAGACGTTTTACAAGTTGAAACTCGGTTGAATTATGTTTTGTCAATTGCACAGAACAGTACGTTGATGGCACGAGCATCTAGACTAGCCTTTGCTTTTTCAGCCTCTATATATTTGTCATGAGGCTTGTCTACAAGCTGGCCATCAACTACTGTAGGTGCCATATTTTTATAACCGTCAACAACTATAGACCAAAGATCAAAGTCAAGAGACTTTAAGAAGAAAGTCATTCGTGTTTTCCAGTAGGTATAATTTGTATCATCAAATAGTGGGGGTCTATTTGTGGATTGCCCTTCACCGTTGAATATTGATTTCACGGCTTCCATATATACTCTCTGAGGTTTGTTATATTAGAATATAACCTGCTTTGATACCAATTGTAGGACCGGTCATCACCTCTAGAGGGGGGTGAATAGAGTGAGTACGAGTGCAGCGAAAAATAATCACCAATTTAAAAAAATTAAACATATAACTATGGCAATAAATAAGAGAGTAAATAAATATAGCATGAGATAGAGAGATCAAACTCGGCGACACAGCGATGTATACTGGTATCCCTCTAAGAGGACTAATCCAGTCTCGAGTACTCTTGCTCGATGTTAATCCACTAAGGCACAAGCTAATTGAGAGCTTGCAGTCTCTTACAACACCGTGATTGGTGACAATTGTACGACCAACTTCACAACACCGTGCTTGGTGACGAACGCATGACCGGCTCCACAATAAAGATAATTTTTGTACTTTGAACAACCTCTTTATAACTCTTGAGAACCAAAAGACTCTAGATCGAAATAGATATTACTGGCTTTTGGTTAAGAGGAGTGTAGGTGTGATATGAAAACTTTTGATCGGGTGAAAACACTTATTGAATATAGAAAAAAGAAGATGAAGAATGAATGAGTGATTTGAAATAAAAAAGTCTCTTCTATTTATAGGTGTTTTCTAGAACCGAACTCGGACAGAGTTCTGGCAGAGTTCTGATGCAAAGATTTTGCATATGAACGTTGCATGCTGATTTGGAGGCAACAAATATTTGAATTTAAACAGACCGAACTCGGGCAGAGTTCGAACCGAACTCGGGCCGAACTCGGTTTGAGTTCTGTCTAGGAAAATATTGAACATTTGTCAAATTCTGTTGCAAGAATAGATTTGAACTTTTTGGTGGATGGTGTATGCATAGGTAGGCTTTATAGAAAAGTGGACTAAGATTAACCTAAGCCAGTATTTCCTAGTTGATCTTACAATTTATATCCTAGACTCAATAAAGATAAAACACATAATAAATTATAAAATGACTCGGACTGGATTCCAATGAGAGTAAGCTTCAGACTGATGATTTACGTGCTTGATGATGCAGTAGTACACTTGTTGATATTGATTTCACACGTTCTGAAATGATTAGCAGCAGTTCCTATATTTTATGTATTAACATAAATTTATGTCGATTATTAAAATCGGGTGTGACCATGGAATGGGCCAACAGTCTCCCTGTCTCCGGCCCCTTCCACTCCCACTCGCTCCCCCTTGGGCGCATCCCTGCCCCCTGTCTTCGCCGTAGGTACCTCCTACGCGGACATGCTGAAGCCAGAACGATCCACCAACATTGTCCCCATAATCGAGGATGTGGTCCTCCCTGTTTTTGACCACCCCCCGTCTAGACGGACAAGACATTATTGTGCCCTTCTCCCCAACAGTAATTTCTTGCATGTCTGAGAGATTTGCTCACACCTTCGTCCTTAAATTTCCGTCTGGATGCCCTAAGCTCTCGCGAATTCAAGAAGTCATCACCGGATGGGGCCACTTATCTAGGTACATGCTCGCCCCTTTAGACCCAAAACACATTCTCCTCCACCTTTCGTCCATGGACGACCATAAGAACGTTTGGACTAGAGGACCTGGATGGATTGATGCCTACATAATGCACATCGTCAGATGGTCACTGGACTTCAACCCCAAGGAAGACTCGGAGATTGTTACCGCCTGGGTCTCCTTCCCTAACCCACCGCTCATTTGCTTTGTCCCGGCTGCGATGAAGAGAATTGCCAACTCATTTGGGACCTTCGTGGCAATGGCCGAAGAAACCCGCAGCCTCTCCAAAGCCAACTATGCTAAAGTATGCATGTAGAAAGACCTGTCGAAGGAACTCCCCAACTCCATACAAATTGCGCTTGGCAGCAAGATACACACCCAACAGATAATCTACGACAACAATATCATCTACTATAAGCATTGTCACATGAGAGGTCACTACATCGACTACTGCTTTAGAGCACACCCAGAACTGAAAAAAAAGTAAGCCAGAAGGACGTCCACCCCCCTACGAAAAGAAACAGACACGAACCCCATCCCCCCTCTTCCCAACTCCCACCATCGCTTCGAATTGAGCGCGGGCTCCCCTAACCCACAAACTTTAGCCCATAAAAGGCCCCCCGTCACCACTTCCACCACCCAGGGTTTATAACTTACCAACAAATTTAACACACCGAGGTGACACCAGAGCCCGACAGTGCCACAAGATTGGAGTAAGAAGTAATGGCCACCGACGAGTCTCCTTCTTAGATTGCGTCCAGCACCAACATCGAAACCCTCAACCAAACTGATACAGCAAAGGAACCCCCAGAACAAGCAGAGACACTATAAAATGAGTCCCCTACAGGCATACATACGGACCTCCTGACCAACATCGGCCAAGATCAACTGGACAAGCTCAAGCAAACTATTGACGCCGGGTTTGCCAGCCCGTTCTTTGGCGTATTAGCCGAGATATAAGGAGAGGTTTATCTGCACCCCCTACAGACCCAGCCAATCTATGTACCGACAAAGGCCCAGAGGCGAACAGACCGACTGTAGCCAACACCAAAAAATCCAGCAAAAGATGTACGAAAGTGGTTACGTCGATGATCACCCGGTCAACATCTAAACTCACCAACTCCCCCCTCCCCCATCACACCAATATTTAAAATCTTATCCCGGAACGTTCGAGGCATCTCAAAAAAACCAATCTTGAGACGATTAAAATGTCTCAAGAAAATTCACAACATTGACATCCTCGTTATCATTGAACCCAAAACCCCACAAAAGAAACTCAAGTCCATCCAAATGCAATTGGGCTTCCCCACTGCTATCGTCGGTCGTCACAACATCTGGATCATCACCGCTGCCGACGTACAGCTCGGCATCATCGACGATTCGCAACTGGCACTATCGTGTTGGGTGGAACACCCCATGCTTCAACACCGATATCTCCTGTCGGCAGTCCACGGCAGCTGCGATGTCATGGAGCGAAAACACCTTTGGAACTACCTAATCGGCATCCACCATAACTCCTCCAACCTTCCCTAGCTCTGCTTTGGAGACTTCAACGATGTCACCTGCAGGGAGGAGAAGCTGAAAGGACGGCCTCCTCTCCCGTCTGCAATAAATGACTTCACCAACTTCATTTTCAACGCCCACATATTCCCTTTCCACTTTACCGGCAGTGCTTTCACGTGGTACAACATACAGGAAGGTGCATGTCGCCATTACCCCCGCTAGGACCGTACGTTTATTAACTTGCTTCGGACTGACCTAGAGCTCAATTCTAGACTCACGTACCTCAACGCCACTAAGTCAGACCACGCCCCACTCCTCATCGAGATCAACAGAATAGACAACCAGCCTAAGAAGAACTTTCGCTTCTTTACCCTTTGGACTCATTACCCGCAGTTCAGAGACACATTTCGACCGCTTGGATAGGTACCGACGCCCTCGACCCTCTCGAACGTGTGACTGCCAAACTAAAAGCCACCCATAAATCTCTTACTCGCTGGAGCAAGGAGGCATATGACGACATCTTCCAGGCAGTCCACATCGCCGAGGACGACGTCATCCATATTGTCACGACCCATACCCTAGAGTAAGGGCACAAGAAGTGGGTACGTCCAGCCTACGCTGCAGTGTCGGCGGTAGAACGTTGTCCTAGGTCACAACATCTAACAGTTTAAGGAAATAACTGTTATACTCCCCGAATGGGGGTGACATAACAGAATATATCTCAATCACAACTAAGGTAGAACAGGATAAAGATAGATAGAATGATAGATAATATCCAGAACAGAAGAAATCACAGAGATACAATCCAGAATTCTAAGTGTCTAAATAAGTACATATCCCAAAATCTTAAATCCATATACAGTCAACCATGAAAAGTAATGACATCCTAATCTAAGGGAGTGTCATCTACTGCTAGTGGATCCTGCTGCTGGTCCAAGTCCAAGTACTCATCTAATATAGCACCGTAGTAGGTAGGGCAGAATGCCTCAGCCTCGTCCTCTGTAAAATTTTTAATAGGTCCAATCAGGACAGGAGCGAGCACAGTACATCTCAACAAATCATAGCAGGTCAGGATATATAATCATGCTAGAGACTAAGATACAAGATACTGAAAGAATAACATGATAAAAAGAGAGAGACTGTAAGTAAATAGCTACAGTATATAGAGAACTAACAGTGTTAGTGATTCAGAGCACAAGATAGTTATGTAAACGGCATGATGTTGTACACGAGTAATCTACTGGATTGAATACATAACCACTTCTACTCCCTCGCCCCAATCAATACACAAGGATCTAGCTAAGTTATGTTATTGTACACGAAGTATAGTCGTACATGAGGATCATGTGAATACATGAATATACACAATTTCACACGATTTGTACACGAATGTCACGAATACAAGGAGTACACGATGCTCACGATAAAGTATACGAACACGAATACCCGATGTATCCGCTAAGGGGATAACATCGCACAATAAGATCCATATAGTACTAATTCATGTTTCCAACGTGTCAGCATCATGTAAAGTAATCTAAAGCAGGAAATATACTCCTAATGCAGGATATGAAATGATCAGAGAATGTACTCGCCTGTATCCTGAGAATCTGGAGAATATATACTGTCCGAGGAGTGGTGTCTGTCTCCTATAGAACAGTACAAGTCACTATGAGTCTAAAATGATAATAAGATGCAAGTTAATGCATTCTACATGAATCTAGGTCAATCTAGACCAAAGTCAACTCTTGGTCAACTTTGGTCAACCCTAGAAGTCAAATAAGGTCAACCAAGTCAAACCTAAGTCAAACAAGTCTATAATAGTCCAACTAGTCTATTCTAGGTCTAACAAGACTAAACAAGACCAATCTAGACTCTATACTGACATTTAAGCCACACCCATAGGCTAAGAGCCCTAGTCTAGGCTATTAAGCAATACCATGCCTAAACCATACCATAAATAATATACACAAGCCAATAATATATATATTTAATATAACACACATATTGATATATTATATAATATAACATAGAAATACACATTAGCCAATAAGTTACTATATGCATACTACACATACATTTATATATAATATATATAGTAGTACACACATATAATATCGGATGCACATATTACATCTCACATATATATTGAGATAGGAAGGGAAATATGGTGTACATGTGTGTGTGTTCAGCTTAAGAGAAAGTAGAGTGTGTGTTTGACATGTGCAAGAGTGTGTGGGAAAACAGGAACTGTGTGTATACAGGAAAGTGCAATGTGGTGGGGTGTGTGTGTGAGATACATGATAGGCTTATGATATGGTATGTGTCTTAATAGGAGTACCAGTGTAGTGTTCATGTGTTAAGGAATATCAGTGAATGCATCTCAGGAAAAAATGGGAAATATAAAATCAGTAAAGTATTAGGAAACTCAGTGTAGAATGAACTATTTGACAGTTCTAAAACTAATCCCAGATTCTGGTAGGGAAGAACATGACAGTTAAACAAGAGTTAAAATCTCAGTTAAGGGAATCAGAAAATCTCAGGTTTAAGGATTAAACCATTACAATACAGTGATATAGGGAAAGGAAATCAGTGCACTACCTTAAAGAAAATCTGGAAAATAAACTCAGGTTGAGGAATATAGTTCAATCACAGTTTAGTTTATTTAAGAGAATAATTTCTCAGTTAAAGGAAAAGAAGTAATCTCAGTTTAACAGTTGACATGAAACCAGTATTAAAACATTCATTCAACTCATTAGGAAGAACAAAACTCAGGTATAGGAATTAAACCATTCACTCGGTTAACAGTCAATTTCGAATCCAACACAAAAGTCAAAATCCCATTCTCTAACCAAAAGTGAAATTCGAATTGAAATACTTCATTCTTATGAATCAACAGATATGTGGATAACATTTAATCAGTAGAAAACATCAATAAAAATGAGATTAAATAGTTAGAAAATACTGAAAAAGAACAGTGTATCAGACATGTATCAGTTACTATGCAATCAACCCAATATTCGAATCCAATTCACAACAACCCCTAAACTATCATGTAAACCTAATCTAACAAAGATTATATATCATATTTAGGATCTAATTAGCATATTAAAACACAATAAGATAATTTTAACCAAAATGAAAACAGGGAACTAAATAGCACACTGATACACGCACAGTGCACACACAGTGCACGCGTGATACCGTATCGGACACGACACAAGTGTTCATGAAACTCTAGGAATCTCGTGTCAGTCAGTGTCCCAACACGTGTGTCAAGTTACACGTGTCGAAGTGGCGTGTGCAGCTCGCAAACAGCCCCGAGAAGCAGGGGAAGGAAACTGTGCGTGCGCGTGAGGTGCACCCGTGTGTACGTGTGTCCGTGGCGACTCGACACGACACCAATACGTGTTCAGAACAATGGAAACACAGAAGCGAGGTCAAAACCTAAATTCTTATTCAATTATATTCCAAAAAACAAATCGAAATGCCCATTGGGGCATTTCGTCAAACACCTTCATTCTCGAACTGATACGTGTCCGATACGGACACGTACAGGACTCAAAACCCAGGGTTAGCTAGTCCTACAGTTAGGTTAGGCCTAGGACTTCCTAGATATGCGATAAAAATAGTATTTTATTGAAGGGATTAGAATATTACCTAGGGATTTGCAATGTAACAAAAAGTCCCAAATGAGAGGATCCTCAACCACCAAAACACTCCCAAATTGTTTCTTTCCTAAAATTTCTCAATAACAATAGCAAATAAATTAAATTTAGGTCCTATTACAATTGGTTTGGGTGGAAAAGGAATTAAATAGGAATATCTATGAATTAAAGAAGATGGAGACTCACCTCTTTCTAAAACTTGCAATATTCCTAATGGAGGCTAGCCCTAATTTCTAGGAGCATTAAATAGAGGGGGAATCCCCATGCTAGTGTGGCCGACCAAGTGGGATGGGCTAGGGCTAGGTTTTACTAGGTTGGGTTGGGCCTCTAAGGCTTTAAGTCATAAGTCATGACTTGTGAAATCACAAGACATTCCCTAATCAAATTAAATCCTAATCTCTCCAAATAAGTTCTAATGAGTTAAATGCCACTAACTTAGGTCAAGCTAGGGTTCCATAACCTAACCAAATAGTCATGACCTAATTTAGCCTCTAGGACAGTCTCCTAAGTCAACATTAGTCAAGTCAAATATAGCACCAAATCAAATATACTAAAAATCACTTAAAAATTCTAATAAATATAATTAATATTAATAATTCCAAATTATTTCCAAAATTTTAAAAATGACCAAAATACCCTCAAGCTAGAAGTGGCAGTGACAAATCTACCCCCCTTAAAATAATTTTGTCCTCGAAATTAAAGGCGAAACTAAACTGCTGAGAAGGATAGAAAAATATACCTCAAGGTCCAAAAAGATAGGGGTACCGCTCGCGCATCTCATCATCCCACTCCCAGGTAGACTCTCCTGGAGAATGATGCCTCTATGCGACACGTACCAAGGGTATTACCTGGTTCCTCAGAACCTTCTCCCGGCGATCCAGAATCTCCACAGGCTGCTTTGGATAACTGAGAGTAGGTCCAACCTCAATCTCCGAATGATCGAGCACATGGCTAGGGTCAGCCACGTACCGTCTCAACTGTGATACGTTGAATATGTTGTGAACTTCCACTAGTGCAGGTGGCAAGTCTAGCCTGTATGCCACGTCACCGACTCTTCCGCTTATAACGAAAGGGCCGATGAAGCGCGGGCTAAGCTTCCCACCTCCAACAAAACGTATCGTACCACGAGTCGGAGATATCTACAAAAAAACCATGTCTCCAACCTAATCACAAGCAAGGTCTCAAGTTACTAAAATCAAACACGATCAATCAAACAAAATAAAATACAACCTACTTCTAATCCTATCTCTAAATCTGTACCTCAAACTCCAACGGCCTCCGGTGGCTATCGGCCCAGTGCCGATGTCTGTCCTGCGCCATGTAAAGTCTGTCCCTGTTGAGCTTCACCTTCTCGGCTGCGTCAACAACCATCTCTGGTTCCAGTAAACCTCGCTCTCCAATATCATCCCAAGATAAGGGTGTACGATACCTACGCCCGTACAGAGCGTCAAAAGGTGACATCTCAATGCTGGCCTGATAACTGTTGTTGTAAGCAAACTCCACCAAATATAGATGATCGTACGTCCGCAGCATGTCCTCAAGCGTCTGAATAGTCCTCTCTGACTGTCCGTCCGTCTGGGGGTGGTATGCAGTACTAAACTTGAGCTGGGTGTCCAAACTAGTCTACAGACTCCTCCAGAAATAGAAAGTAAAGCGACTATGCTGATCTGAGATAATGCTGACGGGACCTCCGTGAATCCTGACTATCTGCCTTATATACAACTCCGCAAGCCTCTCTGTAGATGTACCCACCTTGAATGGCAAAAAGTGGGCCGATTTGGTCAACCTGTCAATGATGACCCAAATCGTATATTTTTCTCCTGGTGTACGCGGCAACCCAGATACGAAATCCAAGGTGATATGTTCCCACTTCCACTCTAGAATGGGCAACGGCTACAATAATCCTCCGGGCCTCTACCTCTCTGCCTTGACCTGCTGACAGACCAAGCATCTAGCTACGAAGCGAGCTACCTTCCGCTTCATCCCGTACCACCAGACATTCTCTCGCAGATATCTGTACATCTTGTTGGCACCAGGATGTATGGAGTGCTGCAATCTGTGAGCCTCCTGCATGATTTGCTCTCTAAGCTTCCCGCTAGGCACACATAACCTGGAGCCGTGCCTCAGGGCACCATCCTCTGCAAGTGAAAACTCACCATCCAGATAGTGCTTCCACAACTTCAAAGCCCTTATGATCTGTAAACACATACTTCAAAGCTCTCTGTGCTGCCTTATGTTGAGCTCTTTCTGTGTAAACACATACTTCAAGCTCTTATGATCTGTAAAAATCTCCACCCTCTCGCCATACAGATAGTGCTTCCACAACTTCAAAGCAAAAATCACCGCTGCCAGCTCCAGGTCATGGGTAGGGTAGTTCTTCTCATGGGGACGTAATTGCCTGGAAGCATAGGCAATCACCTTCCCATGCTGCTGTAAGACACAACCCAGCCCCTTCCCTGAAGCATCACTATAAATAGTGAATCCACCTGATCCTGAAGGCAATGTCAGAATCGGAGCTGTCGTAAGCCGCTTTTTCAACTCATCAAAAGCTGCCTGACACTCCTCTGACCAAACAAACTCAGTATCCTTTCGGGTCAACCGAGTCAACGGCTCTGCAACCCGGGAGAAATCCTGCACAAATCTCCTATAATATCCTGCCAGCCCAAGGAAACTCCTGATCTCTGCCACTGAAGTCGGCGTTGTCCAAGCCTCAACCGCTGTGATCTTTTTCGGGTCCACTGAGATACCATCTCCAGTCACCACATGACCCAAGAAGCCAACCCTGTCCAGGAAGAACTCGTTCTTCGAGAGCTTGTCGTACAATCTCTTCCTCCTGAGTGTCTCCAGAACCACTCTCAAGTGCTCCTCGTGCTCTTCCTCTGTCTTCGAATACACCAGGATATCATCAATGAATACCACCACGAACTTGTCCAAGTACTGGTGGAACACCTTGTTCATAAGGTTCATAAACACTGCTGGTGCATTGGTCAGCCCAAACGGTATAACCAAAAACTCAAACTGCCCGTACCGCGTCCTGAAAGCGGTCTTGGGAATATCCTCCCTCTTCACCTTCACCTGGTGATAACCTGACCTCAAATCAATCTTGGAGAACACTCGAGCTCCGCTCAACTGATCAAAGAGATCATCGATCCGCG
The DNA here is from genome assembly GCA_029216955.1 of Iris pallida. Taxonomy (NCBI): domain Eukaryota; kingdom Viridiplantae; phylum Streptophyta; class Magnoliopsida; order Asparagales; family Iridaceae; genus Iris; species Iris pallida. Next base: position 90,802 of record JANAVB010016417.1, read on the forward strand.
GCAGCGGGTATCTGTTCTTAATCGTCAGGTTGTTAAGTGCCCTGTAGTCGATACACATCCGTACTGACCCATCCTTCTTGGGTACGAAAAGTACCGGTACACCCCAAGGTAAAGAACTCGATCGGATGAAGCCCTTGTCCTGCAGCTCATCCACTTACTTCTTCAGCTCCACCACTTCACTGTTGTTCACTCGATAGACATGCTGAAAAATCGGTTCCGCGCCGGGACCCAAGTCTATCGAGAACTCTACATCCCTGTCCGGTGGAAGCCCTGGCAACTCCTCTGGAAATACGTCCATAAACTCTGCGATCAAGGGATGCGGAGCCACCTGCTCCTCAACTGACGCTCCACAGAAGACTCCACTGTCCTGCTCTACCTGCCGCCGGGTGTACTCAAACTCTGGCTCTCCTGGCGCCCCAAACAAAACTCTACCCCCTCGATAATCAATGCAGGCGTGGTGTCTACTCAGCCAGTCCATACCTAATACAATGTCGTAGTTCGGTAGTGGTATGACGAGTAGACTCACCCCCAACTCTCGGCCTCCCAATATGACGCTCCGCCCTCTGCAAACATCACTCACGAGGATGACCCCACCCCCGGTCGTGATCTTGCAGGTCCTAGGCAATGGTTGATCAGAAACCAGACTGTGTCTAATAGCATACGATACTGATACAAAGCTGTGGGAAGCCCCGGAATCAAAGAGTGCAAATGCTGGAAGGGTGTCTAGAAGAACCGAGCCTGCTATCAGATCTCCGATGGCCTCGGCATCCTCAGCCGCCATGGCGAAAGCTCGCCCCTGCTGTCCATCTCGTGCCTGCTGCTGGTGCTGCTGGAACCTCTGCTACTGGGTCTGCAGGGCTGGTCCCCTCTGCTGGCCTGCTGGAGCCTTGGCTGTCCTAGCTCCTCCTGGTATCGGATGCATCGACGCAACTGGACACTCTCGCATCTGGTGGTCCGCTGATCCACACATCAAGCATCTGCCAAGTCTCTTCCTGCACTCCTCCCACTTGTGCCCAGGCTTCTTACAGAAAGTACAACTAATAGCCTGCTACCTTGGTGCCTACTGCCCTCTCTGCTGCTGATGCTGTACCTGCTGAAAAGGTGCACGACCCTGCTGCTGATACTGCTGAACTGGCCTCTATGGCTGCTGATGCTGGAAGTGAGGCCTCTTGGCCTGCCCCTGACTGCTGCTGCCACCCTGGAAGTCACGACCCATCTTCTGCTTCAGCCCTAGGTCGTCTTCCGCCGCCATAGCCCCAGAAAATATCTCAGCAAATGTAGCGTTCCGGTCGCTCTTAGTCAACGATCAAACCTCTCTAATCAAGCCTCGGCGAAACTTCCTCGCCTTCGTCTTCTCGGTCAAGTCATCTATGAAACGGGCCAGTCTACAAAACTCCCCAGCATACTCAGCTACCGTCTGGTTTTCCTGAACCAGACCCTCGAACTGTGCCTCGATACCTTCCAAGGCCACATCAGGAAAGAACTGCTCCTTAAATAGCTCCTTGAACTGGACCCAAGTCTGGTCCTCAACTCCCATCCTGGGATCTGTCTGATACCACGCACGGGCCAAGTCCTGCATCTGACTGCCCGCCACCTCGATCTGGAGTCGAGCTGGTATCTCCGTCAGCCTGAATATCTCCTCGATATGCTCTATCTAGTCATCTACATAGTGGATGCCCTCTGAGCCGAAGAACTCCCGAGGGTGCATCTTCTGAAAATCCTGTATATCCTTCTTCCTCCGACGGGGCTGCTACTGGGTCCCCTGAGCAGTAATCATCTCGACTGTAGTGCGAACCAGCTGGTGTGCCTCATCGATCCCCTGACGGAAATCTGCAGTCTGCCTCGTCTGCTGCTGCTGGTGGGACTCTAGAATCCTCTCCACGAAGGAGAAGAGATATGCAGCATCTACCATCCCCACAGGCGGAGGCTGCTGCGGTGGAAGGATCTCAGGAATCATAATGCTCGGCCTCCTGACCGGTGGAGGTGCTCCTCCAAAAGCTGCAGAAATATCGACTCCTGAGGGCTGCACTGGCCCTGTGGCACCGGGAGCTGGCTGCTGCTGAGGTCGAGAGGAACTAGACCCCTCTCTAGCATCTCTCAGTCCAGGGCGATGCGATCTCGTCTCAACCATCCTGGAGACATAGATCAAACAAAAAACAATTTTTGTTAATGAGTCGAAATATCAAAGGAGGGTAGTTTAAATTTCTAAGGAAGATAATAAGCAGCAAAATAGATATACGGAATCTGATATGGAATTTTCCTAGTGTAATTGAGTACCTTCAAAAAAAAGTTTACTAATTCCTACTGCAGGCTGCAGCGATATTCTAGTTCGAATACCACTACACTTCTAATCTAGACCTGCATGGGCCACCACTAAAAATGTGTCATGACCCGCACACTAGAGTAAGGGCACGAGACGTGGGTACGTCCAGCCTACGCCGCAGTTTCGGCGGTAGAACGCTGTCCTAGGTCACAACATCTAACAGTTTAAGGTAATAACAGTTATACTCCCCGAATGGGGGTGACATAACAGAATATATCTCAATCACAACTAAGGTAGAACAGGATAAAGATAGATACAATGATAGATAATATCCAGAACAGAAGAAATCACAGAGATACAATCCAGAATTCGAAGTGTCTAAATAAGTACATATCCCAAAATCTCAAATCCATATACAGTCATCCATGAAAAGTAAAGACATCCTAATCTAAGGGAGTGTCATCTACTGCTAGTGGATCCTGCTGCTGGTCCAAGTCCAAGCACTCATCTAATGTAGCACCGTAGTATGTAGGGCAGAACGCCTCAGCCTCGTCCTCTGTAAAATTTTCAACATGTCCAATCAGGACAGGAGCGAGCACACTACATCTCAACAAATCATAGCAGGTCAGGGTATATAATCATGCTAGAGAGTAAGATACAAGATACTGAAAGAATAACATGATAAAAAGAGAGAGACTGTAAGTAAATAGCTACAGTATATAGAGAACTAACAGTGCTAGTGATTCAGAGCATAAAATGGTTATGTAAACGGCACGATGTTGTACACGAGTAATCTACAAAGGTTGTACACGAGTAATCTACTGGATTGAATACATAACCACTTCTACTCCCCCGCCCCAATCAATACACAAGGATCTAGCTAAGTTATGTTATTGTACACGAAGTATAGTCGTACACGAAGATCATGTGAATACATGAATATACACGATTTCATACGATTTGTACACGAATGTCACGAATACAATGAGTACACGATGCTCACGATAAAGTACACGAACACGAATACCCGATGTATCCGCTATGGGGATAACATCGCACAACAAGATCCATATAGTACTAATCCGTGTTTCCAACTTGTCAGCATCATGTAATCTAAAGCAGGAAATATACTCCTAATGTAGGATATAAAATGATCAGAGAATGTACTCGCCTGTATCCTGAGAATCTGGAGAATATATACTGTCCGAGGAGTGGTGTCTGTCTCCTATAGAACAGTACAAGTCACTATGAGTCTAAAATGATAATAAGATGCAAGTTAATGCATTCTACATGAATCTAGGTCAATCTAGACCAAAGTTAACTCTTGGTCAACTTTGGTCAACCCTAGAAGTCAAACTAGGTCAACCAAGTCAAACCTAAGTCAAACAAGTCTATAATAGTCCAACTAGTCTATTCTAGGTCTAACAAGACTAAACAAGACCAATCTAGACTCTATACCGACATTTAAGCCACACCCATAGGCTAAGAGCCCTAGTCTAGGATATTAGGCAATACCATGCCTAAACCATACCATAAATCACATACATAAGCCAATAATATATATATTTAATATAACACACATATTGATATATTATATAATATAACATATAAATACACATTAGCCTATAAGTTACTATATGCATACTACACATACATTTATATATAATATATATAGTAGTACACACATATAATATCGGATACACATATTATATCTCACATATATATTGAGATAGGAAGGGAAATGTGGTGTACATGTGTGTGTGTGAAAGGAGACTTGACCCTGTGAAACAGTGTAGGGAAATTAGTGAATGGAAAACATGTGTGTGTTCGGCTTGAGAGAAAGTAGAGTGTGTGTTTGACATGTGCAAGAGTGTGTGGGAAAACAGGAACTGTGTGTATACAGGAAAGTGCAATGTGGTGGGGTGTGTGTGTGAGATACATGATAGGCTTGTGATATGGTTTGTGTCTTAATAGGAGTACCAATGTAGTGTTCATGTGTTAAGGAATATCAGTGAATGCATCTGAGGAAAAAATGGGAAATGTAAAATCAGTGAAGTATTAGGAAATTTAGTGTAGAATGAACTATTTGACAGTTCTAAAACTAATCCCAGATTCTGGTAGGGAAGAACATGACAGTTAAACAAGAGTTAAAATCTCAGTTAAGGGAATCAGAAAATCTCAGGTTTAAGGATTAAGCCATTACAATACAGTGATATAGGGAAAGGAAATCAGTGCACTACCTTAAAGAAAATCTGGAAAATAAACTCAGGTTTAGGAATATAGTTCAATCACAGTTTAGTATATTTAAGAGAATAATTTCTCAGTTAAAGGAAAAGAAGTAATCTCGGTTTAACAGTTGACAGGAAACCAATATTAAAACATTCATTCAACTCATTAGGAAGAACAAAACTCAGGTATAGGAATTAAACCATTCACTCGGTTAACAGTCAATTTCGAATCTAACATAAAAGTCAAAATCTCATTCTCTAACCAAAAGTCAAATTCGAATTGAAATACTTCATTCCTATGAATCAACAGATATGTGGGTAATATTTAATCAGTGGAAAATATCAATAAAAATGAGATTAAATAGTTAGGAAATACTGAAAAAGAACAGTGTATCAGACAGGTATCAGTTACTATGCAATCAACCCAATATTCGAATCGAATTCACAACAACCCCTAAACTATCATGTAAACCTAATCTAACAGAGATTATACATCATATTTAGGATCTAATTAGCAAATTAAAACATAATAAGATCATTTAAACCGAAATAAAAACAGGGAACTAAATAGCACACAGATACACGCACAGTGCACACACAATGCACACGCGATACCGTGTCCGACACGATACGAGTGTTCGTAAAACTGTAGGAATCTTGTGTTAGTCAGTGTCCCAACACGTGTGTCAAGTTACAAGTGTCAAAGTGGCGTGTGCAGCTCGCAAATAGCCCCGAGCAGCAGGGGAAGGAAACTGTGTGCGCGCGTGAGGTGCACCCGCATGTACGTGTGTCCGTGGTGACTCGACACGACACTAATACGTGTTCAAAACAATAGAAACACAGAAGCAAGGTCAAAACCTAAATTCCTATTCAATTACATTCCTAAAAACAAATCGAAATGCCTTTGGGGCATTTCGTCAAACACCTTCATTCACGAACTGATACGTGTCTGATACGGACACGTACAGGTTAGCTAGTCCTACAGTTAGGTTAGGCCTAGAGCTTCCTAGATATGCGATAAAAATAGTATTTTATGGAAGGGATTAGAATATTACCTAGGGATTTGCAATATAACAAAAAGTCCCAAACGAGAGGATCCTCAACCACCAAAACTCTTCCAAATTGTTTCTTCCCTGAAATTTTTCAATAACAACAGCAAGTAAATTAAATTTAGGTCCTATTGTAATTGGTTTGGGTGGAAAAGGAATTAAATAGGAATTTCTATGAATTAAAGAAGATGGAGACTCACCTTTTTCTAAAACTTGCAATATTCCTGATGGAGGCTAGCCCTAATTTCTAGGAGCATTAAATAGAGGGGGAATCCCCATGCTAGTGTGGCCGGCCAAGTGGGATGGGCTAGGGCAAGGTTTCACTAGGTTGGGTTGGGCCTCTAAGGCTTTAAGTCATAAGTCATGACTTGTGAAATCACAAGCCATTCCCTAATCAAATTAAATCCTAATCTTTCCAAATAAGTTCTAATGAGTTAAATGCCACTAAATTAGGTCAAGCTAGGGTTCCATAACCTAACCAAATAGTCATGACCTAGGTTAGCCTCTAGGACAGTCTCATAAGTCAATATTAGTCAAGTCAAATATAGCACCAAATCAAATATACTAAAAATCACTTAAAAATTCTAATAAATATAATTAATACTAATAATTCCAAATTAATTCCAAAATTTTAAAAATGACCAAAATACCCTCAAGCTAGAAAAGTGGCAGTAACACGTATGGAGATCCTGTTCGCCCGCGATGGGTCCCCTTCGGCTCATGCATCCCCCAACCTCACCAGAGCTCTGTTGAAGTTTCGCATCAAAGTGGAAGAGGAATTCTGGAAATAGAAATCCAGACTGTCCTGGGACAGTGAGGGAGATAAGAACTCAAAATACTTTCATTCATGTGTCAAGGGTCGGAGACAACATCTAAACCTCCACCAAATCTATGATAAGGGTGGGAGCATTCTCAAAAACCAATGGACATCCAGTCGGCTGCCTCTTCCTTTTACACTAACTTGTTCGCTAAAGACGTCATTCACAAGAATGAAGATTTTTTGGCGGCCATCCCCTGCTTAATTGATGACAGCGACAACATCCTGCTTCAGCGCTTGCCATCCGAAACAGAGGTTAAAGATGTCGTTTGGTCGCTAAACGAACACAGCGCTCCCGAACGGACGGGTTCACCAGCATCTTCTTCGGATCATGTTCGGACATCATCAAGTAGGACATCCACGAGGCCTCTATCACCTTCTTCCAAGGTGCCAGGTACCCTAAATCGATCTCTAGCGCCAATCTGATCTTGATCCCCAAGAAGGACAACCCGGAGACCTTTAAGGATTTTCGCCTCCTGAGTATGTGCACCTTCATCAACAAAATCATCTCCAAGATAATTACTAGTCGCATGTCCGGTCATCTTCATAAAATTATCTCTGAAGAGCAAAGTTGGTTCGTTCGCGGCCGTAATATTCTTGACAACATCCTGTCGGTGCAAAAGATGATCAGCTGTATGAAATTCTCATCCAGAGGAGGAAGCATCCCCATCATGTTGGACATAAAAAAAGTGTATGACATACTTGATTGGTAATTCGTGATCTGGGTGTTCAGAGCCTTCGACTTCTCTGAGACCTGGATCGACATCGTCTGGAGATCGATTAGCAATTCATGGTTCTCAATAGTTGTCAAAGACCAAGTGGACAGATTTTTCAAATCTTGCCGTGGTGTCAGACAAGGAGATCCTCTCTTATCCACTATCTTCATCATCGCTGTCAAAGCATTGAGCATGAATCTGAACCTCATGGCAGGTTCCCCATACGTCTAGCACTTATACAAGGCTAGCGGATGACCGATCATCACCCACTTGGCCTATGCTGCCGACATCCTTGTCTTCTCCTCCGGAGACGTAGGGTCCATTGAAGTGGTCAACAACACGCTGCAGAGATACAGAAGATGCTCTGGCCAGCAGGTTAACCCCAACAAAAGTAGGATCCACACCCACCACTCTACCGATAGTGTACACATCATGACGCTCTCCAACATCTCCTCTTTTACCGTCTCATACCCTCTTTTCCTATTTAGGGTGTCCTTTGGCATACGGCAGAACTAACTCAGGCATGTTTAACGACCTGGTGGGCAAAATTAAAAAAAGACTGAGGGATGGCACAACGCAGTCCTTTTGCCTGGTGGTAAGTTTATCCTGATCAAGCACGTCCTCTCCTCTATCCCTATTCACATCCTGGCTACTTGCTCCCAAACTAAGAAGGTCCTCACAAGTATAGAAAACCTGTTCGCCAACTTCTACTGGGCTACAACGACGGACAAAATAAGCATCACTGGGTCAGCTAGGCCTCCATGGAAAGACCCATGTCCGATGGTGGCCTTGGATTCCATAGATTGACCTACATAGTTGACGCTTGTTAGATGAAAATATGGTGGAAGCTTCGCACGAACCTTTCTTTATGGACCCGGTTCATGAAGGCCAGATATTTTAAGCGCTCTCACCCCACTATCGCCTCATACAACTGCAAATCCTCTGCGTCTTGGTGCCGCATTCTTAACGGTCGACGACTGGTTGAACCTTTGACCAGCCTCTAGCTGGGCTCGGGTGACTTATCTCTTTTTTTTGAACGATTTGCCTGAGATGCCCTTCTCTTTCCCTCCCCGGGTGCCCCTAACTCTAGCTCTATCAGACAATTGTGGGCCACCGATGTTGGTTGGAGCTGGGAAAGAATCCACATGTGGCTCGGTAATGAGGCTGTAGATGCCTTAGCTGCCTCCATCTTGACGATCGGGCCGAACCCTGATAAGTTCCAGTGGTCCCTAGCGGCTAACGTCTCCTTCTTTCTCGCATTGACAAGGTGTGTTTCTCGTGGGAGCGACACGCCGTCTCCCGACATCGGGTTGTTCTGGCAATCTTGCATCCCTATCAAATGGTCCATGCTGCTTTGGAGAACGTACCTCAAGAAACTTCCCACAGACGATGCCATCAACACCTCAGGCATCAGTTTAGCATCGGCATGCCATTGTTGCTCGGAACGCCATCCTGAAACCGTAGACCACATTCTAAACTCGGGCGATAGACATATTTTCAACATCTCAAGACTTTGTAAGCACGTTAAGGAGGAATTCTGGCACCTCCTGACCTGTCGTTTTTAATATTTTGTCGAGGTGTTTATCCTCCGTGTGGGTGCTTTTTACGCCTCGCACTGCTTACTTGTTATGGCTATAGTATTTTGCGCCTTCCATATGAATAAATGACTTGGTTTCCAAATATATATATTTTTTTTGCGCCTTCCATATGGTTTCCATATATATATATATATATATATATATATATATATATATATATATAACCTTAGTGCCTAGTTCTATCTTGGTATCCTAAAGTATCCCACTAATCTCTAGGCATCATAGGATACCTACACCCCAACCTATCTTAAAGGTAAATCAATTACCTTAACCTACTATCCAAAACCAATTTGCATATATATATATATATATTTTATATATATATATATATATATATATATATATATATATATATATATATATTTTATATATATATATATATATATATATATATATATATATATATATATATATATATATAACCTTAGTACCTAGTTCTATCTTGGTATCCTAAAGTATCCCACTAATCTCTAGGCATCATAGGATGCCTACACCCCAACCTATCTTAAAGGTAAATCAATTACCTTAACCTACTATCCAAAACCAATTTGCATAGGGCAATACCCAAATCCATATCTCTTAACCTTACCTAGGCTCAATGTTACCTGCCTATACAATTACCTACACTATCAAAGGTTTTCTTCCCTAAAACTGATTACATATATATATGTATATTACCTGAAATCAAATACCTATGCACATATACACCCTCTACCTAGCAGTCACTCACATGAAAGCACCCACACTTTATCCTACTACTACTACACAGGGTCTGTGCACTGCTGCCCATTCCATACACTTAATCTCCCCCTCTATTAACTACCTACTGTTAGTACAAGTGTTCATATGTGTGCACAGAACAATAATTTTGTTTTTTTGTTACTCCTTCTAATCCTCACTGCTACAGCTATATGCTACCTCCTACTTTGCCTAAATACAACTGGTCTGTTGCAGCATGGTGGCTTCCTGCAAATTCCCCATACCACTGCTCTGCATTTGCTGCCTGCTTATTGCATATCTGCAGTTGCTAAGCTACTGCTACTGCCCTTCCATATGTTGCTTTTGCAACTGCTAACACATAATCCTAATTCCTTTTCTCCCTCTTCAAATCCTGCCACTTCACACACCATCATGTGTCTGCACCAAATACACACACATCTAAACCTTGTCTCCCCTACTGTCAGTACTTAACCTGTACAGGCCCCATCCTAGCCCTCTCTTAACTCTTGAACAATATCCTACTATCCCTGTCAAATTCCTACTCCATATATGTTTTCCTCTAAATCTTCTCTAGTATAAACAAATCAGTTCCCTTGTGTACACAGGTGTTTTACCTATGTGCACTCCCTGCTGCCTAGTGTAGTAGGGCCACCCCTTGCTAATCTAAGTACCTTCCTCTCCACTGTTAACAACAGTATCCTCCAATGCCTGCAAGTATGTGCACACACACAAACATTTTTAATACCAGTGACCCTATGACCCTACACACACTGTACACCCTTTATACGAATATACATATCTCTACATGCCCATATGTATACCTGCATATATATACACATATACATTGTAGTGCCCCGCTCCCGTTGGGGCAAAGCATTATGTAATAGGCTCGTGGCAAGTCAAACATGGTTAGGAATATAGATGGCTTGTCTGACTCGGCAACGAGTTTGGTATATAAAAACCTTTGGGCATCAACAAAATCGATTTGGACGAATGATATGAGAACCAATCCAACTAATAGATCGGCTTCTGTTGGAATAAGTCCTAAATGCAATAGACTGTATCTTGGCAAATGAGCTCTAGTGAGAGTGACGGGACCGGTCTGCTATTGGTTTTTTTGGTTTTCTGGATGTTTGCTACTTAGTTTTGATGAGTGTGCTTTCGCGTCGATTTCAGAATGCACCTTTGGAAATTTCGAAGAGAACGGATTGAAGGAAAAATTCTAATATGATGTTCGTACCATTGCAGGAGTTCATATAAATGTCGTTGGATTATCGTGAAGCATTCTCCTACTATCGGCATATTTCTTTTAGGTGGGTGGTTCGGACCCTTCTTTTCTACTCCTTTTCGCCAACAAATTCCAAATCGTTCAAATCGATGATGCTGGTTGAATATATATACTATGCCACTAAGATAAAGAATATGGGATAACAATAACATAATTAGAATAAATAGGCCTAGAGACATTAACTTAGCGCCACGCATCGAGGCGAGCAGTTTGGTTGAAAACTGAAAAGTTGCTAAAAGGAAGAACATTGAAACATTGATTTGGGGCTCGATGCCTCAGGGTATTTAGTGCCTACGAATAGACAAATAAGAACATATGGCTTTGAGGCAAGAAATGAAATATTGTGCAAGTTATGGATTATCTAGCTTAATTATGTTTATGTCACGCATCTGCTGCATAGATAAAACTGTTCACACATTCGCATGGTCATGAACAACTTGCGCACAGGGTTTGCTTTCTTCAAAATGGTATCCCGAACGCTGAAACCGAATCGGCCTAGAAGAAAATTATGAAATAGTGTTTCGGTGTGAGGCATTGCAAGACCTTCAGTCGGGCTTGCAACCCGGACTAATAGACCACGTCACAATACTACTTAATCATCCTTCATGGTGTCGATACCATGAATGACCGCATATATGAAAGATTGCATTCGTTCCTATTATCTTGTGTAGGTGGTAAGTATTATATCTATTTTATGCAGGAAAGGAGCACGACCGTGGTAAGATTTATTGAAAATGGTTATATTGTTTACTGCTTGAAACCATGCCTTCGATATGAACTGCAAATCATTTAGTTCTAAATAGAAAGATCACTTCGAATGCTTGAAATCCTTAATAAGCAGTGTCGGTTTAGACAAGTGGGTTCATTTTGCTCACTAGCAAGTGTGCTAACCCCCAACTCCCCAGGTGACGAGCGCGCTGCGGGAGCACGAGACTAAGTTGAATCTGAAGAATGGAGGACGGATCGAAGCTCTAATATTTTAAAGTATTTTGAAGCCTAATTCAGATGAAGGCTTTTTGTTAAAATGTATAAAGGGGCATGAATGTATGGAAGGACAAAAATTATTTTATTGCAGCTTTTCGAAAGTCTTTCTTTTGTGTTTCAAAGAATGTAGCCGCAACGACATATGTAATATAAATATAACCTTGCACATCTTTACAAGTCTTATCGATGAAAAGCTTATTTGTTCCTATTCTACGTCTTCAACTATTTACACTGTTTAATTTCAACTTGCTGCCTCAAAAGAACTATCACATGTATATACTTGCCTTGTATAAGTCCAAATTAGACTTGTATGGCATCACGCCCCAGCGAGGACAATCAATTCGTCTCGAGTCAAAGTGAGGACAAATGATTCAGTGAATCGGGGCATGACAAGTTGGTATTAGAGCACGGTTCACACCTCGGACCTTTCAAAAATAATTTTCTTTTGGATGTTGTTATAATTTTTTAAAATTTAAGATTTTCGACATATACGACATGAAATAATCGTTCCATACAGATAAGCCCATAGATATTTATGAGAATACTAACGGGTTTGCTTAATTTTGTAGGAATGACGAAGAGAACGGTTGTTCCAGCTGTCAATGCCATATTGATTAGGACGTATAGCATCGAGGAGGCGCCGCCTAGCGAATTGACCATGGAGCAACTGATGCGCCTTATGGAAGCCCAACAACGCCAGGCACAGATGCAACAACAACAGTTGCAGGTGCAGATCCAGGCCTAAATCAGTGCCCAAGAGAAACAGATTGATGCAGTAGCCCAGATCGTGAGCAACATGGCAACCCAACAAAATTTGATGACTGTCACATCAGATGGAGAAGAAGAAGTGCAACCAGTAACGATGAAGCCTCTGTCTTCTCTTTCATGTTCAAAGCAACTGAGTTCAAGAAAATGAACCCGCCAGAGTTCAATAGCCGAGCAGTGCCTGACAAGATCATGGGGTAGCTAGCAAAGATCTAGGTCATGTTCAATCTCCTCAACATTAAGGGGTCCAAGAGAGTTGGGTGTGTAGCCTTGAAGATAAGCATGAGGGCCCACAACTGGTGGGAGGCAAAGAAACATGAGCTCCAGAAAGCCAACCCCAATACCAAGATCGCGTGGGAGACATTGAGGCAAGCCTTCTTAGAATAATACATCCCTCGTGTTGTTTGTCGACATAAAGAGGACGAATTTACGTCCTTGAAGCAAGAAAACATGTCAGTCAATGATTATGATGCAAAGTTCATAAAACTTGTAAAGTTCATTAGGGCCTTTCTGCCGAACAAGGAAGCGTGGTGTAAGCACTTTCAACAGGGTCTGAATGATGATATTCGTTGGGATGTCATGAATCAAAAATGTCAGACTTACAGGGAGTCCTATAATGCTGCCCTTGATAGCTAGCAGATCTTTGGTTGAGCATTGCAAAGGACAGGGTCAGGCGTCCGAAACAACTTCAATAAGTGTCCTCACTACGCAGGACGATTAGGTGTGCCAAAGTGTTAGAATACATTCGAGTACTGGGGGGCCTATCCCGAAGTACGGTACAATTGGTATGGCACCATCTGGCAGCTGATTGCCAAGATGGATGCTTCAAGTGTGGCCATCTAGGCTAGAAGGCGAGAGACTGTTAAATGGGGATGGCAAATCAACACCATACGAGGAACGTTCTGAATCAACATCTTCAAAGGAATGTTCAGAATCATAATAGGGCGCCTCCCGCCACTAACGCAAATGCAGTGCCAGTGAACCCACAAAATCATCAATGGGTACTAGACCGAGTTTATGCACTGACTCGGGATGAAGCGTTCGCATCTGACACTGTTGTAACATGTATACTACTCTATAAAAATATACCTGCTAGAGTACTATTAGATTCGGGTGCTACGCATAGTTTCATATCTACTGACTTTGTAGAAGAAAATAAATTATCCATCCAATTACTAGATATGAATCTTAGCGTTAGCACTCTATCGGGAGTAGATATGTCTGCCACACAAATTTATAGGGAAGGTTACATCTGCATCGGTAGGAGGAGTCTATCCTTGGAAGTTATCGTCCTCGACATCAAGGAGTACGATATAATCCTCGGCATGGATTGGTTGGGTGCATGCCACGCAACTATCGAATGTGCGAAGAAGAGAGTTGTGTTCCATCTCCCTGGAAAAGCATAGTTCTCTTAATCGTGCGGAACAGTATCAAAGACGTCCATGGTGATATAGGCAATTTTCGGCAAGGTGTATGTTGCATTCTAATTGCAGCGAGTACCTAGCATCAGTTCGAGACACGAGAAAGAAGATTGTAGGCATAGCGCTGACTAATGTCGTAGAAGAATTTCTCGATGTGTTTCCTGACGAGTTACCAGGGATGCTACCGGATCGAGAGATAAAATTCAGCATTGACACCTTTTCGGACACTCGACTGATATCCAAAGCACCCTATCGAATGGCACCGGCAGAGCTGAAGGAACTAAAAGCACGGCTATAAGAGTAGCTAGATCACGGATATATTTGTCTGAGCATCTCCCCGTTGGGAGACCCTTTGTTGTTCGTAAAGAAGAAGGATGGATCGATGAGGCTATGCATCGACTATCGGGAACTTAACAAAGCTACGGTACGAAAACAAGTGCCCATTGCCAAGGATAGACGATCTGTTTGACCAGCTGCAAGGGGCTACAGTATTTTCTAAAATTAATCTATGTTCAGGCTACCATCAATTGAAGATCAAGACCAAGGATGTGCCGAAGTCCGCTTTTCGAACTCGATATGGCCACTACGAGTTCCTAGTCATGCTGTTCGGTTTGACAAACGCCCACGCCGCCTTCATGAATCTAATGAACCAGATCTTCCGACCGTTCATAGAGAAATTCATCATCATATTCATTACATTCTTATATCTTCAAAAAGCAAGGATGAGCATGTGGAGCATTTGAAGATGGTGCTACAGACTTTACATGAACATCAACTTTATGCCAAATTAAGTAAATATAAATTATGGATAAACAGTGTGACTTTCCTTGGGTACGTTATTTAAGCTGAAGGTGTCACAGTGTACCCAAACAAAATTGAAGCGATAGTTGAGTGGAAACTCCTACCTCGGCAGACGATATCTGATGTGTTGTCGGCTTAGCAGGCTACTACCGTAGATTTGTAAAAGACTTTGCCAAGATTGTGTCGCCTCTGACTCATCTCACCCAGAAGGGAGTCGTATTAGAGTGGAACAACGACTATGAATCTAGCTTCCAGGAGTTAAAGAAATGACTCGTCTCAGCTCCAATCCTTGTACTTCCGGACGTGCCAAATGGGTTTCAAATATTCATCTATGTATCGAGAACTGGCTTAGGGTGTGTCCCCATGCAAAGGAATAAGTTGATTTTGTTTGCTTCGAGACAATTGAAGCAACACAAGAAGAATTATCCTACGCATGATCTTGAACTAGCGACAATTATGTTCGCGTTAAAGCTATGATGGCACTATCTTTATGGTGTAGCTTGTAGCATCTATACGGATCACAAAAGCGTCAAATACATTTTCATACAATGGGACTTGAACTTACGGTAGCGGCGTTGGCTCAAACTTATTAAAGATTATGATATGATGATCGAGTACACACCGAGTAAGAAGAATGTTGTAGCGGATGCTCTGAGCAGAATGTTCGCAGAATGGCTGACTATCAACTACGATATGGAACAGGACTTGGCAAAAATGGGCATAGAACTCCAAGTTCGATATAAAGGAGCACAGCTGGCTCAATTGCACCTTAAGTCAAGCATGCACGATAAGATAAAGACCGCATAGGAGGGCGAACCATTCCCGAGGAAGATGTGCGAGCTGATTTCGACAGGGAAGACAACCAAATTTATGATGGACGAGGGCAGAATGACGTAGATAAAGGAAAGAATATGCGTGTCAGACCAGGCCAAACTTAAAAAAGAAATTCTGATGGATGCTCACTATCTGAAGTACTCGTTGCATCCTGGAAGCACCAAGATGTACAAGGACTTGCACACGACCTTTTGGTGGCACAACATGAAAGAAAAGGAGTTGCAACTTTTGTGTCACATTGTATGGCTTATCAACAGGTGAAGGTCGAACACCAAAGACCAGGCGGGAAGCTACAGAACCTCGACATTCCGGTATTGAATTGGAATGATATCTTTATAGAATTTGTCATGGGCTTTTCGAAAATGCCGCGAGGAAATGACGCGATTGGGATCATTGTTGATCGATTGACCAAATCCTCTCATTTAATCGCTACCAAAGTATCCTAGAGTATCGATTAGTTGGCTCATATTTATATAAATGAGCTTGTCCAAGTCTACAGGGTACCTACCACGATCATTTCGGACAGAGATGGGTGATTCTTATCGTGTTTCTGGACGAGTCTGCAAGAGGCATTAGACACCAAACTAAACCTTAGCTCTGCGTACCACCCACAAACCGACGGCCAGACATAAAGGGTGAATCAGATCCTGAAAGATATGCTTCATCTGTGTGTGATAAAATTGAGTTGGGACACACATTTGTCGCTTGCGGAGTTTGTATACAACAATAATTATCAATCAAGCATCCAGATGGCTCCTTCTGAGGTACTATATGGGAGAAAGTGCTCATCTCTGATATGCTAGAACGAAGTTGGGGAGCGATAGGTGCTCGGGCCAGAACTGGTGGAACAGGCCGTTAGAAAGGTCTGCATGATTCGAGATAGGCTACGTATTGCTCAGAATCGACAGAAGAGTTATGTAGACACTCGTCGACGACCATTAGAGTTCCTAGTCGGTAACCATGTATTCCTAAAGGTGACACATATGTGGGATGTCATGCGGTTCGGAGTAAAGGGCAAACTATGTTCGAGATTTATAGGCCCCTTCGAGATTCTCGAAAGAGTGGCGGCAATTGCTTACCGGATCGTGCTACTCCCTGTCCTGGCTGAAGTGCTTGTCATTTTTCATGTCTCCCAAATTTGAAAGTATGTGTATGACCCAAGTCACGTGGTTAGCTTTGATCAGTTGGAGCTGTGTGTCGATCTATCAAACTCAGAAGAGCCGGTACAAATTTTGGATCGAAAGAAAAAAGTCTGGCGGAACTGGTCGATGTCCTTGGTTCGTGTATTATGGCACAACCATTCAGTTGAGGAGCAGACTTGGGAGCTAGAATCATAAAGGAAGGAGAAATACCCTTCACTATTCATCGATTAAGGTCAGACCCTTATTCTTAAGTTTCGGAATGAAACTTTTTATTAGTGGTATATTATGCAGTACTCACCCCCGTTGGGGCGAAGCACTCTGTAATTGGCTCATGGCAAGACAGACATGGTCAGAAACATAGATGGCTTGTCTGACTTGACAACGAGTTCGGTATACGAAAACCTTTGGGCATCAATAAAATCGATTTGGACGAATGATATGAGAACCAATCCAACTAATGGATCGACTTATGTTGGAATAAGTTCTAGATGTAGCAGGCTGTATCATAATGATATGAGAACCGATCCAACTAATGATATGAGAACCCCAATTACTTACTCACTTGAGGAAATTAATTAAAATTTTGGCTATCTATCAACTCAAGGAAATGGAATTTTACCTTGAAGAAGGCATCCTAGACCAAATTGAGGGGATGTCGGTTGCCCGTGATGAATAAATCTAATTGAATATCTATAATTATAAATCTAATTGCATATCTATAAATTACGTCCTCAAAATGTTGTCCAAAACCCTAGTCGAAAAATTTCTAGAACATGTATTAATGGAAGACAAATGCAAAAAAAAGGGGTTCATGGAAGAAAATAATACAAACAATAAGGAAAAAAATCAAGAAAAACAAATAGAAATATGAAATTCTCCAATGACATGGTACTCCTCCAAATCGTCGCCGAGACAATGGCATGGTTCTCCTCCTTGAACTTGGCCAAGGGCCTCGTCGAAGTCCGTCCCGCCGAGGACCGACCGAATGCGTGGGCGAGCACCTTCAGAGCTCCTACTGTATGGAGGAAAATGAAGATGAGGAGAACAAAAAAACGAGGATAATTTTTATTTTCAATAAAAGAGAATTTTATGAAGGAAAAAAGATAGCCATGATTGGGAATTTTATGAAGTACTAAAAGGGTTTGACAAAGGGGAAAGAATTTTATGAGGGAAAAAAGTACGGGCAGAATTGGAATTTTTTTAAAAATACATTTATCAATACACAGGCACATGTCCTCAAATATATGGAGTCGTTCTGCGACACACAGACATGTCACAAAATATATAAAATTGCTCTGCAGACACATAGGCACATGTCACCAAATACATTGTGTCATTTTGCGACACACATGCACATGTCGGCAAATGTATGGCATCTTTCTGCGATATGTTAATGTTGCGACATATAGAGAGATTTTGGAAGAATTGATATTTGGTTTTTTGCTAGTAAATTTTTTGTGGATTCTGCGATATACTAGAACATATGTCGCTAATATATCAAAAAAATAGCCTTTGTAGACATAAAAGATCATATGTCGCTAAAATGTGTTGCTAAAAATAGAATTTCTTGTAGTGGATGTTGGAGCTGGGGATGCTTGGCAGGCCCTGCGCTGCTTGTAGCCTCCAAGAATACGTCACGATCTCTCTTGGGCTTCAAGCCCAACTCCCGCTCTACCTTACGCGCCTCCGCAAGGATCTATGCATAAGTCTCATAGAATATAGTGAGAAGGATCTTCACATCCCAGTTCATACCCTCCTTGAAGCGACTAGCTCTAACCTCTGGGTCTCGCACCATATACTTTGCGTATCGACTCAGCCTACCGAACTCTACAACGTATTCCTCAACTGTCATATCTCCCTACTGGAGGTTCTGGAACTGTCTGGCCAAGTCCAATCTATCAGTAGGCGAGAAGAACTTCTTCTTGAAGAGGACCTTGAACTCAACCTAGGTGTGACCCTCTCCAGAAGGAACCGGCTCATTTCTGAACCAGGTGCGAGCAATATCAAGTTGATGAAGCTGTACTGCCTCAACCCTCAAGTTAATAGAAAGACGGGACACCCTCATAAGTCTTTCGATATCGTCGAGCTAGTCATCAGCAGAAATAATGCCCTCAATCCCCTCGAAGTCTCATGGTCCCATCTTCTTGAAATCTTGGACCTCTAATGGGTACCCTACTGCTGGGCCGGAGATATCTACTCTATTGTAGCTAAAGAGAGCAGATGGGCACTCTATATGTCCTAACACATTATGTCCATCTGCCTCTGGTGCACCTCGGACTGTTTCCTCTGTGCCTTTAGCATCTTCCTATACATAGCAAATATCTGCCCCGTATCAGTAGGAACTGGAGGCGGAGGAGAAAGATCACCTGGAATTTGTGTAGGAGTCCGTTACATAGGAGAAGAAGGAGAGATGAATGACAACCCCGATCGTAGCCCCCTGTACTAGAGTAGGAACACCCACAACGACCTCTAAAACGGTCCTCAATATTGGAGTAGGAGCACCCCCGAAGGTAGCTTGCGATACTCCAGCCCAGAAGAAGTAATTGGGGGAACATGTCCGTAGGACGTCGCAGACCTCTCTGAAGTTGCTGTTCTCGAACGCTGCAATCTGGTCTTAAGCGACATCTTGAAGACAGATCGAATGAAAGAAGTCAATATGGCACAAGATAGATTATATACAAAGGATGACAGTTAGAGTGCAAAGAATCAATATCAATGTAAGGACAGTTGTATAAAAATAATAAATTGCAAGTTTTTTCTAATTATGATTCAGTATCCTTAGCCTATAGTCTTTATCCAATGTATATATAGCAGGCTCGTAACAACACTCTAAGTCGAGCACCACTATGACACCGAACTAATTATGAGTTCTGACCTGCATGGGACACCACTAAAAATGTATCCCGACCCACACCCGGTATATGGGCACGAGTGTGAGACAGTGCCCAGCCTACGCCATATTATTGGTTGTAGAACACTGTCTAGTTCTACTATGCTAACTAACAGTGTATATCATAACTTGTCAAGATATGTCATCTCCAATTGGAGGACAATAATGATATATTAATACTCAATCACAATTCTAAATGGAAGATAAATGGCACGATAAAAGATAATGACATAAAGTGAAATATCCAGAAGTCTAACAGAACATAAATACAAGCCCAGAGTCTAAGAGATATCTATGTCAATACAAGTCAGAAATAATAATAATGCCAGAGTCAATAGTGCTGGCAACATATCCAGTACAAAATCTAGTCTAACTGAGCCGCCACTAAAGCCTCCTAAGTTGGAGATAAGCCCTCCTTGATCAGGGTCTTCTGTGTATGCCTACTACGTCATGTGAGCTATAGTAGGTAGGGCATCTCTCATCTGAATCGTCTGAAAATTATATCCAGTAAGGATTGGAGCGAAGTACATTTCTAATAACAGTTCTAGTAAATGATAAAGACTATGTAACAGTAAATAGAATGAATATACAAGAATAAATAACATGTACGTGAATATAACATAAATGGAAATATTATAAGCATCGGAGAAAACATGAATCATCATGTACAACTATCGGGAAATAATATCTATGTAAGTGAGTACTAGTTTCAACATGTGATTGACTTAGGAACTTGTACGGGAATTTATGGCCAGGTTAATCATACGTGCGGTGTATAATTAACACTCACAAGAAACAATATCATAAGCAGGAAGGATATGATCACATATCTACACTACTACTCCCCACCCTCGACTGGTACAGTGGATCCAACCATGGTACGTTATGACCCAGAATACTCTGAGAAAGTAGCTAATCCTCTCAGGAATCGGTGCCTATACAATGCACAAGAACTACAACGGGGCTTGTACAGGGTACACCAGACATTCGGAAATAACATCTCATGACGGAATCCGAAAATACCAATCCATGTAACCAAAGTGTCAAGAATTCAAAGATTTCTACACTAAGTACAAGAAACATAGAAAAATATCATAAACGGGAAATTATCAGAGAATGTACTCGCTTGAGATCCGATGTGAAGTATCAACAATGTCCAACGGTGCCTCGGAGACCTAAATATAGAATATTATATCAATACCAAGTTTTGGAATGAATACAAGTTGAACTAGTCCAAATCTAGGTCACAAAGTCATTTCCAGGTCAAAACTAGGTCAACTCTAGGCCAAATTAGTCAAACTATCTATTTTTAGCCTACTTTATGAACTTATATATATATATATATATATATATATATATATATATATATATATATATTTGTGAACCTATATATATATATATATATATATATATATATATATAAAATATATATATATATATATATATATATATATATATATATATATATATATATATATATATATATATATATATATATATGCAGTTGCTGCCTGTAATTCCCTATACCACTAATCTGCATACACAGAATCATAATTCCTTTTATTCCTCTTCAAATCCTGCCAATTAACATACCATTATGTGTGCACCAAATACACACACACATACATCTAAACCTTGTCTCCCCTACTGCCTACACTTAACCTGTACGTGTCATGTCCTAGCCCTCACTTAACTCTTGAACGACATCCCACTATACCTGTCAAATTCGTACTCCACATAGGTTTTCCCTCAAATCCCCTGCAGTACAGACAAATCAGTTCCTGTGCACATGTGTGCACAGGTGTTTAACCTATGTGCACTCCCCGCAGCCTAGTGCAGCAGGGCTACCCCTTGCTAATCTAAGTGCATGTACAGGCCTTCCATCCCTTCAGTTACTGCTAACAGCAGTAACCTCCAATGCCTTCAAGTGTTTGCACACACACAAAATTTTATAATGCCAATAACCCCTATGGCCCTACACACATACTGTATACCATCTATATGAATACACACATCTCTACATGCCCATATGTATACCTGCACATATATATATACAAATATATATATATATAGACGTTTACACACACATATCAATACACTTATTTACATACACACACACACACACACACACACACACACACACACATATATATATATATATATATATATATATATATATAAAATATATATATATATATATATATATATATATATATATATATATATATATATATATATATATATCCATATAATTATATCCCGTATATGTATCTATAGGCTCTCACACTCATATAATTATAGGACACACGCACATGAGCAATAAATCGAATACTTGGTGTGCAGCACCCCTGTATCGCACTACTCTATGATACGATTGTGATACATCCAAGATACATATAACAAATATTGTCCGAATCCAACCAAAATTCATAGACAAGTCCAATATATCCATATAAACATAATTAGTGAAATTCTAGGCTTGTGTCAAGTGTCATGTGCATTAAGGCATGAGCACCACAAGTGTAGGAGGCCAAAAAAACCTAAACTTATCCCGTGTCCTATCGTACCATGACACGACCTATACGTATCCATTTGTGGACACGAAACTAGACACATATAACCAAACATGTCCTAAATAGACACAACAAACCTAATGACAAACACTTGGTGCACCATTCTCAGAATTTCTCCAAAAATGGCACAAACTCATTGTAACTTCCAAATAGAGATTCATTAGTCTCAAAACTCTTCCTATGTGTAGTCCTAGTTTATGGGTGAATTCCGAAGGGTTTAATACCACAAATAGAGCCTAAACAGAGAGAAAAATAAGATGTATTCCTATTGGGAGATGGATCCCCAATGAAAATCTAAATGGACACGATCCGGATACGTAGCTCCTAGCAAATGGACGCCTATCCTTGAGCTCCTAGTCTCCAAGCTTTTTGGCTCCTTATATTGTATAGAATGAGAGAGATTGATGATGGAATGATTGGGATTTGAGAGGGATTGATGGAGGACTGGCTATACTTGGGAAGAACACCAAATTAGATAAAAAGAAGAAGGCTATGGAATGAAATGAATGAAGTGGAAGCCTTCTCCTTATGGCCGACCATGTAGGGCTTGATTAGGGCTAATCCAAAATGTCTCGCATGCCCTGTAATATTGTCATGTGGTTAATTAATTGCATGAAGGGATTTGGACCTACTTTGGTCAATAGTCTAATCTCTATTCTAATTAATTGGTCATGACTAATGAGCCTAATGGGCCTAGTCCAATAACTTAGTCTATGAGTCATGTCATGCTAATTATTGGGCTCTAGTTTAGTGTCTAGGCTAATCGGTTCGCTAACACAAGTCCATAATTAGTGTAAACCTCCTAAATTTACCATGATTTTTTTAAAATTTATTTATTTTGGTATTGGTTTTTGCTTTTATTTGTACGTCGAGTGCGAAGACGTATATACGTAATATTTATTTTTATACAAAATTTTTTAATATAGAAACATATATATTTTGTTTCAAGATAGTATGACTAAATATACTTATCTATTAAGTTGTAAAATGCATCGCAATTGCCAAAACTTTATTTTACTTAATTTATTATAAAAAGACTATTGTATTGTTGTAAGAGTTTATGTGTTAATTTAGGAAATAATATTTTATTTATAATATGTTCTATCACAGGTGAAGTACATGAAATTAAAGTCATGTATATTTTAATTTTTTAAAAAACTAATTATAATTATTTTAATTATTTGTAAAAAGGTATTTCAA
This sequence comes from Iris pallida, assembly GCA_029216955.1. Classification (NCBI taxonomy): domain Eukaryota; kingdom Viridiplantae; phylum Streptophyta; class Magnoliopsida; order Asparagales; family Iridaceae; genus Iris; species Iris pallida. Next base: position 114,091 of record JANAVB010016417.1, read on the forward strand.
ATATTCAAATATTTATTGTGATTTTTGAAATTATTTTTTATTTTAAATTATAAAAAGATACTTGAATTTTTTGTGGTAATTTAAATGATGATTAGATTTGATTGATTTGATTTAAATAGTTTAATTAAAAGGTGGAATTTATCTGTAATTAATTTGGATTTGGATTTATCTAAATTTAAATTGGATTTGGATTTGATTGAATTGGTTTTAAATTAATTAAAATTAGAAGTGAGGGGAGCCTCCCTATGGTTTTCCTCCACAATTGTTCCCTATAAATACTGTACCAAAGTGAGTGCATCGTGTCGGTGTCCACTTTTCCCGTGTCATCCATGACGACCTCAGATCCGACCCCGGGTGTCTTTTCAATATGTTACTTATTACAGTTATATAAAGTGATTACTGTATCTGACACACCCGGACAAGCTCAACCCTATCCTGTGTTTGTGTCGCACAGGATACGCTAACACAACCCCTGGAAAGCCTAACCCTAAGCCCTGTCCCTGTTTGCCTCACCACCTCGGCCACCCTCAAGACTGTCCCGGCCATACGCAGTAGAACTCCAGCCCTAGCCACCTCCGGCTCCTCCTAGGACTAATCCAACACCAACGTAACCACACCCATCAACCGTTCCGCCATAGTTGCCCTACCGAGACAACGCCACCACCATCGATTACCACAACACCCTGTTCGGCCGACCAACCTCCTTGTCGCCGCCACCAACGGCAAAATCACCATCGCTGATCCATCGTTGCCCCCGGAGGGCTCAACCATACTCTCCTCCAGTCACCACCACGACGATCAGCATCACCAATAAGACCACCTGACCTCATGGCCACCCCGACCGTCGTTCTTCCCGGCCGAACAAACAATACCACCGCCAACAACTTCCGCCACCACTCCACCACCAGCAAAATCCCAAAATTTTAAACACCACCAAGAAAAATTAAACAAAACCCTCATCTCTGCCGTGCTCGACTCCCTCTGCCACGCTAGACTCCCTGCGGCTGCCCGTCCCAGCAGTCCAGCCCCTCCGTCGCTCCACAAATGGCGCCCAGTCATGGTGAGCATACTGCCGCCTCCACCGCCTCTTTACACCGAATCACTCCAGCCGCCGTCGCCTACGGTGAGCTGTCCTTCCTCCCTTTTTTGCCGTGCGTGCTCAGCCGCACCGCCAGAATCCTGTCCGTAAGCGCCCCTAACTCCAGCTCTCTACCTCTCCAGCTCACTCTCTCCTCTTTCTCTCTGTCCCCTAGTCTCTGCCTCTCACTCTTCTCTTCCGCTCCCGACTCTCCCTCTCTCTTCTCTCTCCTTCTCTCTGCTACTCCCCTCTTCTTTATTTTTTTGGTTTTTTGCTTTGGTTTCTTTATATTATTTTGCTTTTTTTACTTTGGGTTCTTTATTTTGTTTTGCTTTTTTTGCTTTGGTTGCAGAATGTCATGTTCTCCTCTTATAAAATGAGAGAAGAAGACAGATGTAGCTTTTTGTTTGTTTTATTATCAATTTTAAATTTTGTTATTTTTTATAAAGGGCTGCTGATATTATTATTATTATTATTATTATTATTATTATTATTATTATTATTATTATTATTAGTAGTAGTAGTAGTAGTAGTAGTAGTAGTAGTAGTAGTAGTAGTAATAGTAGTAGTAGTAGTAGTAGTAGTAGTAGTAGTAGTTGTAATGCCCCGCTCCGTACGGTGCATTATGCTGAAGCGTTGACTCAACGAGTCGCGTGGACCGAATAAAATGTATCGATGCAAATCGATAAGCGAGTTACGTTGTCCCGAGCAAACGTATCAACTTTGTCGATACAAAGAGTTGCCTTGCCCCGAAAGAATGCATCGAGTTGAATCGATGCGAAGTGCCGCATTGCCCCGAAGGATGAGCGCATTGAATCGGCTCGAAGATTCTAAGAAATCGAATCGACCAAGGTGCAAGTCCGAATCTAAGCAAGTATTGATTTTAGTTGGTTTCGTGTGCAGGTTATACTTTGACGGGAAAATATTAGAGGTCGATCTTTTGCAATATTTAGTAAGGGGTCCGCGAAATCAAATCGTCGCCTTGCGACGGGCTGAGACTTGGGCACGCTAAGGCAAATCGGACGTATAACTCAATGAAGCACGAAGTGCTCGAATGGCTAAGTCAGGAGAGTGGCCGTGCAACAAAGTTATGAAATCGAGCCGCATCGGCTCGACGAAACGACGAAGGCATATCGACTCAAGGTGGGAGGATTGACTTCTTTTTACTCCTTCATTCGATAAGTCAAATATATCATTGTATGCTAAGTTAACCTATCGACGCCACGGGCATGGCCGATCGGAGATAAAATCGTAGTGTGAGTCGAACACTAAGTTAGAACAATTGAAATGAAACGTGCATCAATATGCACGAGTCGCTATGGGACATTGGATATCGCTAAGGCGAGCGCCTCGGTGCGCAAGCCGTAAGAACATAGGATAACTGTAATCGGCGAGTGCCTTAGTGCACGAACCATACCGTGCCTTTGCTGTACGAGTTAGACGGCTAGAACATTAAAAGACAATAGGCGAGAGCCCTAGCGCGCAAGCTCCGAACATTGAATGCTAAGTTATAGAACATGGGGATACGGTCGAAACGTGCCTACGTGCACGGGATAATAAAAGATGGCTTCGTTGCGAGAGAATACAGTTGTGGCATGAATGTGGCAAAACTGTCGGATATGACATGGTGCCTCGAAAGGTGTTCAAGACCTTCGGGTCGTTCGGTTGACGAGCATTGAGTTGAGGCACGATGCCATTGAATCATTGAAACGAAGTATGAAATGTAAGAACACAGAAAGCTAACAAAAGAGATGCGAGATGATAAGTCTGAGTCTCGGACTCAAGACTATGTTTGGTTGTTTGAATTTGATTACTTGAATGATAGGGCGTTGCATGGTCGATTGGAATGGGCTCGAGATTAAATCGTGTTAATAGCCCGTGCACAGGTGTTTCCCCCAAACGGTTAAATGCCGGAGGGCCCCGAAACCGCTTTGGCCTAGGAGGGAATCGAATAATCTTTGTAGGCGCACATCCTTAAACAAGATGGGAAAAGCCGCAAATGATGGTATGCAGCGGGAACGTTTCGGTTGTTGGGATGTGACCCAACCCGTGAAACGCCGGGCAGCCCGACCAAATAGAGAGAAAAGAAGGAGAGAAAAGAAAGGAACTCCTTTAGTCCATTCCGGCGCGGATATGCTAACGGTCCTCATATAGTTAAGGAACGATGGATTGAAAGTGTAGGCGCATATGCGTCCCGCATAGAGATCCTGCTTAGAGATGCACAATAACATGATAGGGAAGGATTACGGCGTATTCACCTTGCATCGGTGCAAGGGCGAGTGCGTCGACTTGGTAAGTTGCCCCACAAATGTAAACACGAGATTGCTTGTTTGTTTGCTTATTCACTTCGATAACATGCTGCTATGCTAACATGCTTTACGCTTTCGAAGATGCCATGAAATTGACCCTAAGGAGAACATAGCAAGATCATAAGCTAAGTTGCATGATTCAACATAAATATTAAAATATCGGTTTGGAAAGATGATCTTTGCTTCAGTACATACGAGGACGAACGTACTGATCCTCCACCAGCTTCATGCAGGGTGCAGGGAATGGATTGCTTGCGGCGAAGCGTTGCTTGAACATGTTAAGGCTTGGAATGCCGAAGCGCATTGAAGCATACTATCGCATTGACGCTTGGACTACGCAGCTGGATTGATGCGGCCGAGATATAGAAGGCATGATGTATGGAACGGTGAAATCCTTTGTGGGCAAGAGAGAACCTGAGTGTTGTAGCCAATCTGGCATATATTGTTAGGCTATCGAAAGCCTTTATAATCTCAGTTTCGGATATCAATAAAGAGAATTGTTTCGTATACTCTGTTTCCTTTCGTTGTTAATATCGAATCTAAAAGATAACCATTTAAGAACTTGTCATCTTGCCTTGCACGAGCGCAACTCCAGGCTCGTGCGGCATCACGCCCCCTGCGAGGATGATGATTCGAGTGATTCCGGGTCGGGGCGTGACAAATTGGTATCAGAGCTCTAGGCTCAATTTTCTCTTGACGCTCGCTTCATTACAATTCGAAAAGTTGCCCACCATCATTTGATATCACTCTTGACTCTACTCGATGCCGCACTGGATGTTCCATACAATAAGTCTAATACAAATTGTGTAATTTTGCCTCATGTGTTTTAGAAATTACACGATATTTGCTAAGAAAGTCGCGAGGGGTATATTGCATTGAATGCAAACGAGCCGTAAGAATGTTAGTTGCTGCAAGCGCAACAAATTGTGAAATACGATTTGAGATGTTGTCGCAATGTAACATGTTGAATGAGAAATAAAATGATGCACGAAGTACAGCGAGTTAATGTGAATATGCGTTAAAATGAAAGTGAGAAGTGATAAGCCAATACCGAATGTGTTAAAACGGATTGTGCATTGACTTGGAAAGTCGAGAGTAATTCGTTGCACGAGGTACGGTAAATGTCGGAAATGATCGTTGCACGATGTGCAACGCATATTGAAAGTAAAAATTATTGCACGTGGTGCAACGCATATCAAATTAATCGTTGCACGAAGTGCAAAGGAAATTAAAATTGAATCGTTGTATAAAATGGAATGAAAGTGTCAAAAATAAATTGTAGCACGATGTGCAACGCATATCGAAAGTAAAATTTGTTGCACGGGGTGCGACGCATATCAGATAAATTGTTGCACGAGATGCAACGTAAGGAAAGAATTGAATTCATAAATCGATAGAACGAATCGTTCGGTAGCACACCAAACTTATGTTGGCAAGCGAGAACATTGACCGAGTTGTGTCGGATTTTGATAGAATCAAAGTTACGGTTGTGATCAAGCACGATCACTGCGGAAATCGTGAGTCGGAAGAGAACGTTGGCCTATACTAAGTATAATGCGAGGGAAATGACTTGAGTTCCGAGTAGTATATGCCATACCACGTAGGCGATAAATGACTCGATCTCGAGTGGTATATGGTATAGCACTTGAGCGATGAATTGTATCGACGCGTTATTAGAATTGCGGAAGATTTGTCCGCAACGGACAGGAGAGTACCGAAACTCGATTGAAAATTTGTATGACGGTACGTTGATGCAAGTGTTCTTCGAAAATCGGTTGGGACGATAAGGCGAGACTCTTATCGATGAACGATACGTCGGACGGAAGTTATAAGTTGGTCAGACGACCGAGACTAGCAAAACGATTATGCCTTGAAGGCAATAATCGGATCGACGAAAAGGAAAAACTTGAACTTATAAATGAGTCGCACGACTTGCGATCTCGGTAGAAATGTTGGGCGAGACGAATCGAATCGCACGACTTGCGATCTCGATAGAAATGTTCGGCTAAGGCGAATCGAATCTCACGACTTGCGATTTCGATAGAAATATTGGGCGATGTGAATTGTAATCGTATCGCACGATGTGCGACTTCGGTAAGAAAGTTGGTTGACGCGAGAAACTGTGTCTATGAAATAGTTGGTTAAGTTACGGCGACACTCATTTGAGTACGACTGAAAACACGCGAAACTTAGAGGGCGAGATCGTATAACTCGAGGGCACGATATTGGATAATCGGTAACTCGGTTACGCGATCAAAGTATAGCTGGATGCGGCGAATCGGAGAACGAGTAGATACGTATGGAAAAGTTTGTTGCGAACTTGGATGTATGCGATGCGAGTTAAGTTGATATTGAAACGGATTCAAAGTCGACCCTCTTGCTATCGAAATTGATATGAACTATCAAGATCGATACGCAAGGAACGTAAGCACGATGTGAGAATACAAAATAGAGTGCGCCTTGCGCTATCAAAATTTTATAAGTAACGATACGAGAATGAACGAATTGGTTGATCGTAAATTTTGTGATTAATCAAGACGAGACTATAAGTCATCGACAATTGCTCGATGCGTATAGCATCTCATGTGTCGACCCGTGAATAAGATAGACTCGAACTTGATGCAAATAGATGTTTCGTAAATTGCAGAATCATCAACGATAGTGCATGACTTGACTCGGAGGATAGTTGCACATCAGTTGCGCCGATAGAAACGGTTTTGTCCGAAATTGGGTAGTCGCATAGAATCGTCGAAACGTGATTTGGCTCCGAAGTAAGATATAGCATGGTTCGTAGTAAACTGTCCTTCGGTGATGATCCATAATTATCGAGCGTAGCTTCGGGGCAGCTGACCCTAGAAGACTTGACCGCCAAATCAAATTGAATACTGCAGACCGTAAGATGACCCATGCGATATCGCATATGAGATTGCACTGATAACAAATATAACACGGTGCATGTTGACGATAAGTCTAGGCGATCGAAAATTGTTGGAACAACTTTCGAGTGAGAATGATATAGTTAGATTTTGAGTATTCGTCGGATGAATGCTCGAATGGTTATGTTGGTCGACGGTCGAACTAGAATTCACCAACGGACTTGGTGATTCGGATAGGCGAGTGCGAGAATCGTACTATGCATGAGAGGGAATGATAAGGGAATGACTTACGGTTTATGTCGTTAGATTCAGATTCACCTTGCAATTGAGCTTGCGTGAATCGAAATTTACATTCGATGTTGCGAGACGGATAAGTTGGGAATTTGGCTAGTGAATTCCTACTCGTTAGGAAATTGAATATAAGACGCGTCGTAAAGACCTTCGTGCTAAGGCGATCGTTGCCTTGAGCACCGTCGCCTTGATGTAAACTTTCATGTCGGATAGATTGTGGCCTTTGTGCAATGTCAATTTAAATTTGCGTCGGGAGAAGTTAAGCACGGGGACTATATAAGTAACCTAACAGACGTAGTCCTGAATGTTGATACGATTGCGAGTCAACGAAGGAAATCGTAATCGAGATAAGTGCATAGGGAGATTCCAAAAATAGTTGGGTGGCGACTTCGAACGCAAGGCGTTACGGAGACTCGTTGTGATTGGATGTGCGATGGCTTGACGCGACGCATAGAGTTGGCAGTCCATATGAAACATACGAAATGAGAAAGGCGATTTTGAATCGCGTAGCGTGCAGTGACTTTATTGAATGAATCACGTATATATCGAATATACGTATGCGATGAAATTTCGAGAACGGTTGCTAAGGATAAGTCTGATCGAGAGTACAAGATGGCAAGCATAGGATTAAAATTTACCTGTCATCTTTGTTCCAATTTGCTACCACTGGAATTGGTCAAAATACATATATCTTCGGGACGCCTTGAATATATGTATGAATCCAAATTGAGTTGTATACAAAAATTTAAATCGAGCTGCAGGGATGACTTTGAAATGTTAATAAAAAGCTTGCGAGATAGTGTGAAACTGAATAACGTTGGTGGGATGAGATTGTGATACGGTCTATAAAACTCTTAGTTAGAGTGTTGGTTTTGGTTCGAGGACGAACCTTGTTTTGAGTGGTATATTCTGTAATGCCCCGCTCCGCACGACGCATTACGCTGAAGCGTTGACTCAACGAGTCGCATGGACCGAATAAAATGTATCGATGCAAATCGATAAGCGAGTTACGTTGTCCCAAGCAAACGTATCAACTTTGTCGATGCAAAGAGTTGCCTTATCCCGAAAGAATGCATCGAGTTGAATCGATGCGAAGTGCCGCGTTGCCCCGAAGGATGAGCGCGTTGAATCGGCTCGAAGATTCTAAGAAATCGAATCGACCAAGGCGCAAGTCCAAATCGAAGCAAGTATTGATTTTAGTTGGTTTCGTGTGCAGGTTATACTTTGACGGGAAAATATTAGAGGTCGATCTTTTGCAATACTTAGTAAGGGGTCCGCGAAATCAAATCGTCGCCTTACGACGGGCTGAGACTTGGGCACGCTAAGGCAAATCGGACATATAACTCAATGAAGCACGAAGTGCTCGAATGGCTAAGTCAAGAGAGTGGCCGTGCAACAAAGTTATGAAATCGAGCTGCATCGGCTCGGCGAAACGACGAAGGCATATCGACTCAAGGTGGGAGGATTGACTTCTTTTTACTCCTTCATTCGATAAGTCAAATATATCATTGTATGCTAAGTTAACCTATCGACGCCACGGGCGTGGCCGATCGAAGATAAAATCGTAGTGTGAGTCGAACACTAAGTTAGAACAATTGAAATGAAACGTGCATCAATATGCACGAGTCGCTATGGGACATTGGATATCGCTAAGGCGAGCGCCTCGGTGCGCAAGTCGTAAGAACATGGAATAACTGTAATCAGCGAGTGCCTTAGTGCACAAACCATACCGTGCCTTTGCTGTACGAGTTAGACGGCTAGAACATTAAAAGACAATAGGCGAGCGCCCTCGCGCGCAAGCCCCGAACATTGAATGCTAAGTTATAGAACATGGGGATATGGTCGAAACGTGCCTACGTGCACGGGATAATAAAAGATGGCTTCATTGCGAGAGAATACAGTTGTGGCATGAATGTGGCGGAACTGTCGGATATGACATGGTGCCTCGAAAGGTGTTCAAGACCTTCGGGTCGTTCGGTTGACGAGCATTGAGTTGAGGCACGATGCCATTGAATCATTGAAACGAAGTATGAAATATAAGAACACAGAAAGCTAACGAAAGAGATACGAGATGATAAGTCTGAGTCTCGGACTCAAGACTATGTTTGATTGTTTGAATTTGACTACTTGAATGATAGGGCATTGCATGGTCGATTGGAATGGGCTCGAGATTAAATCGTGATAATAGCCCGTTCACGGGTATTTCCCCCAAACGGTTAAATGCCGGAGCGCCCCGGAACCGCTTTGGCCTAGGAGGGAATCGAATAATCTTTGTAGGCGCACATCCTTAAACAAGATGGGAAAAGCCGCAAATGATGGTATGCAGCGGGAACGTTTCGGTTGTTGGGATGTGACCCAACCCGTGAAACGCCGGGCAGCCCGACCAAATAGAGAGAAAAGAAGGGAAGAAAAGAAAGGAACTCCTTTAGTCCATTCCGGCGCGGATACGCCAACGGCCCTCATATAGTTAAGGAACGATGGATTGAAAGTGTAGGCGCATATGCGTCCCGCATAGAGATCCTGCTTAGAGATGCACAATAACATGATAGGGAAGGATTACGGCATATTCACCTTGCGTCGGTGCAAGGGCGAGTGCGTCGACTTGGTAAGTCGCGCCACGAACGTAAACACGAGATTGCTTGTTTCTTTGCTTATTCACTTTGATAACATGCTGCTATGCTAACATGCTTTACGCTTTCGAAGATGCCATGAAATTGACCCTAAGGAGAACATAGCAACATCATAAGCTAAGTTGCATGATTCAACATAAATATTAAAATGTCGGTTTGGAAAGATGATCTTTGCTTCAGTACATACGAGGACGAACGTACTGATCCCCCACCAGCTTCATGCAGGGTGCAGGGAATGGATTGCTCGTGGCAAAGCGTTGCTTGAACGTGTTAAGGCTTGGAATGCCGAAGCGCGTTGAAGCGTGCTATCGCATTGACGCTCAGACTACGCAGCTGGATTGATGCCGCCGAGATATAGAAGGCATGATGTATGGAACGGTGAAATCCTTTGTGGGCAAGAGAGAACCTGAGTGTTGTAGCCAATCTGGCATATATTTTTAGGCTATCGAAAGCCTTTGTAATCTCAGTTTCGGATATCAATAAAGAGAATTGTTTCATATACTCTATTTTCTTTTGTTGTTAATATCGAATCTAAAAGATAACCATTTGAGAACTTGTCATCTTGCCTTGTACGAGCGCAACTCCAGGCTCGCGCGGCATCACGCCCCTTGCGAGGACGATGATTCGGGTGATTCCGGGTCGGGGCGTGACAGCAGTAGTAGTAGTAGTTGGTGTATCAAAATTTGTTTTTAGAGCAGTGTATATATATATATATATATATATATATGATCTGCTCTGATGCTAGCATCTCTCCTCTCCTCTCCTCTCCATCTCTATGCGCATATCCCTGCGATCCTGGTGGTGCACAGCCATCAGCCTCCGCCACCCGTCCCTGCGATGGGGCCAGGGTCCTCCATCGCTGCAGGTAATCCACCCCCCGTACCCCTACCTACCCCGGTGTAGGGCGAGTGTTGCGTTCGCTGCTCACCCTCGCGCGTCGGGACGCCCGTCGTGGTCCCCCGACCAGCTTGCGTTGGTGGGCCTCTCCTCCACCGGAGTCGCTCCTAAGCTAAGGTGGCCGCCTGTGCCAGCCCTTCCACCAGCCATCGCCGGCTCCCAGTCAGGTTCGGCGGCTTCGCCCGCCGCCCCCGGAGGAGCACTCCCATTCCTGTCCTTCCCCTATGGTCTCACCCTTCCCCTCCGGTAGCCTCTGCTTTCGCCGGACTTGCGCGGCATCCGCCTCCCCATCCAGCAGGGCATCGAAGACTCCACCTCCGAACCCCCATTCCCGCTCCTCTCAAATTCAAATTCGAATTTTGAATTTCTGAATTCCCCGCCCTCCTATGTGCCCTCGTCCACATCTGAGCATCATGCGCCCGGCACTAGCCTAAGCGTCTATACGCCCATTCCTATCGTGCTTAAGCATGCGCCCTCCATCCATTCGGAGAGGCATGCGCCTGCGTCACATTAGGGCATCCATGCGCCCATCCCCTCGAGGAGCCAGGCCATTTATACGCCTATCTCTTCGCCTTTGGAGCATATGCCCACCCTTCCTTCGGTGGCGCTTACGCTCGCACCGCCAGCTGGCGTGTTTGTGGCCCCTCTCCCAGCAGATCTCGTACTCAAGGAGTTAGCCCTCCGCCCCGTACCTTCTCCGTTCCCTGTGGGTTATGCTCCGGCGCAGCTTGTTCTGACGCATGCGCCCATAGTGCCGGGGAGCCCCTCTCCTCCCTCGCCTTGGCTGGTAGCCATTCGCCCGAGGGCGCTGTCATGCGCGTAGGTGCTCCCCCTATCAGGACCTCTCATGCGTCGTTGCCTGATGGCCGTTCTCCAGTTTTTATCAGTCGTCACTCGGTGACCCTCCCGGGATCGCAGCCCAGAGGTTCTCCCCCGGCTTGCCATGTTGCCTCCGATCCTTCCAGCAGGCTTCCAACATCGCAGTCCCCACCCGTTCAGCGTGCCTCACCCTTTCCTAGTCGTACCACGAAGTCGTTCACCTCCCCATCCTTTGCCGATATTTTACGACCGGACCGGGTGGCGCAATTACCTCCAGCTGAGAAGGAAATCGTTCTCACTGAGATCGAATTCACCACCCCCCTTGAAGGCTAAACTATCAGAGTGCCATTCTCTCCCGATGAAATTTCCTCACTATCCGTATCCTTCTCGAAGACCTTTGCGCTGAAATTCCAGACCGGATTCCCAAAACTGCCCTTAGTTAAAGAAGTCATCGCCGTTTGGGGTCTCGCAGCGGCATACAAGGTCGCACCTCTCGACTCAAAATGTCTTCTCCTCCACCTCTCCTTAGACCCCGACTACACCTTGGTATGGGCTAAGGGCACCACCCACATTGGCTCTTTCAGCGTAAAGATCGCAAAATGGTCCCCCAGTTTCAACCCCAATGTTGACTCCAAGATCATCTCAACGTGGTTTAGCTTACCGAACCTTCCCCTAGTCTGCTTCCCCCCGCAGCTCTCAAGAGAATCGCCAGTTCCTTCAGGACACTGGTTGCCATCGCCGATGAAACTCACAACCTATCCAAAGGCAACTACGTAAAAATTTGTGTAGAGATCGACCTATCCGCTGTCCTCCCTCGTCCATTCAGCTCGAATTAGGGGGACGGTCACACCTTCAGACACTGGAGTATGACAACAGCATCAGCTTCTGCAAGCACTGTCAGATCAGAGGCCATCTTGCGAAGCATTGCTTCAAAGCACACTTGGAGCTCTCGAAAAAACTACCCCAAAAAAATCTCCCAGAGGGACCCAAATCCCCACTTAAGGCCCTATCCTTCCCCTCCCCAACTCCCACACTCATTTTACAGAAAGTGACAACTCCCCCAGCACCCAACACCCCCCAACATAGAATATCTACACGGCACCTAACAAGCCAACAGGCATCACCCTCCTCAACAGATTCGAGATCCTTAGCTCCTCCTCGGAGACTCAAAACCAGTCAACCTTTCCCCCGACAAGTGCCCATCCGCTGAATGTGATGCGTTCGCCGACGGTTCTTCGGTCGACGACTCGGGCATTGCTAGGGAGGATTGGTTGGCGTTGACCACCAACACCACCCTTGGTGATCCCTCCAACTCCCCACCTCCCCTACCCTTGATGATCCTCCCACCCCTTCTCTCGATCGAAGCAATGCAGTCTCTTGGCCGAGATTATGAGAGAAAGATAAAACAAGCCCAGGACACGAGCTTCCTGAACCCCAACAACCCCCTTAGAGCTCTAGCCGAGATCGAATCTGAACTCGTCACCCACTCGAAGACCACCGAACCCGAGGAACCAAGTCAGCGTGTATCGATGCTAGCAGACACTACAGCAGCCCTCAGGGCCTCCAAAATCCATCAAAACAAGAAGAACAAGTTATCTGCTAAAGAGCCAACGGTCTTGACCACGCGGTCAGCCTCAAAGCTCAACCCTACCCCCAATCACAAGCATACAGATGCTTAACATACTATCTTGGAACGTCAGAGGGCTAGCCAACAAACCGACCATGGGGAGATTAATTACCCTGATCAAAATCCACCGGATCGACATCTTAGTTATCATCGAACCTAAAATCCTCCAAAGAAAACTCAAATCCATCCAACTCCAGCTCGAATTTCCGAATGCTATTGCTGGGCATCACGATATCTAGATCCTCTTCTCCGACGATTGCACCTTCGGCAACGTCCTCGACTTCGATTAGGCCCTTTCTTGCTGGGTTAAACACCCAACCCTGCCCTCCCGTGCCCTCCTTTCTGCAGCTCACGGCACCTGCAATTACTACGAGCGCAAACAGCTCTGGAACACTCTTACAGACACCCACAGCTCCTTTTTAACCTCCCGTGGATATGTCTTAGGGATTTCAACACTATCGCCAACAGCGAAGAAAAAAATGGAGGGCCGCCCTCCCCAACAATCGGCCATGAACGTCTTCAACTCCTTCACTTTTTAGGCTCACTTGTACCCCTCCCATACTCCCGCAACGCATTCACCTAGTGTAACATGCAAGAAGGAGCCCGTCGTCAATATTCCCGTCTGGATCGCGTCCTCGTTGACAACCGGTGGTCTGATATGAATCTCATTTTCAATCTGTCTCACCTTAACTCCACTGAATCTGACCACTCTCCTCTCCTTATCGAGATCAGCAACAACTTCAATCCCATTAAAAAACCCTTCAGATTCCTGGACTTCTGGAGACACCACCCTCAATACCAAAACACCGTTGCCTCAGCATTGAATTCGGTGAACATCCAAGACCCCCTGTAACACCCAGTTTTCCAGATGAGGGTAATTTTGAAATTTTGTAATTATAATTATTATTTATTGATATTTATTTCATATTATGATTTTTAGTGATTTTTAATTATTTTTAAACTATTTAAATTCATGATTTGTGATTTTTTGTGTTTTACTAGTAAAACAGTAGAGACTGCCTACCCTAGAGCCTAGACATGTGATTAGGGTCTTTTTTGACATTTTAGGATTATTTGAATTTATTAGAATTTATTTGAATTTATGAGAATTTTTAGAAATTATTTTGGAATTGTTTGAATGAGGTTTGACTAGGTTGACTTTGACTAGCTTTGACTTTGTGACCTAACCCTGTAGAAGCATGGAAAATATCAGAGTAATGGTCCATGCGGCTCTGGAAAGAAGCCCATACGGCTCATACAGGAGCTGCCTTATGCGATTCAAAGAAGACTCTCAGTCTCATGCGGCTCGGGAGTGTATGCGGTTCAGCAGGAATATGCGGCCCGATCGACGCTACATCCCCCCTTGGGATCCTTCCCTACAGCTGGCCATTTGAGTAGTGGCCTCATTTAATGCCCTGACACGACTCGACAACCGTGACGGCTCTGACATAAAGCGTCATAATGGTTCTGCCATAATGACAGACTCTTCGGGAAAAGAAGAAAATCTCTGACCCGATCCGACAGAAGTCCTAGATTGCCACGTGGCACGTCTCATACGGCTCAAATGGAGAACAGCTTCATGCGGCTCACTAAGAAGTCACCCTATATGGCCAGCAGAAATCAGCCATATGCGGCCCACCGAGAGCCCAGTCTCTGCGGCTCAATAAAGCGTTATCCTATGCGGCTCATGAAGATTATCTCCCTGCGGTTCAAGTCTTGCCTATCCTATGTGGCTCTGGCAGGACCCACAATTAAAACACGTGGCATCGGATCAATCAAGGATTTAACCGAATCTCAACAAATATATTTGACATTATCATCATAATTACTGAGATCAAGGCATATCATTTATCATCAAGCCAATGGGACACGTGGCGAGCAATCGGACATTGGTATAATCCATCATGAAGATTTAAAGCAGTTAACATTAATTGCTCACAAGATTCGGTGCTATCCGCATTAATGGCCTAGATTCATTGTAATCAGGATCAAGGGTTCAGATAGATTGAAGGAGCGCCGACATTCCAAACAAATGATCATTAGCAAACCCTAATGATCATACCCCACTCTTATAAATAGCCAGCATCATTTCTTTGCACAAACCCCCGACGACAAAAGAATAAAAAAAGGAGAGAGAGAAAATACACACAGAGAGAGAGAAGCCAGGAGAGCAACAGAGGAGCAAAAAAAGCATTTCTTCGTCAACGCCAACCATCTTTTCACAAGGAGCCAAGGCTGCATACCGATGGTCCAAGGAGTAAGGCAGGGTTGCCGTCGCCTTCCCGAGCCTCTATCGTCACCCCCCAGAATCTAAAATAAACAATTGTACTTAGATTGCTGTACCTAGGTTTTCGTCCCTAGGCTTTCTTTGTACAAGCGAGTTTGTATTGTGAGTCTAAGTTCAGTCCTCCGATAATTGTTCTGTACTTTTACAATCAATGGCAAACACGATGGTGACTCTGCTGGGGACAAACTTCTCCACGGCTGAGGAGTTGGTGATGCAATCGGATGCAGCCAAACTTGGCTCCACGTAACAAAAGATGGTCGTCCGCTTCGACCAACAAGCGTTTGAAGAGATGCTCTCCGAAGGAAGCGCTGGCCCGGTCCAGAAGCGCACCCGCACGACAAAGGCTCGCAGAGAGTAGAGGCCAAAATCCTTTGCTCCTTCCAAAGCCCCCGACGGGATACCCTCTGTTGCTCAAAACGGTGAGAAGGACTCTTCTGCGACCCCACTTCAGACCCTAGACAACTCTGCTGTCCCCAAGTCCGGCAGAAGAAAATACTATAATGCTGGACTTGTAGGGACAAAGAGGAACTCTACGCGAACTGAGCCGCATAGGGGTGCTAGCCGAGTGAAAAAGGCTCATGTGGCCACCTCTACTAGCCGTATGGACAAAGCTCATGCGGCCACAGCCGCTAGTCGCATGAAGAAGAATCATACGGTCACATCTGTCAGCCACATAGTTTATGCAGCTACAGTCGCCAATCACATGGATAAAACACATGAGGCTACAGGAGTCAATCGCTTGCAGAAAACCCGTACGGCCACAATGGCCAACCGCATGCGGCCAGCCTGTACGGTCGTGACTCCTAGCCGCCCAAAGACAACTCATCCAACAGCAGAAGACGACCGCATGCAGACAGCCTACACGGTACCCAACTCTAGCAGCATAGCGTCCGTTCCACGCTTCTCTCGATCGGTCTTCGACCGTCTCTCATACGGTCCCGACCCTGATGATTCTCTGGATGATAAGCCAGACTCTGTGGCATTCAACTTGGACTCCTCCTATTACGCACCCACAAGTACTAAAAAGAGAAAGTCTAGGGCAGCGCGGGCTCATCAAGCCCAGTCAGCTGTCCCAACCATTGACTATCGGGGCGTCCCGTTGATTATTACACGGGCCTCGGATGGAAAGTTGTGTACAACTGCTCAAGTCCAGCCCCCGGCGGCAAACAGACAGAGTGGTTCCTCTGACCTGCGGGAGACGATCCTCCACAAACACAAGGAAAGAGAAGGAGTGTCGGTGTGCAATGAGTCCTCGCTTGGACATCGCTGCACCCAAATCATCGTCAATTGTTGCTGCAACAACGCGGCAATGACGGAGGATCAGCCATCCGTCTTCCAAAGGCTACAGCACCCGAACTCAGAAGATGAGGCACCTCCTGTTGTCTCCTGCAATTCCGCTCAAAAAGTCCCCGCCGAAAAGAGAAAGAAGAAGACGAACATCTCCAGTCCGAAGATATCAACCACTACAACTAAGAAACTGTCGTCTAAACGGTTGTCCTCCACTGGTGTATTCCAACACACCCGTTCAAAGACAAAATTTATCGCGATGGGAAATTCATCATCCATATCGCTGGGGATTGAAGAAGCTGGGGGTAGCACTCCTCCGAACATCCGCAACAATCCGATGTTTCAAGGAATCGAGCCCGCACAAACAACTCTTCCATCAGGAGCAACAGACGCTGATGTCCCCGAGGACATCCGTAACTCTCTAAACGAAGCAAGCTCTGAAACTAGGGATACCATTCCCTCCGAGTCCGAGCCCGAAGAGAACATTTCCACCTATTCCGATGACTTCTCGGTGTATGGGTATGACTCGGAGGGCATATCCTCCACCGTTCCTTCCATCACTTCTCACGTAAGGATGACGTTCATGACGGACAGCAATCAAAGTGGTTCCAGTGATCGCCAGCGCATTGACAGTCTCGAAGCCATATTACTTGCCTTGGTCAAGTCTGTAGACGAGATCAAAGCGGCCCTACCCACTCTACAAGGAGGAGCGCCTGGTCAAACAAGTATGGGCCCCCCAGTTAATATAGATTCGAACTCAGCGGCACCAAACCCGGGCAATAATCCTTCCGAAATAACAGCCCCTGCCACGAAAGATGAGACCCGAGAAGTAAGAAGAGAGGTCCAGGAGCTCCGTGCCATGTTTTATGCCCGAGAAAACGCTCAAGATCTCAGAATACGGCAACCATACCCCGCTGAGTGGAGGGATGTTCCATTCCTACCAAGATATAAGCCGTTCAACATCAACCCGTATGATGGCAAAACCTCAGCAAGTTGGTACATCACTTACTTCGAGGTCACCACCGACCATCTTCCCCATGAGGATGCGATCCTCATACGGTTATTCATTAGGGCATTGGAAGGAGTCGCCTTCGATTGGTACCGCAATCTACCGGACAATTGCATCTATTCCTTCGTCGGCTTCAAGCGCATATTCTTGGAACGATTTTATGAAGTAGGACAAGACGTCACTATGTCCACTCTCATGGACGTCGTCCAAGGGAAGAAGGAGCTAACGTGGAACTACATCGAGCGGTTCCGTCAGACCGCCATGAAGCTGCCTTCCGGAAATCCAGATTCTTCTTTGATTGAAATTTGCCAAACGAGGCTGCTTCCAACGATCAGTCTCTGGATGGACGAGAGTCAATTCAAAGATTGGAAGGCGTTCATCATCAGCGCCACAAGTGCTGAAGAACGACTGAAGAAGGCCCGCCAACTGGGGTTGCATATCTCAGAAGGAGAAAACAAGGGCAAGCGTCTCAACAACGATAATGGGGGTAACCCCTCCAACAATCGGGACAGCAAGGGAAAACAGGCTATGGTGGCCGACACGGCCCAGAAGCCCGAGCCACAGCCAGCAGACAAGCAATGGCCTCAGATCACTTACTCTTTCGAAGACGGTCACGTCAAGCCTATCTTAGATATGCTCATACAAGGAGGTAGAATTCAGCTTCCTCCACCAAGACGGGAGCCTCGGCCGGCTGATTTGGAGAACCCAAAGTTCTGCCATTACCACCGTTATGTACACCATGCTATACATGACTGCTACCAACTAAAACGGTACATCCAAAGCCTCATCGATTTGAACGCTCTAGCCATCGACTTCGAAGAGGTAACCGTAGCAGCCAATATGGTGTCCGTACAATTCGGCAACTTCCCTCCGACGGAGACTCAAGACGGGGTAATCCCCGTCCCTCTTGCGACAATGGAGATTACCAATCTTCCTCCGCCCCGGGAACAAGCTGCTGGTGTTTCGATTAAAAAAATGCCTTGGAGGAATCGGCTTTTGAAAACAAAAACAAGAAGAATAGTACAGGGAGTACTAATTTGATTCTGGGAAAGTATTGCTATGGAAGTCTGATTTGTAAACGATCACTTTGTTCCTTGGACCATATGATGATGATGAAGATCACTGCTTGAAGTAGAAAAATTTGGAAGAACTAACGCACCAGAAAGGTATCGACGCACTTGGGCACTGATGGCGAGGCCGAATGCTTTCCTGCTTTGCTTCACTTTGTTCTGGAAGAAAAGTTGAAGAAGGATGCTCTACAGAATCAAAATTTCGAAGCTCTGATCTCTGTATTCTCTCCTGTCTCTCCCTCTGTCTGTGTGTCTGTTGTATGAGAAAAATGAGTCTATTTATAGACTGGGGCTTTCGTACGTAAAAGAGCATCAACATCTGTCTTTACGCTAACAACTGCCCTCCACGATCAGAATTATCCTCTGTATATGCTGACACGTGTCCCATCATTTCAGTAAGAATAGGATACTTGTACACATGTTCTTTGAAATAGGTGGCATGAAGACCACGTAGGCACACCACGTTCCAAACTGGCTAGAACGAATTGGGCGTAAAAAGATGAGCGTAAACTAGCTCTGTCATAGGTTTCCAGCGTAAAGTGGTTATCGAATAACCTTGAGCGTAAAATGGCTCAAATAGACTTCACGCACACATTGTTTCTTATGAGTGTAAGGACTCATGTAAAACTCCGTGCGTAAAAGAAACCATTCAGTGAGCGTAAAGTAGCTCGATCTCTATAAACGACAACAATGGTCTTTGTATGAGATAAATTCCATTAAATTCTGTAGTAAATGCCATCATTGATATCTTCATGTCAAAGTCTGCATTAAATGTGAGATTTGATAGCTTTCGTCCAGCGTGAAAGAGGCTTCTCAGTCCTTGGCGTAAAATTACCGGTGTAGACCCAAGCGTAAAAAGATCAATCTGCTTAGGCGTAAAGAAATTCCCCACTCTGTTAGGCGTAAAGCGGGCCACTTATGACTGAGATAACTCTCTCTTTGAAGCACTTTTTACGCTCTTACAAGACCCCCTTCAAAGTTTTCAAATGTCTCCAAAATTTGAAACACTTTGAACAGAAGCGTAAAAGTTGAGATTTGCTGAGCGCAAAATTTGGGATGCGCAACAGTTGACCGCGTAAGAGCGGGGATATCCAACAGTCAGCGTAAAGTTTAAGAGAGAAAAATAATGTTGGTCAACACTTTAACCGTCACAATAAATTTTCTTCTTCGTAACTTTCAAATGTATCTTCATCTTTCCGAGTGAGCGGTTTCCAATGAGGAATGTGAAGAGTCATTTTAATTTGTATAAATAAGGACATACTCTTTACTCTTAATATTCATCCTCATAGTTGATATGGCGCCAAAGAAAGAGCCAATTGTGGAGGGTGCCTCGGTCGCCAGGCTTAACCTCGAGATAGAGAACGAGCGAGCGCAAAATTTTCTAAAGTGCTTTGGGCTGACCCCAGCAGTCTTCAGTCGTATTGATGGTGGTCCTTCAACTGCATACGAGGGACCGGGTGACGCAGAAGCATTCCTTTGTCTGATGCGTCGCTCTGGGATTCGCAGTATGCGTGAGTTGGGTGCATCCCTTTGTCAACCCAAAGAATAATAATATTCTGTGTACTGCAACTTTTATATGTAGGAATCCGCTTCCATCCTTTATAAATAAAATATTTGATGTTTTAACCCCATCAATGAACGCGCATTTGTTTATGCACTTCTGTTGACTGCTTCCGTGATTATTGATTCCCAAGAAACAAACCAACACGTGGTGTCTATCTTATGGTTACAAGATCCTTTAAATAAGATCTTCTCCCGAAATAGACTCATCTTAATAACTTCTTCAGTCTATAAATAGCCGAGAATGTTTCATGTATTCTCGTACTCATCCTTCTGAAGATAGCTTTCTACGATGTTGTTCTTCAAATAAGAGATGGCGGAGCTTTTCAACGTTGTTCCTTTGCATGGCCGATCATTAAGCGTAGATTCAACCATCATTAGAGCCAAACCTTTCGACTCAAATGGCAAGTTCGATCGTAAGTAAATATCTGTCTTCGAATTTCTTATTTTTTTTTGAAAATAACTATTTTACGAGCGTAAGACCTTGCTGAAGTACTGGTGTAAAAACCGTGCTGAAGCACTTGGCGTAAAAAGCCTTATTTGAAGCACTGGCATAAAAGCCGTACTGAAGCACTGGCGTAAAAAGCCTTGTTTGGAGCACTGGCGTAAAAGCCGTGCTGAAGCACTGGCGTAAAAGCCTCGTTTGAAGCACTGGCTTAAAAACCTTGCTATCTGTCTTTAGTTAGAATTCAATACGCATTTGATGACACTTCTTCTTCTTTGTTTTTTGCAGAAGCTTGGTTGAAGAGCTTTTTCAGAACTGGTATTGGAGATTTTGACGCTGTGAAGAGCGTTCTTCTGACACCGACATCAGGGAGCTCATGCGCTTTTGACGCGCAAATCAGACAACTCAGAACTCTTCGTGAGATAGAAGGGTCTTCCTCCATTGGTAGGAAGAGCCTTTATACACGGAGAGTTGGACGGTGGAGTCAACTCTACCCCGAGGGATCGGGTAGTAGAGTTTCTTTCACGGCAGAACTAGGAATCGTATCCCAATGCTGGATACGTTCCTATCTCCTTTGAGGTGCTGCCCCTAATCCACCAGTTGTATTGGCAGCAACACGCCTTCGGGCTGCCCTAATCTGGGGTTCTCCTCTCGTCTGAGAGATAAGACCAGAGTTTGTTTCCTGCTGTTCCGGTTACCACTGGGGCTCAGACAGTCAGGAACTGCCACCAATAACGAACCCGCCAAAGAAGATTAAAGAGGAAATAGATCTCTATTAGGTTATTGTTGTGGTGTAGAATGAAAATCCAAAATTTGTAATAGATTTCCATTGTAAAGAAAAGTCTAAGAAATGTAATAGACTTTTTGATGGTATGGGAATGAAATGATGATTCTTCTATGATCAATGATTTGTATCTATCTGGATATAATATGGACATGATAGATAAACGAAATCTTATTTTCTGTTTTAGAGTATATGATACTATCAGAGGTAATATGGACATAATAGCATATATGAACTCAAAAGAAAATTAGATTGATATCTATGCAGAGGTCAAAAATAGAAGTGATAGATAGGAAAAAGGAAGTAGGTTTAATATTTATTCAGAGGTCATGGAAACATGATAAATAGCAAATCCTACCTTCTAATCAATTGATAAAATAGAAGGTATATATAAAATCTCTTTCCCAGAGACAAGAAATCAGCTTAACCAAATCTTGTTGGCTGGGGACTAAGGAGACAGATGTTGTGAGCGTAAATGTTAAGGCAGTGGAGGTTTCAGCATGTTTCTTGGAAACAGAGGATGAATCAACGTGTTTCTTGGGAAAAGAAAGGACGATTCAAATTCCATAATTAAATGGATGAACCTAGTAATATGAACGAATGGGTTTTTTCGGAAATGAGAAGTTGTTTTCAATTTCAGAGACCAGTTCATTAATAATCCTCTTCTATAAATAGATGAGAACTCTCTGTAGCCTTTTCATTCCCATTTTTGCTCCTCAATTAAGAATGTCTTCTGAGGATGTACAGCAAAAGAATGAAGTCTCTAGGGACATTGAGGACGTCACTGAGACATGCCCCGCCGAGCCAATAGCGACGAGCCCAACTGAAGTAGGCAACAGTTCTTCTACGCCCAAGTCGCCCACAGGACATTCTTGCTTTCCTAGTAGAGCCCGGGAAAACTCCTGAAGAAGTAGCATTGAGGATGGCTGTCTGCCAATTTTTTGTGGGTTCAGGAAACGATGCCTTCTCTGCATTGGCTGACTATGTATTCAATAAGGAAGGGAGTGGCCCTCGTCCTTAATCTTTTATCTTGAACAAAAATAATAGAAGAAGTTTTATTTTTGTCCTGTCTCTTTTTTTTTTCTTTTTATACATAGTATTTCTTAAGAAATTTGCCATTGATCGGTAGCATGAGTAGATCTCCATTGGGTTTTGACAACCGGTAAGCACCATTAGAGAATACGGACTCAATCACATACGGGCCTTCCCATTTTGCTTGGAACTTCCCTTTGCTCTTGTGAGTCATCACCATTGGTCTTCGGACAGCCAATACAAGTTCGCCAATTTTGAATACCCTCTCCTTGACTTTACGATTGAAAGTTCGAGATATACGGGCTTGATATAGCTCAATATGCTGTTGTGCTTGAAGACGCTTCTCGTCCAATCCTTCAAGTTCTTGGAGGCGTAAGCGATCATTATTCTCTGTAGTTAGCTCATTAGCAATAGCCATTCGGAGAGAAGGGATCTGGATTTCCAATGGGAGGACAGCTTAACAACCATAAACCAGTGAAAATGGTGTAAAACCAGTAGGAGTCCGGACTGTCGTTCGGTATGCCCATAAACATTCTCCAAGCTTCTCATTCCAATCTCTTTTATTAGAAGAGACAAACTTTTTGAGAAGTTTGATGATCGTTTTGTTGAAGGCTTCAGCTAAACCATTAGCAGCCGGATTATAAGCCGTAGAAGCCAGATTTTGAATTCGATTCTTGTCACAGAACCGATAAAATGCCTGGCTGGCAAACTGTGGTCCATTGTCATGAATTATTCATCGAGGAATCCCGAAACGATAAATAACATGATGTTTAATGAAGCTGACTACATTAGATGTCTTTACTTCAACAAGTGGAACTGCTTCTGCCCACTTTGAAAAGTAATCGGTTATAGCTAGTATAAACCGATGTCCTTTGACAGAAGGGGGGTTAATAGGACCAATAATATCCATACCCCAGGCTTCGAAAGGCCAGGAGGCTGCTGTAGGATGTAGAAATTCAGAAGGTTGTTGAATAAAGTCTGCGTGAATCTGGCATGCTTTACATCTTCGAGCATAGTCTACAGCATCTGCTATCATAGAGGGCCAATAATACCCTATTCTTCGAATACGATCTTGCAATTTTGGACCCGGTTGATGGGCACCACAGATACCATCATGAGCCTCACGCAGTGTTTGTTTGGCTTCGCTTTCTGAAAGACAACGCAGCAAGAGTCCGTCATATGAACGCCGATATAGCATATATAAAGACGGATCGTAATAGAATCGAAATGATCGTCTTTTAATTGATGCAACTTCTTTAGGATCTTCAGGCAAAATTCCATGAACTGTATAATCAATAAATGGTGTTCTCCAATCTTTCTGTTGGGAACTTGCCTCTGTAACATAACTGTGTTCGATATGCAGATTACTCTTCACACAGAACAAATCTCGATCTAACAAAGTAATTGTATTTTGCCTTCGGATCGGGACAGCCAAATCTGCAGCTAAGCTGGCAAGAGCGTCAGCTTCTACATTCTGAGAACGTGGTACAAATTCTATGAAGAATCCTTTGAATGAAAGGACCAACTCGACTACCACCTGATGATAAGGGATGAGATCAGGATTTCTGACTTCATACGTCCCTCTAACTTGATTGACGATCAATTGTGAATCTCCATAAGCTTCTAGGAATCCGATATCCAATTGTTTTGCTACTTGGAGACCAATCAATAGAGCATTATATTCTGCTACATTGTTAGAGCACGGCTCATTAAGAGAATAGGCACGGTATATAACCATTTTGTCAGGAGAAACCAAGACAATTCCTACCCCAGAGACAATATTGCCTTTAGGTCCCACTCGTGATGCTCCATCAAAATATAATTGCCATATGTTATTTTTCAAAGCTATGTTGCAATCCACTACTTCGTTTGGAATGTCTTCATATAACTTTGAAGTTTCAGGTATAGGATGAGCAGCTAAGAAATCAGCTAATGCTTGGCCCTTTACTGATTTTTGAGGCACGTAGACCATGTCATAAGGAGTGAGCAACATCGCCCAGGTAGCTAACCTGGAATTAAGAATGCTCGATTTCCTCATTAATACCCGAATGGGACTTATTCTGGAGATGACATGAATAGTCTGTCCAGTGACATATTGCCTTGTCTTTTGGACGGCAAAAACCAAAGCTAGACATTCCTTTTCTACAGGAGTATATCTGTGTTCAGCTCCTACCATCGTTTTGCTCAGATAATATATTGCTTGTTCACGACCCATATCGCTTTTTTGTGCCAGAAGAGCGCCAAGTGAATGATCCAAGGCTCGAACGTATAGCAGAAATGGTCTTCCTATCACCGGAGGTACCAGAACAGGTGGGTTTGTAAGATATTGTTTAATGTCATTGAAGGCATTTTGACATGCTTCATCCCAGACGAAAGATACTCCTTTCTTTAATAGACGGGAGAAAGGTTGACATCTTCCGGAAAGATTAGATATAAATCTTCTAATATAAGCAATACGGCCCTGGAAGCCACGGAGTTCTTTCAGATTACGAGGAGGGCGCATTTCAAGAATTGCTTTAACCTTATCAGGATCAACATGGATACCCTGAGAGGTAATGACAAATCCTAAAAACTTGCCACTGGAAACCCCTAAGAAAGATTTAGTAGGGTTCATTTTCAATTGATGTTGACGCATCAATTCAAAAACTGTCTTCAAGTCTTGAATATGATCATTCTTTGACCGACTTTTAACAGCAATGTCATCTACGTAGCATTCAACTATTTTCTGTAGATGTTCTTGAAAGATATTGCCCATAGCCTGTTGATATGTGGCATCGACGTTTTTAAGACCAAACGGCATAACTGTATAGCAGAAAACCCCAAGGGGTGTTCGAAAAGATGTATGTTTCTCATCTTCTGGATGCATCTTGATCTGATTGTATCCTGAGAATCCGTCCATGAAAGACATACGTTCAAAACCGCATGTATTGTCTATCATGAAATCAGTAATGGAAAGTGGAAATTCGTCCTTTGGACACGCTGTATTAAGATCTCGGTAATCTATACAAACTCGGACTTTTCCGTTCTTCTTCATAACAGGAACGATATTGGCCACCCAATCAGGGTGTTGTTCTTCACGAACGAAACCACAAGTGATCAGCTTTTTGACTTCTGCTTCAATTGCATCCATCATATCTGGTCTAAAGCGCCGTTGCTGTTGTTTTACAGGTTTGACGTTAGGCAAAATATTAAGTTTATGAGTAGCAACTTTAGGATCTAGTCCTGGCATATCCTCATAACTCCATGCAAAGATGTCAATATAATCTTTGATAAGTTTTATCAATTCTTCCTTTTCATTTTCAGAAAGATTCTTACTGATGAATATTGGTTTGGGCGTAATTCCATTTCCAACATCGATCTGGATAACCTCATCCTCTGTAGGTGGCTGTCGCTGTTCAAAACGAAGTTCCCATTGAGTATCCATCTGTTGAGCCCAAGGATCATTCTCAAATGGCTCTGATTCATCATCGGTTTGAACCATATTGACTGAGAATATCTGTCTAGATTTATCATATGAGGAATCTATGTTGTCTTTATATTGATGACTTTGACTATCAGAAGATAAAGTTATTCTCTCATTAAACTTGACAGCCATATACTCGAAAAGGAAATCTTCATTGATATCGAAAAGATGAGCAATATTTACATCATTTACAGTCTGATTGCTACGCTTCGGATTAGTCAATGTTGGACCATCATCCGTCTTCTGCGTAGAATTACCAATATTGACGATCAATGGTGATTCTGGATCATTCGTACTAGAAGTACGCCCTTTGACTTTTATCATAAAAGGTTGAACTTGGTTCTTAGCAGGAATTTTTATTGATTCCTCCGATGAAGTTTGAGTTCTTCCTTTAACCTTGATTATCGAAGGTTGATCATTGACAAGTTGAGATTGGATTCGTCCCTTGACAATTACCTTCAAGGGTTGTTCCTCTGGCGGATCTTCATTAATAGACTGATCCTCAGGTAATGATTCTTCAGCTATGTCTGATATCTCTTTCATATGCTCCTGTTTATAAAGCCTTGAATCAGAGAAGTAGGCTTCGACACCCTTAAAAGGATTAATATCAGCAAATTCAGTTTTCACAACTCCTTGGAAATCCACATATTTGAAGCATTGGTGGAGAGTTGAAGGCACAATATTGTGCTCATGAATCCACGGTCTTCCAAGAAGAATCTTGTAGGATACATCCGAGTTGATAACATAGAAAGTTACCATGGATCGAAGATCACCAATCTGCATCTGTAACCGGATCTTCCCTAGTGGCTTACTCTTGCCAGAGTTAAAACCAACAAT
This sequence comes from Iris pallida, assembly GCA_029216955.1. NCBI lineage: Eukaryota > Viridiplantae > Streptophyta > Magnoliopsida > Asparagales > Iridaceae > Iris > Iris pallida. Next base: position 140,392 of record JANAVB010016417.1, read on the forward strand.
AGTGGTACTAGCGTATGTTAGTTCACTAGTAGGAATCCTCAGGGGTCTTAGCATACTCTGAAGAATTATGCTAATTGAGGACCCGAGATCGATGTAAATCCTGTCAATTTCAGTGGATCCGATATATCCAGTGTAGCACAGAGGTCTATTATGCTTGTTGTGTTTCAATAACATATCCTCTTGTGTGAAGATGATGTTGGGAACTTCTTCCATCACGCTATGACATTGTGGACATGACACTGGCATATTATCGGGAGTCTTGAGTTGAGCTAAGCATGAATCTGCTTGAAGTAAAGCTTCACTCAAGGTCTCTCTGCTTTCTCTGGAGAGGCGAAGCAGTTCAAATATAGACAATCTAGCCGGAGTATTGGCTAACTGAGCTAGAATATCGAATTTGTAAGGCTTCATTGTCACCCCCTGACTGGAAGCAGACTTCAATAGGATATCAAAGCGCAATGCTTTCTGTTTTCCCTTTTCAACCACAGACGGTTTAGCAGGAACAGGAGAAGATTGAACCGGTAGTGTTTCCACTACATCTTCTGCTTCTTTGGAGGATCCCTCATAATCTTTATGGTACTCTTTTCCAGATCTTGTACCAGCAAAAGTTTCTTCTTCAGACTCAGGAAAAGAAAGTACCATATTACAGGATTTAGTCTTTTTTCCTTTAACCTTCTTCTTGTGAGGAATTTCAAAACCCAATCCAGCGGTAGAATTCTGATTTTGAATTTGTAAAGGAAGACGGATTCCTTTATCATGGTTCAAACCTTCTGCCTTTTGAAAGTCATAACCCATCTTCTTTATGAGAATAACAGATTGCTGACTATACAAATGAATAGGCAATGGACTTTGAACAGGCATTTCAGCGCAGGACGAGGAATGAATCTCTGCAACTACAAGAGAATGAAGTACAGACGTCTCTGTAGTTAAGGGAGAAGAATGATTCGGGATACGAGAAGAAATCCCTATTGGAGCTTTTTCATAAGCAGTAAAGACTTGTTGTGCCCGGTATAAAAGAACACTATTCATGGCTAGCCACTGCTGATGAGTAAGCTTGAGCTTAGTAGGAGGAGCTAAACTTGGAGGACAGATGTTTAGTCCTTTCAGTCTATCTTCCAGAGGGAGGCCGTCCCATAGATGATCCAAGTCATCAGAATCTGGAATAATATATCTGGAATAATATGAGAGATCATGTTGCAAGTTTTGACTTTCTTGCCTTTCTTGGATTTTGAAGTTTTACCTTAATTTTCTAGTTCAGGCACTAAGTCAGGATGTACCCACATGATTTCACCATTCTTCAATGTGAGAGGCAGCAATTCTGTATTTTCTTTCCTGGCAGGCGGGATATTTACAATCTTCATCGTCACCTTTGGAATTGGTATAATTCCATCTGGGACTTGCTGTGGAGGAAAATCCCCAAACTGAAGAGAAACCATATTGGTTGTCACCGTATGGTCATCATTGGTTAAAGCGATGGTGCCACCATTTATCAGCTCTTGGATCTTCTTTTTCAAGACATAGCAAGCACTGGTAGGATGATTAATGTATCTATGATAGATACAATACTTGGGATTGTCAGTCAGATTCACCTCATTAGGCCTCTTTGGCTCTGGAATCTACAGTTTACCACTTTTCACCAGACATTTGAATATCCCTGGGATATCGCTTTCGTCAAAGGAGTATTCTTCCTTTGGCCTGGAAGATTCTTGATTGTTTGATGTCGTTTTGTTCTTGGAAAGATTGACCATAAGAGTATCTTTTCCTTTCACATTACGATTGTCGGGATTATTGCCAGGATTATTTTTCTTCCCTTTATCTTCTGAAGCAAAAATCATCCCATGTTCGCGAGCCAACCTACCATTGGTCTCGGCAGAAACTGCTGCTATGATGAACGAAGCCCAATCTGTGAATTGGGAACCTGTGAAGACAGCGATGGATGGTCGCAGATTCATCTTGTACGTGTCAATCAACGCTGAATCTGGCATACCAGGAGGCATCTTTAGAGTAGCCTGTCGGAAACGTTCAATGAATGTCCGAGTATCTTCTTTCTCCTTTTGTTTGATTTCTATCAAGGAGGACATGTTCATGTCCATACCTCCTTCATAAAAGCGGGAGAGGAACATTGCTTTGAATTCGACAAAAGACGAAATAGAGTTATCGGGTAAGCTACGATACCAGTCATAAGCTGAACCCGTCAGACATCCGATGAACACTCGAGTGAGAAGTGCATCATTTTTCTGCAAATGTACAGTCATAATATCAAAGTAGTTGATATATTGACTGGGAGATGCTTTTCCATCGAACAAAACCATGGATTGTGGTTTGAACTTCGCTGGAAAGGGTACATCATTCCAATGAAGAGGGTAAGGTTGCTTAATCCCTAGCCTCTGGAGTTGATCTTTGTGCCTTAAAACTTCAAACTGTGCTTTAAGTTCACGCACTGCTTGAATGGCTTCACTGGTTTGAGGAAGCACATTTGACTGAGTAGTTGTTGGATGCACCATGACCCCCACTGGAGGTGGTATATCTTCTGGAATGATGGGATCCGGAGATGCAGAATTTTGATTAGCAGCAGGCTCTTGAATGTTCAAAGGTATTTCAGCCCCTTGACTATTTTGAGTTTGTGCTGCTACTGGTGCCGGTGTCACTACTGTCGGTTGAGCAATTTGCTGATTCAAAATTATTTGATGCATGCTTTGCACCATGTTAAGCATATCCTTCAGTGATTGTTCAACAGCAGTAAGACGTTGTTCTGTATTAGCAGATGACGTCTCTGGCTCATCTCCAACAGCGTAGGATTCAACCTCTCTTGAAGATACAGAAGGGTTTGTATAGAAGTACGAATCCACGCTATCGGTATCAGACTCAAAAGATTGAGTACCCCCAGCCTCTGAATCAGAGGTCTGCAATTGTCTTCGTCTTCTTGATCGAGTATTCTGATATACTCCTTCAAAGGAATCAAGAAGCCTGTTGAACTGTTGATGACTTGGAGTTTGGGACGTGTTCCGTCTTGGACGTCGTCCTCTGTTAGTATGAGATGCCATGTTGACTGACACATATGGCGACTCATGTTCTTGGTCTTCAGCTTGATGTGGAGGTATATTGAAACTCAATCGATCAAAGACTGATCGTCTTGAAGCCGAACAATAACAGTTGATCACAACCTGGTGGTATTCACAAAGATGTTTTTCTTGGGGGAATGTCATCGGAGATTGTCTATTCTTACGCTTTTGCATTAACAATTCGCGTAAGTCAGAAGGAGTGGATGAAGTATTCTTCTTTATTACATTGGGGGTAGAAAAACGTTTAGTCCCTTGTGTATAAAGAAGATTACTGGCTGCATTCGCAGAACCAAATTGTACATTTCCACGCGTTTGGAATTGTGTGCGTAAATCTTGAGATTTAGCACGCAGGACTCTATTTTTTTGGCGTGTGATTCGTAAATTTGGTACCTTACGTGAAGCAGTATAAGAAGGTTGTTGGTGTAGAACAGAAGTTTTACCAACAATATTTTTACGCTGCACACGTTTAGATACATTCACATTCGACGGGTGAGCATCTTTGTGAATTTCATCTACACTGTCATAGACATGAGATTTATCTTTACGCATGGAACGTAAAATCTTGTTATCTACCACGTTACCAACGGGAGATTTTGTTTTACGCGATGAGCGTAATTTATTTGGGCCTACCACGTCACCGACGGGAGACTGATTTTTACACCCAGAAACACAAGCTTTAGAGCCTGCCCCATTACGAATGGGAGACTCATTCTTATGAACTGAGCGTAAAATTTGGTTCTTACCCACTGAGCGTAAAACTTGATTTTTACGCGGTGGGCGTGAAACCTGGTTATCTTCACCGTTACAAACGGGAGACAAATCGTCACACTTCGAGTGCAACTTTGAAGTAGGGACTGCCTCGTTATGAACGGGAGCCCCTACGACAGGATTGGGAAGAATCCCTTTGTCATCAGAAGCAGCAGAGAGATCAGAAATCACTTTGGATTTGGGAATCCAAACTTTTCGTGCTTTGCAAGACTTTTGAACATTGGAATGGCGAGAACCACCCCCAGTTCGGAGCATTTCTTCATAGGCAGTCTGGTCGAAGTGTACCACCAGAGTCTTCTTGGTCGAACCGACCGAAACATCATCATATTGAGCAATCACCTCCTCGTCAGAAGAGAAGGTCGTCCCCAGCAGAGTCGCCATTTTTGTTTCGATTAACAAAATGCCTTGGAGGAATCGGCTTTTGAAAACAAAAACAAGAAGAATAGTACAGGGAGTACTAATTTGATTCTGGGAAAGTATTGCTATGGAAGTCTGATTCGTAAACGATCACTTTGTTCCTTGGACCATATGATGATAATGAAGATCACTGCTTGAAGTAGAACAATTTGGAAGAACTAACGCACCAGAAAGGTATCGACGCACTTGGGCACTGATGGCGAGGCCGAATGCTTTCCTGCTTTGCTTCACTTTGTTCTGAAAGAAAAGTTGAAGAAGGATGCTCTAGAAAATCAAAATCTCGAAGCTCTGATCTCTGTATTCTCTCCTGTCTCTCCCTCTGTCTGTGTGTCTGTTGTATGAGAAAAATGAGTCTATTTATAGACTGGGGCTTTCGTGCGTAAAAGAGCATCAACATCTGTCTTTACGCTAACAACTGCCCTCCACGATCAGAATCATCCTCTGTATATGCTGACACGTGTCCCATCATTTCAGTAAGAATAGGATACATGTACACACGTTCTTTGAAATAGGTGGCATGAAGACCACGTAGGCACACCACGTTCCAAACTGGCCAGAACGAATTGGGCGTAAAAAGATGAGCGTAAACTAGCTCTGTCATAGGTTTCCAGCGTAAAGTGGTTATCGAATAACCTTGAGCGTAAAATAGCTCAAATAGACTTCACGCACACATTATTTCTTATGAGTGTAAGGACTCATGTAAAACTCCGTGTGTAAAAGAAACCATTCAGTGAGCGTAAAGTAGCTCGATCTCTATAAACGACAACAATGGTCTTTGTATGAGACAAATTCCATTGAATTCTGTAGTAAATGCCATCATTGATATCTTCATGTCAAAGTCTGCATTAAATGTGAGATTTGATAGCTTTTGTCCAGCGTGAAAGAGGCTGCTCAGTCCTTGGCGTAAAATTACTGGTGTAGACCCAAGCGTAAAAAGATTAATCTGCTTAGGCGTAAAGAAATTCCCCGCTCTATTAGGCGTAAAGCGGGCCACTTATGACTGAGATGACTCTCTCTTTGAAGCACTTTTTACGCTCTTACAGCTGGTCTAGTACCTCTCACCACCTCACGAGGGGAGGTCATGTGGGTCCATCCAGACTTGGTGTCTGAAGTAACTCGGCCCACACCATCTTCCACCAACAAAAAGAGTGGAAAAATCAGGACCTGCCACACAATTTCAGCAGACAACGAGGAAGCTACAGCCGTCATCACGCGGTCCGGAGCGCAATCCCAACCTGTGGTTGACAGTCCAGCTGAAAATCATCAACCCACTACAACTGATGCTCCGGGACCGGCTCAGCCTTCAACGACCGACAAGCCTAGGCCGAAGGAGACTCGTTTCGACAAATCTCTCCGAAAGGACGCAGCCCAAGGGCTAGAGAGGCCCTACAACTTTGACATCTTAGCACAATTGGCTAACACTCCGGCCAAATTGTCATTATACGAACTCCTAAGGCTCTCCAAGGACGTTCGTATTGCATTGAGCGAAGCACTCCAAAATGCCGATGCCTATCTCGCTCAATCTAACCTCACCGGGGAGGACTCACCCGTGGATCTCCAAGATAGTGCCTGCATGGGAGCAATGCCCAATATCGTCTTCACTCCGCAGGACATGCTCATCAAAACCAACCTACATGATCGCCCGCTAAACTACACGGGATACATCGGCAATGTAAAGGTGGATCGGATGCACATTGATCTTGGCTCTTCCATAAGCATCATCCCGAAGGGCCTGCTACATCATCTTTGCATCCCAATGCATCGCCTAACACCTACAAGCACCGCCATCAGCGGTTTCAATTCGGGCATGAGCTACCCTATTGGAAAGATTCGTCTGAAGTGTCAAATTGGCGACCTCCAATCCGAAGTAACCTGCTACATCATAGATGTAGACACTTCTTACAACATCCTCTTGGGCCGCCCATGGATACACGATTATATGATCGTGCCTTCTACGCTACACCAGTGCTTCAAATGTGTCGACAAACACGGCTTCGTGAAGACAGAGTTTGCTGATATCGATCCCTTCAAAGGGGTCGAATCTTACTACTCGGACTCCTGTTTATACCAATAGTCGAAGAGGCACCTTGATGAAGGAGACGCACAAACTCATACCGAGACAGCCACGGGATCAGAAGGACCCCTGACGATCCACCTCCAAGCTCATAAACCGGGCAAGTTCGCACCCCTCACCGCCACTCTGCGGTAGGACGCGATCAGCCTCTCGGCGCAAGAGGAGCAGATGATAATCCGGCTGCCAAGGTCCGGCCAAGTACCGAGACCCACAACGGGGCCACTGACAATCTGACCGCCGAGAGTCAGTCAACCCCAAGCAGGAAAGCTCAACCCCTCGGACAGGCCGCTGACAATACGCCTTCCCAAGAAAGGTTGTCACCTCGATGCAAGGTCTGACACTTCCAGCGAACCAGCCACTCCTCGCTCCACATCGAATGCCAAACTGGGGCTCGCCAGTCTGCCAACAACTCCACGCTCTGCTCCATCAACTGGACCACTGACAATCAAGCTTCCTAGGTCGTCCTCTCAATCTTCGTTCACACATGGGGTAGCCGAAGAGGAACCGGAGCTAACCAAGTATGTGGCTGCCCACACTGATGTCCCCTCCGCTGATGATGTAATCCCCCTAGAAAAGATACCTTACTTCATCAATAAAGGGTTATATTTGAACTACACCGAGCTCAATAAGCTATGTACAATGTATGCTATGGTACACGGCATAGGCGCTCACCAACACACACAGGTGACAAATGTGTACACCGCGATCCAACTCACTCCCGTAGAAGATGCTTACCGAATATTCGAGGGAGGGGATCACCCGATCATCTTTGGCCGGACGAACAACCCGTATTCCCTCACCATAGAAGAAGTCGACCTCGGATCAGATACCGGGAGACTGCCTCTATATCTCTATAGCCCTCAATCCAAATATCTCATGCAGAAACAGGGGTATAATCTGGAGACGACGCCAGGGTTGAACTATGGCACTGGGCGACGATTACCTTTGAAGCCGCCGGTTCCGGCGGGCAAACCACGAGACTACTATAGCAAAACTCGATGCGGGTTGGGGTATGTAACGCCTACTACAACCCCTGAGAGTTCAGACGAAGAATGCCACTGGCAGTCACATTCAACCGGGTCACCAACTTCGGACTCGGATACCAGCATCGGAGATGTATTCAGACAAGTCATGACAGTCAACATGGCGTTCGCCGACGCTTGCGAAGAAGACGAAGACATCTCCGAAATTCTTGAGCTAGAGCCATGGGCCCAGCAATTAGACGTACAATGAGAAAAGCTGTTCGAACTGAAAGAACCCCCTACTGAAGATGAGGTCATACAAGTGGATCTCGGCAGCGAATCTTCTCCAAAATCGATCTTCATCAGTAAAAGCCTCACCGACGAAAAACGTGAGTCGCTGTTAGAACTTGTCAGAGAGTACATTGATGTGTTCGCTTGGAGCTATGAAGACATGCCAGGGTTAAATCCTGACATCGCTCTTCACAAACTTAACATTCGACCAGACGGGAAGCCGGTCAAGCAACAGCAGTGACGCTTCTGTCCAGGCATCATGGACGCAATCGAAGCTGAAGTCAACAAATTGATAGCCAGCGGTTTCATTCGTGAGGAGCAACATCCCGAATGGGTCGCCAATATAGTACCCGTCCCTAAGAAGAATGGGAAGATTCGAATCTGCATCGACTTCCGCAACCTGAACGAGGCATGCCCCAAAGATGAATTTCCCCTTCCTATCACAGACATCATGATCGACAACACCTGCGGCTTCGAACGCATGTCATTCATGGATGGCTTTTCGGGGTATAACCAAATCAAAATGTCTCCTGACGACGAAAAGCATACATCATTCCGAACACCGATTGGCACGTACTGCTACACAGTCATGCCTTTCGGTTTAAAGAATGCTGGCGCCACATATCAAAGAGCTATGAACATCATCTTCAGAGACCACTTACGCAAGACGGTGGAGTGCTATGTTGATGATATAGCCGTCAAGAGCCGTAGCAAAGAAGACCATCTGCAGGATCTAAGGACGGTATTCGACCTAATGCGAACGCACAATTTGAAAATGAACCCTACGAAGTACTTTCTGGGCGTATCCAGCGGGAAGTTCTTAGGCTTCATCATCACTGCAAAGGGTATCCAGGTAGACCCTGAAAAGACAAAAGCAATCATGGAGATGGGTCCCCCGAAAAATCTCCGCGAACTCAGAGGCCTTCAAGGGAGGTTAGCTTACATCAGAAGGTTCATTTCCAACCTCTCCGGGCGATGCCGACCATTCACGTACCTCATGAAGAAAGGAGTCTCATTCGTATGGGACGAGGAATGCCAGCGTGCTTTCGATAGCATCAAAGAATATCTGTCAAATCCTCCGGTCTTGGTAGCCCCAGTCCCTGGAAAACCATTCCTGCTCTATGTACGAGCAATGGAACACTCCTTCTGTGCTCTGCTGGCACAGAACAATGATGCAGGCCATGAACAGGCCATATATTACCTCAGCCGAATGATGATTGAGCCAGAGCATCGATATACCGCTGTGGAGAAGGAATGCCTCGCCCTGGTGTTCGCCATTCAGAAAATGCGACACTATATCACCGGACAAACGATACATGTGATCTCACGAGTCAACCCTCTAAGGGTCCTCATGACTAAACCAGGGGCACTCAGCTCTCGACTCGCTACATGGGCAATATTGCTGTCCCCTTATCATATGATCTTCGTCCCCCAAAAGGCAGTCAAAGGTCAAGCCCTGGCAGACTTCTTAGCAGCCCACCCAGGCTCGGAGTCCTCCAGGATATACGAAGAGATCCCAGATGAGGTCGCCGACTCGCATACAACTTCTTACGAAAATATATGGCGAATGTTCTTCGACGGCGCTTCGAGGACCGGACCTAAAGGCAATATAGTCGTCGGAGTCGGGGTAGTGCTAATCTCTCCTTCCGGATTGGTGATTAACCGCGCTTATTCCCTCACTGAACCCTGCTCTAACAATATGGCCGAGTACAACGCTCTGGTCATTGGCCTCCAACTTGCAAGAGAGCTGGGGGTAGAATACCTTAAAGCATACGGTGATTCCCAACTAATCGTCAATCAGATCCGGGGTTCGTACGAGGTCCGCCATGAAGACATGATCCCTTATCATCAAATAGCGATCAATATCATCTCGACATTTGAGGGGTTCTTCATCGAGCACGTTCCTAGACTCCGAAACATTGAAGCCGATGTCCTAGCTGGTCTCGCAGCTTCCCTAGCAGTTCCGAATTATGATCGACAATCAGTGGAAGTGATAGGCCATGAACTGGTCTGTCCCAAAAACAATGTGCAATTCATCGCAAGTTATTCCGCACAGACGATCGATGACGCCCCAGATTGGAGACAACCATTCATCGACTTCGTCGTCTACGATATCCTGCCTGGAAACCCAAAGGAAGCCACTTCCATCAGAAGGCGTTCTCTCAGATTCTTCTACGATACAGAGACGAAAATGCTGTATCGCCGCTCCTACGATGGATTACTGCTTCGGTGTCTGTCAAACACAGAAGACAAAGAAGTCGTACGAGAAGCCCATGACGGTGTCTGCGGGGCCCACCAGCCCGGCCCGAAACTGCAAGACCGCCTTTGCCGAATGGGCTACTATTGGCCCACAATGGTGGCAGACGCGATAGATTATGCTAGAAAGTACAAAGCTTGCCAAGTCCACGCGGACTTCATCCACCAACCATCCGAATTTCTACATCCGACAGTGGCGTCCTGGTCATTCGAAGCATGGGGAATGGATATCATTGGTCCAATCATCCTACCGTCCTCCCGAGGACATCGCTTCATACTTGCGATCACTGATTACTTCTCCAAATGGGTGGAAGCTGTCCCACTCGCAGAAGTCAAGACTTCAAACGTGATCAGCTTTCTTAAGCATCACATCATCTACCGCTTCGGAATGCCCCGAAGGATTATCCATGATAATGGTCCGCAGTTTGCAAGCCACGTATTCTATCGGTTTTACGATAAGCACCATATTCAGAATGTCGCTTCGACACCGTACAACCCGGCAGCGAACGGGTTGGCGGTGGCATTCAACAAAACAATCATCAAACTCCTCAAGAAGTTTATCTCCTCCAACAAACATGACTGGAACGAGAAGCTCGGCGAATGCTTATGGGCTTATCGTACCACAGTTCGAACAGCCACCGGGAATACACCATTCTTCCTGGTTTACGGGAGTGAAGCAGTCCTCCTATTGGAGACTCAGATCCCCTCACTACGCGTCGCCCTCACACATCAATTGACGATGGACGAAAACCACCATCGCCGGCTACAGGAATTAGAGGCACTAGATGAAAAGCGCCTCTTGGCTCAGCAACGAATTGAGCTATACCAAGCACGCATCTCCGGAGCCTTCAACAAGAAGGTCAAAATCAGAACATTCCAGGTGGACGATCTCGTTCTGGCAGTCCAGAGGCCGATGGTCATGACTCACAAGACCGTCGGCAAATTCCAGCCAAAGTGGGAAGGCCTATTTATCATTGAGGCAGTATTCTCCAACGGTGCTTACCGCCTCGTAAAACGAAACGGAGACTTGCTCATGTTGCCCGTCAACGGCAAGTTCCTGAAGAAATATTATATCTAAACGACATTCTCTCCAGATCATCGAGTCATGTACCTGCTGGTACCACTGAACTCACATCCACAACATTTCAGATTATCGAGTCATGTACCGGCTGGTACCGCTGAACTCACCTCCACATTCCCTTCAGATTACCGAGTCATGTACCCGCTGGTGTCGCTGAACTCACACTTTCTCAATATTCTAAATTACCGAGTTATGTACCCGCTGGTGCCTCTGAACTCACATTCCGGTCACTCTTTCAGATAGTAAGTCACGTATGATTATACCTCTGAACTTTCTTCCTGGAAGAGATCCTCCCTCATGATCCACTACCCGTACTCCCAGTGCACAAAAAGGGTAATCGATCCACAAATTTCCGAAATGGCCATGTCCTCATTACCTCTGAGTCGTTTTTACTTCCACCAAAAATAAACCGTCCCCTCGCATAGAACTTCCACGTTCTTCTACCTCTGAGTCGTTCTATGTACCCCCTCTTCATTGAGCCCACTCCTGCCATATCCTCATTACCTCTGAGTGGGAAGGCTCCGTCGAAGAAACCTTCATGCTTGCCATATCCCCATTACCTCTGAGCAAGTATGTCGGTCTCCTTTCGACCTATTATCTGTACCCACAACCGGAGTACAACAAGGATAATGAGTCCACAAATGTCCGCTGTTGACTACGAATATCTTTCGTGAAACCTCCCCTGCCATGTCCTCATTACCTCTGAGCAGGAAGATTCCACGGTAAAACCCTCATGTTTGCCATGTCCACATTACCTCTGAGCAAATATGTTGGTTTTCCTTTCACCCTATTATCCGTATCCCGAACCAGGGTACGCCAAGGATAATAGGTCCACAAATATTCCTTTGCTAAGCTTCTTAGCATAAATCCACCACCCCACCATGCCCCGGAAGCCCAGCTGCTCTACGGCATTCTTTTTTTCCAACACCGAGAACATCCATGACTACTTTGCCACGGCTGTTCCGGACATCCTGTCCAAGCTTATTATCCGTACCTAAAACTAAGGTACGCCTAGGATAACAGGTCCACAAATAATCCCCCAGCAAGTCCAATTTCACAGACGCCACAAGTACAAGAAAGAGATGATGAGTTGAAACATGCTCATTTATTCAAAATTCAACGTACTACCTCATTTGGGATCCTCCCCCAAACGACGGCATTAATTCAAAACGAATCAAGAGCATTTAATGAAGATTTGTACATGTAGTCAGGACACGTGGCAAAGAGCCTATGCGGCTAGATGAGTCCATGCGGCTGAGACACTTATACGGCATGAACGGGGCCATGCTTCTTATTCAAAGTGTTTCAATTTTGCAAATTGAAAACTTTGAAAGGGGTCCTGTAGAAGCATAGAAAATATCAGAGTAATGGTCCATGCGGCTCTGGAAAGAAGCCCATATGGCTCATACAGGAGCTGTCTTATGCGATTCAAAGAAGACTCTCAGTCTCATGCGGCTCGGGAGTGTATGCGGTTCAGCAGAAATATGCGGCCCGATCGATGCCACATCCCCCCTTGGGATCCTTCCCTACAGCTGGCCATTTGAGTAGTGGCCTCATTTAATGCCCTGACACGACTCGACGACCGTGACGGCTCTAACATAAAGCGTCATAATGGTTCTGCCATAATGACAGACTCTTCGGAAAAAGAAGAAAATCTCTGACCCGATCCGACAGAAGTCCTAGATTGCCACGTGGCACGTCTCATGCAGCTTAAATGGAGAACAGCTTCATGCGGCTCACTAAGAAGTCACCCTATATGGCCAGCAGAAATCAGCCATATGTGGCCCACCGAGAGCCCAGTCCCCTGCGGCTCAATAAAGCGTTGTCCTATGCGGCTCATGAAGATTATCTCCCTGCGGTTCAAGTCTTGCCTATCCTATGCGGCTCTGGCAGGACCCACAATTAAAATACGTGGCATCGGATCAATCAAGGATTTAACCGAATCTCAACAAATATATTTGACATCATCATCATAATTACTGAGATCAAGGCATATTATTTATCATCAAGCCAATGGGACACGTGGCGAGCAATCGAATATTGGTATAATCCATCATGAAGATTTAAAGCAGTTAACATTAATTGCTCACAAGATTCGGTGCTATCCGCATTAATGGCCTAGATTCATTGTAATCAGGATCAAGGGTTCAGATAGATTGAAGGAGCGCCGACATTCTAAACAAATGATCATTAGTAAACTCTAATGATCATACCCCACTCTTATAAATAGCCAGCATCATTTCTTTGCACAAACCCCCGGCGATAAAAGAATAAAAAAAAAGGAGAGAGAGAAAATACACAGAGAGAGAAAGAAGCCAGAGAGCAACAGAGGAGCAAAAAGAGCATTTCTTCGTCAACGCCAACCATCTTTTCACAAGGAGCCAAGGCTGCATACCGATCGTCCAAGGAGTAAGGCAGGGCTGCCGTCGCCTTCCCAAGCCTCTATCGTCACCTCCCAGAATCTAAAATAAACAATTGTACTAAGATTGCTGTACCTAGGTTTTCGTCCCTAGGCTTTCTTTGTACAAGCGAGTTTGTATTGTGAGTCTAAGTTTAGTCCTCCGATAATTGTTCTGTACGTTTACAATCAATAGCAAACAAACCCTAGTTGAGTTGGACTTGGCTAGATATGAGACCCTAGGTTAAGTTAAGTTAACCATACTCTAGTTAGTTAAAACAATTAGGAATTTAGAGATTAATAGAATAGAAAGATTTTGACCACAAGTCATGACTTGTGATTTTTTAAGTGATTGTTTTATGAAAAGGCCCATAGCCCATTAGACTCAACCCTAACCCTAACCATCACTTTATGGCCAGCCACATTGGGAACCCCACCCTTATTTATACTCTCTTCCATTAGGGCTAGCCTCTTTTAGGAAAGAACAAGCTTAAGGAGGAGGTATTTTCCCAACTTTAGAAATTCATAGAAATTCTATTTTATCTCCTTTTTTCCTCAAACAAATTGCAATAGGTTCTAATTTAGGTATACTTGCTGTTCATGGAGGTCATTCTCAAATTTGGGACAATTTGGAGCTTTGGGGTTAGCATGAAGGATCCCCCATTTTGAAGCTTCTTTGAAGAAGAACACCAATAGGTAACTTCTCATTCTCTCCATGAAATTCTAGTTTTCTTGTATATTTGGACAGCCCTAGGAGTCCCCTAACTGTAGGAATTAGTTTCGAATCTTGGTGGACCCATTTCGTGTCCGTATCGGACACGTATCCAATAGGATACCTAAGTGTTCGTAGAAATGCCTCTAAGGAATTTATTTTGTTGTTTTAGAAATCCATTTGAATAGGATTATAGATCTAGGGTTTCTCTTGAATTTTTGTGTTGGTACATAGGTGTTTCGAGCCGTGTCGGGTCCACACGAGGGATACGAATACGCTGGAACTAAGTCCAGTTCTGTCCCCTGCTACCCGAGTGCGAGTGCTCGCTGGAACCGAAGCTTGGACTCGTACCACTTGGCATAGACCAAGGGGCAATGACTGAAAGTCTCCCCCTGGAGTCTCGAGTCCAATAGTTTTATGTCGGACACGCACGAGGCCTTGCTTTGGGATTACACTGACACTGCGAACTGGATTTTTACTCACTGACACGTCTTGTTCAGTCTGACACGGCGACACGAGGACACAATTTAGGGTGTATCAGACCTAGGTCTACCCTAGGCGCACCCACTGACACGAGCACGTGTCCTAGTTCGTGTCGTGTCGCATCCTAGACTCTCTGGAATACGTGCACGGTACTGTATTATTTTGTGTCTGTGTGTGTTTGCTGATTTGAGTTTTCTCGACTTGGACACGTCTGTGTCGTCTGTGGTGGACACGAATTGAACCCTAAGACATGTGCACAAGTATGTTTACAAATACCAACCTCTAATTTTGTATTTAGTTTGTGTTCGATTCACTTTTTTCTATTTTTTTCCCTAGAATTTCTGATACCAAGTCTATTTTAGTATTTCCCAGTTTTAATAATCGAATTTGAATTGCCTTTTAGCCCATTTGATTGTTGTTAATCACTGTTTAAGTCCCTAATGTAGTCCTCCTATATGAATTCTACTCGTGGGTCGATTTTGAGGTGTTTTGGTTTTAAAATTGGATTCAAATGAGGACTTGAATGTATTTTCCTGAAAATTGTTTGAATAGTTAAGGAATTGGGTTCATTTCCTATTTTTTTCTGAACTGATATGAGTTTCCTTTCCTTCCTCTGTCCAGGAATGACAGTACCCCCTACACACACACATGACACTATCATATCACTCACTACTTTGTTTTCCTGTCACACAAAAATCTGAAATAGGTAAAACTGAGATGGTGTGGGCTGATACATAATTTAGTTTTGATTTATTCTTTAAATAAAATTGAATGATTTCAAATTAAACTGTCTTTTCCTTCCCATTTCAACTGTTGATTCATATTTAACTACCAATTGTTCAATTTCCAAATTGTCAAATAGTTCTTCAACCTGAGATTGAATTATAGATGGGACTGTCATTGGTTAGAACTCATCAACACTGAGTTCGAATTCCTATTTCACTATTTTTTTTCCTATTTTCCAGTGTACACACTGTTTTGCAATGTACGGCTCCCTGTTTCCTGATTTTATACAGCTAACTGTCATGCCTAACACTCCTCGACACTATGTGACTGAACCTAACTGCATATCACTGAACCTATCTACACACACACATACATATACCTTGACACATAAGCTTCACTATCATAAACCTGAGTTTATACACAGGTTCACACACATTCCTGATATCATATCACACCCTACACAATTCTGTACACACACACACATAAGATTGATAGTCTACACACTCAAACCTTAATTTCCTATTCCCTGTTTTCCTGTTTACACATCCACACACATGGTTTTGGTTTTGATGTTCATCATTGCTAGTTGACTGAATGAAGGGTACTTAACTGTAAATTTATTCTGGAATTGCACTCCTATTAATTATCAATGTTGAGTTCATTGTGTATTGATTAAGAGGATTCGAAATGTTAGCTGTTAGTTAAGATTGTTAACTGTCTTTTGATTTAATTTATTCACTATCGATCTGTCACAAGGGTTGCAAAATCTGAGAATTAACCAACTGATTCCTTTAAAACTGTAAATTGATTTCCTTTCCTTTTTGCAATGCTAAGTATATGCATGAGTGAACTTGAACTATTTTTCCTTCCTTTTGTTTTAACTGTCAAACGATTTTCCTTCCTTTGCAACCTGGGATTGAGTAAACTGAGATTTGCAATGTGTTTTAACATGTAGGATTCACTCGAATTAGTACTGAACTGTCACATAGCTGAGATTGACACATTGCTCTGAAACCTGTCACAAATACACATACATCTAATTCCTGTTTATCTACACTGTCACTTAAATTCCTATTGACACTGTTATCATACACACCCTCATGACACATGACACACACTAACCACATAGCCCTTTTCATAATGCTAGCTCTTCCCCTCTCTAAATATATATAATATTATGTAAATATATGTAATCCTATATATATATATATATATATACACATAAATATGAAATTCATGATTATAGCTAAATGTGAATGTGCCTATGATGTGTGGCTTGTGTTTGGCTTGTATAGCCTTGGGATTGATGTAGAGTGCTAGCCTAGGCTTGGTTAGGCCTAGTGAGACTTGTTTGGGCTAGGACTTGACCTAGTTTGACTAGTGTGGTTGACTAGAGTTGACCAAGTGTCGACTTTAGCCTAGTTTGACCTAGACAGCATGCAGATGCATTGTAGATTACATTTATCATCTTCTGTATACATCTTGACTTGTGTTGCTCTAACTAGGAGTCAGGTATCTCATCTCAGATAGTACATTTACTTCAGACATTCAGATACGAGACGAGTACATTCTCTGACCATTTCATTCTTGTCTGGATTTACATTCTTGCTCTAGATTACTGTACTTGATGCTGGCACGATCGTTATCACGGATTGGTACTATATGGATCTTCTTCTGAGATGTTATCTCTTTGTATCTACTAAATACATATTATGATGTACGTTTCACTTACATATTGTATTTATTGAATACCCTTATTATTGTACACTCATTATGCATATTGTACTCTCATTATCACATTGAGCCATTGTACAAGCTATTGTACAAGCCATTGTATAAGGTAACGTAACTGAATTGGATCCTTGTGTATTGATTGGGGAGGGAGAGTAGAAATGGTTATGTGGTCAATCCTATTGTATAAGAAATTGTATATGTCCATTGTACACCCACATACAAAGGAGTCCTATTTTATTGTATAACCTACCCCGTTTACATAACCATATTGTGCTCTAAATCATATGTTGCTTACAGTTCTACTTATCATATATAGATATTTCCTATTATCAAATCTCTGTTGTTTTCAAATACATTCTTCTTTCAGCGTTTCCTGTACCTTACTCTATTGCATGCTTTATATTTCCTAACATGATATGAACTGCGTGAGATGTTTGTGCTCGCTCCCGTCCTGACTGGACCTGTTGAAATTTTACAGAGGATAATGAGGAACCCTGCACCCCTTACTTGGAGCTTGCCTAGTTGACACTCGCAACCTGGACCCCAGGAGAGGTTCAGGCAGCTGCTGAGGACGATACCTTGTATAGTGTAAATAGCTTAGACTGTTCTTTCTTTTCATGTTTAGCTGTTGTCGTATTTTCGGAGTTGTATATTTTAGAGATGTTGAGTCTGGTAGTTGTTGAGACTGTTATTTCATTCTTCTGTACCTCAGTTGAGGATTTCTTATCTATTTCCATCGTGCTATATTCTATCTTAGATTGTGATTGAGTTGTACCTCTGTGTTGGCCTCCTTTTTGGAGAGTATATTCATGTTATGTAGTTATAGTTCATGACCTAGGACAACATTCTACCGCCGACACTGCGGCGTAGGCTGGGCGCTGTTACGTACTCGTACCCTCACGGTGGGTACGGGTCGTGACACATTTTTAGTGGTGGCCCATGCAGGTCAAGTTTATGTAGTGGTATTCGAACTAGAGTATCACTACAGCCTGCAGTAGGATTAGGATAATTGAAGGTACTCAATCACATTAGGAAAAACTCCTTATCAGATCCTTTTTTTCTAAATTTGCTGCTTGTTGTTTCCCTTGGATATAAACTGATCTTCTTTGAATTTTTGCTTCATTCTCAGAAATTATTTCTTGTTTTGATCTGTCTTCATTATGGTTATGAAGACATGATCTCATCGCTTCGGTTCGGGGGATACTATCGAGAGGCTGGCCACCTCTCGTCCTGTTCATCAGGGCCTCGAGATTGCAGCTCCTGTTGTGCCGACTCAGGTTGGCATTTCTGCTACATTGGAGGTGCACCTCTGCCTGTACAGAGACTTTTCCCGTCATTTCTGATTTCTCTCAGCAGCTGCGGTTCATGCAGCAACAACAACAGACCAGGGGAAACTAGCAGGACGAGCTATCGTCAGGACTGTCGAGGATACACAGACCATTGGAGATCTTGCTGCAAGTTTCGTTCTTCTCAATTCCATTCCCAAAATTGTCTTTTATAACTACCTTGAAATCCGATTCCATCTGTTCCTTGCTGATTGATTAATTTTGTTATGTTGCTCTTTTGTTAGGTTTGTTTTTTTTTCTTTCTAAGAAAATCATATGGGCTAGGTCACCTCAGTTATGGAGTCTAGAATCTTTGATGGTCGTGTTAGTTGGCATAGTGGGGACATGTAGTCAGATTTTGGACTTATTTCTTGGGTATAGGAATTTAAGATTTTTGCCGTCGCATGCGGCAATACGAAAATTTTAAATACCATGAACCTAGAGGTACGTACCTTAGTCAAGGACTCTGTGATTATCGTAGCCTTGCTCACTAGCATGATGAAGACTCTGGATAACATGATTTTGGACAGACGCATATGATTAACAGATTGTATCTTGAGAAGTTTTAAATATCATACCCTTCTGTTGTTGTAAATAACTTAGGAGTAGGGATATTTAGTTTGTAGAGCTTGTTCATAGGTAGTTCCTTCATAGTATAATGATATGATGACTTTTAGAGTGTCTGTACCCTAGAGGTGATAGTTAGTAATTGTGTTAGAATAGTAACCCATTGCAGATAATTCTTCTGTTATTTATAATATCAACCAGTTACATATAGGATGTTTGTATGCTTACAGCCTTGATGATTATTATTGCTTTTCCTTACTTTTTCTAGTGAGACGCCTATGACTAGAGCCTGTCCTTGAGTATAGTTGTAGTTTCACCTAAGACTAAGAGGTCTATATATATAGATGATATACTTAGGATATATGTGATAGGTTGTTGTTCTTGAGCATATATATATATGGTATTTGGGATTGGTGTGCTTAGCTTGTGGGTAATTAGTTATAGGTGACTTGATAGGATTTGGAAGGTTAAGAGCTAGCCTATTATAGAGTTTCTCTTTTGCTAAATTCTAGTTGCCAACACCTAGATAGCTAGCATAGGTAAAATCCTAAGAAGTTGACCAGCTGATGACCAAGTACTAGGATATTGAGGAAATTGACTAGTGATTGACACTTGTCTATGTTTGACCTAGAAGGGGTGCGATCATCTTAATTTCGAGGACAAAATTTTTATAAAGTGGGTAGGATTGTAACACCCAGTTTTCCAGATGAGGGTAATTTTAAAATTTTGTAATTATAATTATTATTTATTGATATTTATTTTATATTATAATTTTTAGTGATTTTTAATTATTTTTAAACTATTTAAATTCATGATTTATGATTTTTGGTGTTTTGCTAGTGAAAAAGTAGAGACTGCCTACCCTAGAGCCTAGCCATGTGATTAGGGTATTTTTTTGACATTTTAGGGCTATTTTAATTTATTAGAATTTATTTGAATTTATGGGAATTTTTAGAAATTATTTTGGAATTGTTTGAATGAGGGTTGACTAGGTTGACTTTGACTAGCTTTAACTTTGTGACCTAACCCTAGTTGAGTTGGACTTGGCTAGATATGAGACCCTAGGTTAAGTTAAGTTAACCATACTCTAGTTAGTGAAAACAATTAGGAATTTAGAGATTAGAATAGAAAGATTTTGACCACAAGTCATGACTTGTGATTTTTTAAGTCATTGTTTTATGAGAAGGCCCATAGCCCATTAGACTCAACCCTAACCCTAACCATCACTTTATGGCCAGCCACATTGGGAACCCCACCCCTATTTATACTCTCTTCCATTAGGGCTAGCCTCTTTTAGGAAAGAACAAGCTTAAGGAGGAGGTATTTTCCCAACTTAGAAATTCATAGAAATTCTATTTTATCTCCTTTTTCCCTCAAACAAATTGCAATAGGTTCTAATTTAGGTATACTTGCTGTTCATGGAGGTCATTCTCAAATTTGGAACAATTTGGAGCTTTGGGGTTAGCATGAAGGATCCCCCATTTTGAAGCTTCTTTGGAGAAGAACCCAATAGTAACTTCTC